>OY856413.1:947063996-947121496 GCA_963693085.1 Alisma plantago-aquatica
CTATATAACTTACTTTTTAATATGAGAGGGATCTTCTGGTCACATACTACTCCAATTGCAATCCTCCACTTCAACCATCCTACTGTGCTCCTATGCAAACATCATCATGAACCTCACCCTCCTTTTCAATAATAGAACCCAAGTAACAAAACCTATCACATGTTGGTTGACGAATGCATATTCATCTTAGTTTTACTCGTCATTTTGGCCCAGTTTTGCACTGAAAGCTCTTATATGCCCACTGAATGTGCTCATATACAGTTTTCCTCAGTTTCAGATGATTACTTAGAGTTTTGATCAAATACATTCATCTCCATTGTAGGAATAAGCATGGCACTATGTGTACAAGTGTAGGAGGTGGTGATCCTGCTAATCGACTAGCGGGCCCAAAAAAACTTTCGATAATTTGGACCCTTTTTTTGATGGACAGTTCCTTCATCAAAAAGCATCCTCATTGCTCAGAGGATTCATCAACGCAAGCCCATTGACCCATAGCAATACCCCCCCCTGTGATGTGGGTTTGATCCATGAGGGTTGCGACCGTAGCCAAGATGAGAAGGCACGTAACCGCGGCATATAACTTTGACCGCAGTATACAACTTCGACCGTTGCACGCCCACACAACCTTGACTGAGGAATGTGAAACTCACCTCGACCGTGGCCAAGGAGACAAAGTCACGACTGAGGCAAGACACCTCGACCGCGACTGCAACCAATGTCCCCACCGCGACCGAGGCCCAAAGTAGCTTGAATGCGGCCGCGACCGAGGCATACCCACACGACCTCGACTGAGGAACATGAAACTCACCTCGACCATGACTGCGGCAAGTACCTCGACCGCGGAGTTCAGTCGGTGATGACCTCAACCACGGAGTTAAGTCTGTGGTCTACACCTATAAATAGATGACCTCCCCATCCATTTGAGGTATCTCTTTCACTATATGATGCAGACATGCTACCGCTCTGTGCCCAGATAAGGAAGACAATCCCCTCCGCCAAAGACTACCTCTGTGGTTTCCTTGCTACTCCTCCATCTCTGCTCCATCAAGATCTACTTCCTAGCCACGAAAGTGGTGGGATTGCAGATCTATAGCACCTTCATCCATCAGCTATCTAATGCTCCATCTCCTGTGAGCAAGAGCACGAGAAGAGAAGGAAGAAGAAGAGAGAAGAACTTCCTCGACTATCTTGGTGTGCTTCCCCTCTTCATCTAGATCTACCCCGCCATCGTGTAGAAGACCGTTTCTCCATCACACTGTGATCATCTTCTTCACCATGACTATGGTGGAATCTTCCCTCTCTCTTGTTTCTTTTGTTTCTATCATGAGGAGTGAGTAGTCCTTTTCTCACATGTCCATTCTATAACATTCCATGGCTTGTATATAACTTTCCATTTCATTGTTAATCATTTAATGTGTGCTTTTTGGATTGATCACCTGCCTTGCATGATCTATTATATTCCTTTTTTGTGAGAACTTCAATGCTCAGGATTTGAATATCGATTAACATGATTGATGCCCGGACGAGAACTTCTGAAGGGATATCTCTGGAGTAGTAAGTGTGTGACTCATGGGTAACGAGTATGAGGAAGTCTCCCAGATGGAGGAGGACCAGTCTGGTGGTCCAGAACCGACCATGGTAGTTCACACTATGGAATGGACGGAGCAGTAGAAATGGATGACTGAGGCTATCCATGCCTTATCCCTCAGGGACATAGCTAGAGATGAGAATGGTGAGCCACTGCCTATTTGTCCTTGACTGGGAGCCACCATCTTAGACTTCGTCAAGATGAACATCGAGAAGTTATGGGGAGAA
Source organism: Alisma plantago-aquatica (assembly GCA_963693085.1). Lineage (NCBI taxonomy): Eukaryota > Viridiplantae > Streptophyta > Magnoliopsida > Alismatales > Alismataceae > Alisma > Alisma plantago-aquatica. The sequence goes on from OY856413.1 coordinate 947,065,812, forward strand.
GATAAGTTTGAAGTGGTTGACAAGGAAAAAGCTTGGCTGCTTGCAGTCAAGAATGGATTCTGTATGCTGGAAGTATAGCCAAACAAGAAGGTTCTATTTGCTACTCACCTTTTGGAAGGTGCAGCCAAGATATGGTGGGAGAACCATATCACAGGAAGAGACCTAAGAGAAGAACCGATGGCGTGGACCAATTTCAAGACCATCTTCACCGCCAGATTCATCCCCGTCTCAGCCAAGAAGGAGAAAGAAAGAGAGTTCACCAACATGACTCAAGGAAGCGTGTTAGTTGCGGACTTTGGTTGTAAGTTCTGCATCTTGGAATGTTTCGGTCACATGATGGATGAAGAAAGAAGGGTGGACCACTTCATAGAGCGTCTGCACCCTGCCATCAAGCCACATGTGATGGATAGTAATCCAAAGACCTTCTCTGAAGCCTACAACACCGCCTTGGACATGGAAAGGATGGTGATGCATGCACAGAATCCCTCCAAAGGCTACCTAGGTTTCACTGAAGGAGCTCAAGGGCAAAGGAATGAACACAAGAAGGTACAAGGATGCAACCACCACAAAAGCAAGCATGGGCACAAAGGCAAGCCTCGTGGTCACCTCTAGCAGTGTCGCACCTGCGGACGGACACATCCTGGGAAGTGCCGCTTTGAGTAGAAGGTGTGTTTCAGATGTTAGCAAGAAGGACACTTCATCGCTAATTTCCCTCAGCCCGACCCAAGAGGGCCTTTGGGGTCACAACCTGTTGCAGCACAATCAGTCACTGTAGCACCTCCAGCCGGAGCACCCCCAGCTGGAGAAAGAAGGCAAGCTAGAGTGTTCGCCATCAACAATGATGAAGCCCATGCGAATGCTAATAGGCTGATCAAGGGTAATAACCCTTATATGTTTTTCCTTTTAGTTCAGTAGATCATGTAATAGTTTTTTGATGTGACATAAACTATGTAGGCCTGTTGGAAGTCATGGGACAAAATGTAAAAACACTCTTTGATTCTGGTTCTACTAATACTTTTATTTCGATAAATCTGGCAACTATGCTTGGTTTGGATATCAAGGATTTGGGTTATGTTCTGGATGTCACAACCCCGAGGGTTCGTATTTATACCTCTCTTTTGAAAACAATTGTTTTTCCAGTTAAGTATCTGAACCATGAGCTTCCCACTGACTTCATCCTTCTCGATATGAATGATTTTGATGTAATCATCGGTATGGATTAGCTTTCCACCTACAGATCCCAGATTGACTGTAGGGAGAAGAAGATTCTTATTAGGAAGACCGGTCATCCACACTTCACCATTTGAGGAAGGAAGGATGCAACAACCAGCCTTTATGTGTCTGCTTTGAAAGCACAACAGATGCTATCCAAGGGTTGTCAAGCCTACCTAGCCATAGTTACCGTACCTGAGGTTAAGGGGTGATCCTTAGAGGAAATAGAGGTGGTTCAGGAGTATGTGGATGTGTTTCCAGATGATCTACCAGGAATTTTCCCTGAGAGGGAGGTAGATTTCTCTATTGAGCTAGCTCCTGGGACTAACCCTATATCTAAGGCACCCTATAGAATGGCCCCTGTAGAGTTGCTTGAGTTAAAAACCCAGTTGCAAGAGTTGTTGTATAAAGGCTTCATCCGGCCCAGTACATCACCTTGGGGAGCACCAGTCCTCTTTGTGAAAAAGAAGGATGGGTCACTTCAGATGTGTATTGACTATCAGATGATTAACCAAGCAACCATTAAGAATAAGTATCCTTTGCCTAGAATAGATGACATATTTGACCAACTCAAATCAGCTCGAGTCTTATCCAAGATTGATTTGAGGTCAGGATACCATCAGGTGAGAGTAAGGAGTGAGGATGTACCCAAAATGGCTTTCCAAACCCGCTATGGCCACTATGAGTTTGTGGTCATGCCGTTTGGATTATCCAATGCACCTAGTGTCTTCATGAACCTCATGAAAAGTGTGTTCCAGCCTTTCTTGACTCTTTTTTGATAGTGTTCATAGATGACATTTTGGTGTACTCGGATGACCTAACCCAACACTGTGACCACATGGGTAGAGTCCTTGATATCCTAAGAAAGCATAAGTTTTTCGAAAAGTTCTCAAAATGTGAGTTTTGGTTAGACTGAGTCATGTTTCTTGGACACATCATCTCAGGAGGAACAATCGATGTAGATCCAGTCAAAGTATCAGCAGTTCGAGACTGGCCAACACCAAAGAACCCCTCTGAGATTCGCAGCTTCTTGGGGTTGGTCGGATACTACCGACGCTTCATCAAGGATTTCTCAAAGACTGCTTTGTCGCTGACCATGTTAACCTGGAAGGATGTGAAGTTCGTATGGTCTGACATATGTGAAGCTCGCTTCCAAGAGTTGAAGGAGAAGTTGACCACCGCCCCTGTGTTGACTCTACCTTCTGGCAATGAGAGTTTCATGATATTCACTAATGCTTCCAAGATGGGACTTGGTTGTGTGTTGGAATAGAATCGGCATGTGGTTGCATATGCTTCCCGACAACTCAAGCCCAATGAGGTGAATTATCTTATACATGACCTAGAGCTAGCTACTATTATCCATGCTTTGAAGATATGGTGGCATTACATGTACGGTGCTACCTTTGAGATCTTCACCGACCATAAGATCTTAAAATACTTGCTGACATAGAGAGACCTAAACCTACGACAGTGACGATAGATGGAGTATATGAAGGATTATGACTTCACCATCGCCTACCGTCCTGGTAAGGCAAATGTCATAGCAGATGCTTTGAGTCAGAAACAGCTTAAGTGTGCAGATGTTTTGTCTAGTCAGTGGAAGAGTTTGGAAGAGTTGGTGAAGTGGACTCCACAACCGTTAGAAGATCAAGTTCATTTGGCTAATATCCAGATCCAATCTGAGTTGTTGAGTGAGATCATAGCAACATAGTTGACCAGTGAAGAGCTAGACAAGATGAAAGGTTTAATGATGAAGTCACAGACTCATCTATCGGTGGGAGTAGATGGAGGAATCAGGTTTGAGAATCGCATATGGGTTCCAGCGAATTCATCGATAAAGGAATGTATCTTGCAAGAGGCTCATGGATCCAAATACACAGTACACCCAGGAACTACTAAGATGTTCAAGGACTTGCAAAGGTTTTTCTGGTGGCCAGGAATGAAGAAAGACATTGCGGCATGGGTAGCTAGCTGTTTACGTGCCAAATGGTGAAGGCTGAACACCAACGACCCGAAGGGCTTTTACAGTCAATAGAGATTCCAAAGTGGAAATGGGAGCAGATCACAATGGATTTTGTGGTGGGTCTACCTCAGACCAAGAAAGGTCATGATGCGATATGGCTCATGGTAGATCGTCTTACCAAGTCAGCACACTTCCTTGCCTTAAAGACCACTGCTAAAGTGTCAGACCTAGCTGAGCTGTATATTAGAGAGATAGTGTGTTTGCATGGTGTACCTAGATCGATCATCTCGGATAGAGATCCAAAGTTTACTTCCAAGTTGTGGAAGCAAGTTCAAGAAGAATTGGGTACCAGGTTGAAGTTTAGTACAACTTATCATCCCCAGACGGATGGTCAGTCAGAAAGGACAATCCAGACATTAGAAGATTTGTTGAGAGCTTGTGTGCTCAATTGGGGTGGCTCATGGGAGCAGTACTTACCGTTAGCTGAGTTTGCCTACAACAAAAGCTACCAAGCCAGTATCGGGATGCCTTTGTATGAAGCTTTGTATGGGAGACCGTGTCGATCCCCACTTCACTGGGATGATGTGGGTGAGAGGACCTTGTTGAGGTCAGATGAGCTTCAAGTGTATGCTGATAAAGTTGCTTTGATCAAGGAGAGGCTGAAGAGAGCCCAGGACTGACAGAAGTTGTATGCTGATGCAAAGCGGACTGATGTGCATTTCACTGTGGGAGAGCATGTGTTTTTGAAAATGCGACCGCTGCGAGCTATAGCTAAGAACAGAGGAAAGCTGAGTCTCCGGTACGTGGGTCCATTTGAGGTGTTAGAACGGATTGGTGAAGCTGCATATCGTTTGGCGTTACCCCCTCAGTATAGCATGTTGCATGATGTGTTTTACATGTCCAACCTGAAGCGATATATGCAAGATCTGAGCCATGTGCTGAGCATTGAACCTATTGAGCTTCAAGGGAAGTTGACTTATCCTGAGACACCTTTGCGGATTCTAGATACCAAGGTGAAAGAGCTCAGATGCAAGAAAATAGAGATGGTAGAGGTTATTTGGAGGCACCATGGAGAGGATGAGGCCACATGGGAGCTAAAGGCGTACATGGAGAAAGCATACCCTGAATTGTTTGTTTGATTGCTTGAATTTTGAGGGCAAAATTCCTATAAGGAGGGGAGGATATTATAACCTCAATTTCTTAAGAATGTAGTAAAAGATGTAATTCTCTTTTAAAAAATAAATGAAATCTATTTCTTTGAGTTGTGATGGATTTCATGTGATTGATAGATTGATAATGGGCCTTGTTGGCCATTGAGCCCAAATGAAAAGAAAAGAGAAATAAAAAGGAAAAGGTTTCGATTAAATAAAAGGAGAATATGTGAAATAGAAATAGATAAGAGATTAAAAGGCAAGTAAATATTCTCTAATATGGGAATTCGTGCCTTTAGGTTTTCTTGAGGTCCAAGGGACCCAAAACAACAAGAAAATAGCAAAGGGAAAAGAAATACCAATTAATTTTGGATTAATTAAAGGATAACTTAGGAGAGAAGAAAGCCTTCTCATCTATTGTAATTTGTTTCCCAAATTTCGTACAAATCTAGATAATGTAAAGACAAATGTTCCCTTAAAATTTGAGACAAAAAGGATTTATGGTTTGGGAGATATCAATTTCTCAAGTTATCTCCAAAATAAGGCATTAATTTAGCAAATAGGAAAATATATTTCCTTTTGGTTGATCACGAGCAATGGGAACCATTGGATCTTGATCCAACATTGGACGCTCATCGTCTAAGTCTCACTGGGACTGGGAGTCTGTGAATTACAGAGGGTCTTTCCTCTCTGGTTTCCTCACGATCCAGGGAGTGTGCACGCCTATTGATGATGGCTTTAGACTCAAAAGAGAAAAATGATCAAAATCAACCCTACTTTGTAGGGGATTGGTCGTGTATTGGGAGAATTCCCAATCTGACAAGAACCTACCCCGACCCTATATATAGGGGAGGGTGAACGAGAGGATCGGAACCTCCTTTTGCTACCCTAATCTCTACGGAAGAGCATGTAGAGTGTTTTAGTGCCATCAATTGGACCTTTTGTCCTAACCTTCACTTTCGTCACCGCAACCAACCTCGCTGAAGTCCAGCGAGTAGGGGGAGATCTTGGCGAGTTCCAAGTCAGCAATTGAACCCCTGGATAGGTTCGACGGAGGAAGGCAAAGCTTCCTGGCCCATTGGTGTGCTCACAACTCGACAGAATCACGAAGTCAACCTCATAGTTGACCCTCGCAACAACAGCGAGATCGGGAGGTTGAAGAAGAAGGGATCCCACAGAACTACCAAAATACCCCTCGTCTTCTTCTAGTGCGTCGAGGTTAATTTGGTCCTTCGTTTATTTTTTTGATCGCAAATAGGCGCACACATTCGTGGTCGTTGGATCCTAAGTGGACAAGCGGACCACGGATCAGACGATCCTTATTTTTCTGAAAATTGCTAATAAATCAATAGAAAGGGTTTTTCTTACAAAAATCATATCTTGAGCTAGAAAACTCGATTGAGGAAAGTTTATACATGAAAATTGATTATAAAAATACGAGGAGTAAATTAAAAATGGTTTGGAAGCCTAAATCAATATACTTTTGTAAAAGTGTATAATTTGGATGGGAAAGTATTCAATTATGGGTAGAAACCCTAAATTGTTGATAAAGGATGGATTTAATCTTATAAGTGAATAAAATTGAGCATTATTAACTTGTTTAATGATATAGATGGATATTAACCTGTTATGAAAAGTAAATTGCAAGAATTAGGGTTTTAAATCTAATGTTGTAATTAATACCCTTATAAACCCTAAGTGAGGAAAAAGGGGAAGAAAAGATACAGTTAATCTGAAAATTAGGGTTTTGTGGTCCAAACCTAATCTTAGGATCTTAAAGGAAAATAAGATGAGATAATTAGGGTTTGATGGATATTTTGATAAAAGTAAGGTAAAAGTGGTAAAAAGGAAGTAAAACCCTAATTATGGCCAAAACTCTAAGAAGGGCTAGTAACCCTAGGGTACGATTAGGCCTATTAGACTGGGATACCATGATCCATGATAGAAAAATATTGGATGTGTATTTCAGGGCCAAATTTTTTGCTTGCTTGCTTGATTATGGATTACTCGCTTGTTTGGATTAATTCTGCATTCAAGACAACTTGACAGGTTTGTGGTTAATTATGGTTAATCGTTTTAGTTTCCCGAAGGTTTTCTGGATGAATTGATCGCATTGATTGCAATTAACTGGTTTGGATGTTCATAATTGCAAATTAAAAAGTCACTATGATTATCACAACTATAAATAAAGTGTGTATTCTTGCACCTACATGCCACCCTGATGGATGATGCAAGAAGGTCAAGCCCAAGAGGGAAGACCAATGGGCACCATGAGAGGTGACCCCAGACACCAAGCTCAGGAATGAGAAGGTGGTCTATGTTGCATGACTAAAGGTCACCATGAGAGGTGACCCTAGGCACCAAGCTTGGGATTAAGAATGTGCCCTTAAGTCAAACCCTAAAGAGGGTATTCTAGGGTTAGGGCAAAAGCAGTGGAGATTGACACATTGAAAATGTAAATTGACTTGTTAATTACCTTGGTTGTGATAATTAGTTTGTTAGCCATATTTGTGAACTTTTGGTTGTCCCCACATACCAGCATATTCTTATATGCTGATCGTTGTTTTGTTTTTCGGAGTTTTAGGTACAACCCCGAAATGAACAAATAGTAAAGTGACACACTGTGAAAATAAGAAATAAAGTGCAAGAGGATTAGATAGAATAATTCAAGTTGTGGATAGATAGATTCCCAAAGTTTTAAAAGGTATGAAAAAATTATTTTATACCAGATTTCAATTTAGTTGGTAGAATTTCTTAATAATTATTGATTAATTGTCGAACCTTTGATCCGGTTTATTGGGATAACGGCTTTGACCTCTTGGTCTCCCTTAATTGGGGGTTACCGGGAGGCGGGGTCGTTACATGTTCTATCACAAAGTAAGATGTTTTCCTCACAATTATACATATAATTCTCTTTAGAATTAGAATTGATTCTTAAAGTGGCCCATTCATGAGTTCATTTGAATGAAAGTGAAATTAGATGTATGTGAATGTGAATCACATATTACAACTACCTAATAGCATATGCCTACCAAATTAGTAGATCTATAATTCTGATATTTAAAAAAATTATAGGCCCTATAGTGTTGGGTTTTTTACAAATAGTTGACTTTATAGGTATCTACATAATTTTAAAAAATCAACAAAACCTATAGGGTTGGGTTTTTTACAAATAACTAGCACTATAGGTATATATAGAACTTAAACAAATCTACATGACCTATAGAATTGGTTATTTGTACAAAAATGACCCAGTAGACCTATAGCATTGGTTTTTAGCAAATAACCGACTCTATAGGTCTCTATAGAAATCCAAAAAAGTTGGGTGAAAATGAGTTTTTAGTGTTTTTTTCTCAAAAACTGACTCTATGTTGACTTCTATAGCATCATTTTATGTAATACAAAATCTGATTCTACAATCCTTCAGTTCTACCATCACCCACTTAGGTGTCACTTTCAACTGACGTTCTAAGCCTTAAATTACCGATGCTAGAGGCTATTTGTGTGCTAGTGTTATTAAATTCCAAAGCAATTGGAGTATCAATAGGCTTGTAATCCATCTTTTTAGCCTAATCAAGGACATGAAGAATGTATTTCTCTTGTCAAAGAAATAAACCACCTTGTTGATGAGTAACATGAATACCAAGGAAATAATTCCACTTTCTTAAATCCCTTAGATCAAAAGCATTGCTAAGATCAGTTTGAAATTATTTAAGAAGAGAAGAACAATTTTGAGTGAGAATTATGTCATCCATGCATAGCAACAGATAAATGACCCAAGAAGATCAATTTAGAAAAATAGGGATGGATTAGAATGATTGCAAACAAAGTCATATGAGAACAAGAATTCACATAGCTTATCAAACCATGCTCTTGGTGCATGTTTGAGGCATACAAAGCCTAAGTCATCTTCCATACATATGAAGGATGTTATAATCAATAAACCTTGACGGTTATTCCATAAACACATATTCTTTTAGGTCACCATTCAAAAGGCATTGCATATGTCAAATGAATTAATTTCCCACTTGAAATAATAGCAATGGTTAGAACAACATGAAATGTTGTTGCTTTGACAACAGGAAGAAACATCTCAAAATAATCGAGTCCTTCTTGAGCAAACCCCTTAGCTACAAGTCAAGCTTTAAGCTGCTCAATTGACCCATCAGCCTTGAGTTTTGTTAGAAACACCCATTTGGAACTTATTAGTTGTAGTTGTGTGTTTTAGGTACAACAATCGATATATTATTTTTATGAAGAGCCTTAATTTCATGAGTCATAGTAGCATACCATGATAGGTCTTTGATTGCATTTTTAATAGTCTTAGGTGCTAAGGGAACATGATTAGTAATAAAGGCATACTTGGGATTGGTTTTGTGAATCCCAGATTTAGATCTTGTAGTCCTACCATGTGCCTCAGATACCTTATTTTCCAGAGTAGGAGGACTTTGCACGGAGTAAGTATTATCATTATCACTAACATGGATAGATGTCAGGAACATTCTCAACTATCCTTGACTCTAGTGCAGTACTTAAGTGTTCATAACTATGTGATATCCTTTCATTCACAGAAATAGGAGCAATAATTTGTGGTTGATAGTCTAGCAAGATAAGCTCTTCATTTTTTCTTTATATCTTGGATTAGGAAAGTCATGTAAATTTGTAATACATTGTTCTTCGACAAAAAAGACATCATTTGTTTGGTCTTTTTTTACTTTCTATATGCGACGTACAAGGTAGAAAATTTCAATATATTTAGTATCTAAGAATTCATGAAAAGACGATAGTTCACCCAAGGCAATATTGATTGGTAATTGTTGCTTATAGGGAAACACATGTTGATTGAAAACAATGTGTCAAGATAAATAAATCATGTTAGATTGGATATTTATACATCTATAACCTTTATTTTTCAATATATCCCAGAAATACACAAGCCATAGATCCTGGTTCCAACTTCACTTATTGTAATCATGAAGACAAGGAAAACACAAACAATCAAAGACTTTTGGAGATTTGTAATCAGGATCCTTCTTGTACAATTTATGAATAGGAGACTTATTGGCATGTGCTTTAGTTAGAAAATGAGTTATTATAAAAAATGTTGAGTTATATGCTTCAAACTAAAAGGTTGTAGGAAACTTTTCTTCAATCATCATTGACAGTCCCAATTCTACATGTCTATGCTTTCTTTCCATAGAACCTACGTGTTTGTGAGTGTGAGGAAAGCTAAGGTTATGAACAATCCCTTACTATTTAAGAAATTCTTGCATTATATTATTCAAAAATTCTCTACCATCATCAGTAACAAGAACCTTTATGCTTTCTTTAAACTAATTTCAATCATGAAAAACTCAAATATACTAAAAACTAAAATTTAGCTTTCAAAAAGACGAATCACGAGTATCCACTGAACTCATCCACTACAAGAGCATAGTATAGGAAACTAGAAGTAGACATAGCAGGAGACTGCCCCATAGGTCATAGTCAACTTGATCAAATGGAGACATGCATACATTCAACATGTTTACTGTAAAAAGGTAAACGATGATCCTTGCTAACAAAATAGTTATTACAAAAATATATAGTTTTATTTGAAGAAACTATAAGAAGATTATTTGATACTTGTCGTTTTGCAATATCAATCACTAAGATGGTTAATCCTAGAGTTTAAACCTTTTTTACTTCCGGTTTTAAGGGTAGTATAGAAGGGTCGATCCCATAGGACAACTATTAGAGATTGTTCTTTAGAACCCAAAGATTGAAAAACTTTATTATTTGTTTTTTTTTTTGGTATTTTTCTTTTTATTGAAGCAGAAAGTAAAGTTCAGTTGGGGTTTTGTGTGATTACACTAATGTAGGAAGAAAAGTACTTAACAAGAATAAACATGCACAAGACAATAATAAAAAGATTGTTAATACAAGCAAAACTATATGAATGGAAGACTAAGAATTAAAGAAAACGAAGGATGTGGTGATTAAATCAAGAGAAGGAAATCGAGGCTCGTAGGGGTTTTCACCACCTTAGCCTAGGCGATAATAACTAAATCTTAAACGACGATTCGATGAAGGCTTGCGAATTAAAAACTCACAAAAGAGAAACTCCACATGAGCCCATTGGTCTTGGTGCTCATGCTTCCTAGTTTATCATCCTAAGAGACGAAAATCCACGGTCATTTCAAAATGTCTATGTAATCGATTTTATTGTTCTAAATCCAGATTTCCATGGTCATATCCATCCGGATTAACATGCGATCTGAAGATCAATCAATCAATTAAAATCGATTACCATCTAGTCGTTTAAGAAGGATTCATTAAAACCATGGTTAAGGGGTTATTCCTCTTGCCCCGATAAGAGAATACTCACACATGGAGAAAGGGGAGACGGAGGAAGAAAAAAAATGAAACCATAGTCTAGCCCAGAAATCAGGAGATTAATCCTTATGCTAGAGATGATGAAATGGCTTAGTTCTTTATTCCTTGCTCCGGAATTGAAGAACGGAAAGAAGAAGATTAAAACTAAGGCGGAGAGAAAAGACAAGAACAAGAATGAAAGAGCTATGCTTGAATTAAGATCTACTTTATTGCATAATATGAGAATGATTACAAGATAATTTGCTTCAGAATCCCAAATACAAGAAATCCAAGATGCCTCTGGGGAGGAGGAAGTGCCCCTCCTTTTATAGGAGAAGGAGGTGGGTATACATTAGGTTTAGGGCAAAAGAAATGGCCGCCGGCGGCTGCTAACTTTCTAGATCTAGTCAATAGAGGAAATAATTGATTTCTTTGCATCCCTTTTGCATTAATTTCCCGTAACAGTAGTTTCGAGCGTATTTTTGGGCTAGTCAAAAATTTAGAAGCGGCCCAAAAATATATTTTTCCTGTAGATAATTAAATTATCTTTCCAACGCATACTTGCACAATAAATTCCTCCTTGGGATGTGGGAGTTATACCAATTTTGGTGAAAGGTATATACTGAAATCAGACTCTGCGGGAAAACGTAATGTCACTTTCACTGGTTAATTGCGCAGCCAAATAAACACCAAAATTTCCGCAAAATATATCTTTTTTGTAGCAAATAAAATTCTCTTTTCATTCCATACTTTATCTTGGAATTACGCCTTTAGACGCAAAAGATATGGCTATTTTGGTGACGAGTATCTCAGGCACTGCGGGAATATTTGAAAGCCTCATATCTTCATCTTTTATTTTCTCGATTTAATTACTTAGATAATTCCTGAAAATTAAGAAAAATATCATAAGAATTCAGAAAAAGTATATCAAGAAGATGAAAGTGCTATTTATTTTTGAATTAGCTAAAATTAATAAAAAAGTCCTAATTAATTATTCTAAATGAAGTAAAAATAAGAGATGAATATGCATTCATCAAAATACCCCAAACTTAAACTTTGCTCGTCCCGAGCAATATTAAAATCAAGAAATACTTTCAAGACATACTCTCAACCTATCATCCTCACTCTCCTAACAACCACTTAATTCCTTCCACCAAAATATGGCCAAGCGACCCTGACTTTCCTGAATTCACGAAAAGTGACTTTTATATTTTCTACTTCACAAACTTGTATTTATTCACGACCTGCAATAAAACGGATTTTCATTTCACCTTTGCATTTGGTACTCCAATTTTTTTTTAAGTTTTACACAAGAACAGGGCTGATTTTGGATGGTTGGGGTTTTTGTAGTTTTCCCCTGAGTAGAAAATTGGAGTGAAGGAGGTATGGAAGAATGACAGTCTCTCCTCTATTCGACTCGAGACTTTTTTATTTAGTGGACATGCAGTTACATTGACCGCATTTTTTCTTTGATTTTTGTTGATACACCCAATTGTGTGGGTATGGAAGAAGCGGAAGAGGGGGAAGAGGTGCCACCCCAAACTTAGCTTTTTGGGCATTATTGGTTTTTTTTTTACGAATGGAAAGATTTGGAAGTGGCGGAAGAAGAGTAGAAGAGGTTGTTCTTGTGCAACTTTTTTTTTCTTATCTTTTTTTTAGAGTATTATGCATTGGTTCAACTATTACCGAATCATATGAAAATTCAAGAAAATTTATACAAGTTGTACATGATAAGAAAGCATCACTCTTGAATCCTATCAGTCCTCTATGGCTTGCCATCTTTTCCAAGGAGTGATTATTATTCGAGGTCCTAAGTGACAGGAGGATTTCTAGTCATGAAAGTTTCAAAATTTTAATTGCAAGGCAGTTACATCATTAAGGGGAGTATTTTGACAAATGATCATATCAAGGCCGACTAGATATGGGCCAATTGTACTATGAAAAGAAAGAAAAAAAAAACTACATGCAAAATGTAAAACAAAGAAAAGATACTAAAAGGGGAAGAAAAAGGGGTGGAAACGTAACACCCATCCCCACCCCGAACTTAAGACTTTGCTCGTCCCGAGAAAAAATCAAAATCTAAGATGGGGGAAAAGAATCGCTGTGGTGGAGGATGAAGGACGATGACAGCAACTCCCCAAAAGAGAAGAACACAAAACAAAACAAAAAAACAAGGGTGATGATATTAGAAAAGAAGGGGAAATGCAAAAATTATTTGGGTTGCCTCACAAAAAGTGCCAAGTTTTACGTCATGGCCTGACAAGAGATGGATCAGTCTATTGGGATTTTGGGGAAGTTGTGGGGTCAAGTAGGTTCAGGTCTTTCAAAGATGAAAAATTATTTGCATCTGAAGCGACAAGGTCTTCAGTGGTGATGTATCTTTTAAGTCGGTGCCCATTGACCTTAAACTCACCCAAAACTTTATCCCAGAGAAGAAAAGCACCATGTGGATAAGCACACTTGACAATGTAGGGGCCATACCATCTCGACTTGAGTTTTCCAGGGAAAAGTCGTAATCTTGAATTAAAAACTAAAATTTGATCCCCTTGTCTAATGTCTTTGCGCTTAATATGACCATCATGCCACATTTTGGTTCGGTCTTTGTATATTCTTGTGTTTTCATAGGCACTCATCCTAAGTTCATCAAGCTCATTTATTTGGATAAAATGTTTCTCTCCAGCCATGGAAAGGTCAAAATTTAAAGTTTTGACGGCCCAGCTTGCTTTGTGCTCTAGTTCTATTGGTAAGTGACATGACTTACCGTAGATCAGTCTGAAAGGGGTGGTACCAATGGGTGTTTTGTAGGCAGTACGATATGCCCACAGAGCGTCATTGATTTTTAACGCCCAATCTTTCCTAGTGCGTCCAACGATTTTTTCTAAAATGGATTTTATTTATCTGTTGGATACTTCTACCTGCCCACTGGTCTGAGGATGGTAAGGAGTGGCGACTTTGTGATAAACCCCATATTTTTTCAAGAGAGCCTCAAAACTTTCTCCAAAAAATGGGATCCCCTGTCAGAAATGACGGTGCGAGGGACTCCAAATCTAGGAAAAATGACATCTTTAAAGAGTTTCTTAACAGGTTTAAAGTCACACGTTTTAGTGGGTATGGCTTCAACCCACTTTGACACATAATCGACTGCGACTAAAATGTAAGCAAACCCATAAGAAGAAGGAAATGGGCCCATATAGTTGATTCCCTAGACATCAAAAATCTCTAATTCCTGCCAAGAGGTGAGAGGCATTTGGTCACGTTTGGAAATATTATCCGTCCTTTGACAATTGTCACATGAAAGCACATAATCATACGAGTCTTTGAAGATGGTGGGCCAAAAGAATCCGCATTGTAGGACTTTCCTAGCCGTCTTTTGGGAACTCATGTGACCACCATAGGGGCCAGAGTGACATTGTTCTAAAATGGCGATGCTTTCTTCATGGGACACACAACGACGATATAAACCATCGGCGCAAAGTCGAAACAAATAAGGTTCATCCCAATAATAATTTTTGACATCATGTAAAAGTTTAGCTTTAGAATGTCCCGTATACTCGGGATGCAATACACCTGCAGCTAAATAATTCACAAAATCAGCAAACCAAGGAAATTGGGAGTCAACCTTGAGCAATTGGTCATCGGGTAAGGATTCATTTATGGGATGTTCATCAATGGGGCCATAACTAACTCTACTGAGGTGGTCAGCCATGACATTTTTAGAGCCCTTTTTGTCTAGGATTTCTAGATCAAATTCCTGCAATAACAAAATCCATCTTATGAGTCTAGGCTTGGCATCTTTCTTGGTCATGAGGTAGCGAATAGCTGCATGATCAGTGTAAACAACAACCTTTGAACCAACAAGATATGAGCGAAATTTATCGAATGCATAGACAATGGCTAGCATCTCTTTTTCGGTAACTGTGTAATTTCGATGAGCCTCATCAAGGGTCTTGGATGCATAATAAATGACATGGTGTTTTTTATCAATTCTTTGTCCTAGAATGGTACCTACAGCAACATCACTAGCGTCGCACATGATTTCAAAGGGTAAGGCCCAATCAGGAGCACGAATGATAGGAGTGGTGGTGAGAGCCTTTTTCAAACATAGAAAGCTCTCCATGCATGTCGTATCAAAATTGAAAGGCACCTCCTTTTGAAGAAGATTGGTGAGAAGTTTTGTAATTTTGGAAAAGTCACAGATGAAATGTCGATAGAAACCGGCATGTCCTAAGAAGGCTCGGATGTCTTTGACTGAGGTGGGAGGGGGAGCTTGGTGATGACCTCAATCTTGGCTTGGTCAACTTTAATGCCCTGGTTGCTTACCTTATGGCCTAGAACAATACCCTCCCTGACCATGAAGTGACACTTTTCCCAAATAAGGACTAAATGTGACTCGATGCATCTATCCAGAACAAGGGAGAGGTTTCCAAGGCAAGAAGTGAAACTATCTCCATAGACAGAGAAATCGTCCATGAACACTTCCATTACCGTCTCAGTTAACCCTGAAAAAATGGCAGGCATACATCTTTGAAAGGTGGTTGGTGCATTGCACAGGCCAAAGGGCATTCATCTAAAAGTGTATGTACCAAAAGGGCATATGAAGGTGGTCTTCTCTTGGTCTTCAGGATGAATGGGAATCTGATAAAAACCTGAGTAGCCATCTAAATAGCAAAAGTATTGTTGATGAGCTAAACATTCAAGAACTTGATCGAGGAAGGGAAGAGGGAAGTGGTCTTTCCTAGTTTCTTTGTTGAGTTTCCTGTAGTCAATGCACATCCTCCACCCTGTGACTGTACGGGTGGGGATGAGCTCATTCTTCTCATTCCTAACGACCGTAGTCCCACCCTTTTTGGGGACAACCTGGACCGAACTGACCCAAGGGGAGTCAGAGATGGGGTAGATGATTTCTGCAGGCAAAAGTTTAATCACTTCAAGACGGACAACTTCCTTCATGTTTGGGTTGAGTTTCCTTTGTGGGTCTCGGGAAGGTTTACTATTTTCAATCATTGGGATTTTTTGGATGCAAATGGATTGATCTATCCCAACCAAATCTGTCATTTTGTACCCTAAGGCTGTTCTCCTTTTCCTAAGTTCTCCCATAAGCATGTTTTCCTGTTCAATGGTAAGGTCAGAATTGATAATAACAGGGCATAATTGTTGTTCATCCAGAAACACGTATTTCAGACCTATGGGGAGAGCTTTCATTTCCGGTGCCTTTGGTGGTTCAGGTTGTTCTTCTATGGTGGAGATCATCCTAAGGTCTTCAGTCTCAGCACATGGGATTTCCTCGAAGTTGTCCAAGTAAATCTTAAATTGATTTGTTGGTTCATTATCAAAATCACATTCGGCGGGGATGGTGAGAGCAGTGCATAGGGGGTCATCAACTAATTCCCATTCTTGCCTTAGATGGTTTAATTCATCAATGCAATCAAGGAGGTAGACTTCTTCCTCAAGACTAGGTCCCTTCATGCTTTCAAACACCCTAAACTCTAGGTTTTGCTTCCCTAGTCTTAACACAATGGTACCAGCCTCAACATCAATTAAGGCACGAGCAGTGGCTAAGAAGGGTCGTCCGAAAATGAGGGGGTAGCGTAAATCTTCCTTGATATCCATGATCACAAAATCACAAGGGACGTATGCATCATTTCCAACTTTAACCGGAATGTCCTCTATGATTCCCATGGGTTTAGTTGTGGATGAGTCGGCCAATTGGATGGTCATAGTTGTGGGTAACATGTCATTGAATCCTAGTCTTTTGTAAAGACTATATGGCATGATGGATATACTGGCTCCTAAATCTGCTAGGCCTTTCCTACAAGCATTGTCACCTAAGTAGCATCCTATTCCAAAAGAACCTGGATCCTTCTTTTTTTTAGGCATCTTACTTAGGATAATGTCAGAGGTAGTTCTAGCAAGTTTAACAGTCTCGTATTCTTTAGTAACATACTTCCTAGTCAAGAGAGATTTCATGTACTTGGACCAGGCAGGCATGTCTGCCAAAGCATCAAGGAAGGGAATGTCAACATGTATTTTTTTCATAGCTTCCCTAAATTTCATGAAACGGGCATCAAGTCTTGTTTGTTTGAGGCGGTCTTGATAGGGAGGTCAGGGTTTGTAAACTGGTCCTTCATCTTCCACTTGAGGGGTTTCGGGGACGGATGGTTTGGGTGTGACTTCGGGTTCGACAACTACCATGTCCTCATCCTCAAATTCTAGAGGTAGGTATGAAGATTCTGCTGAAGGGGGAGGGGTGTGCACTTTTCCAGAACGAGTAGAGACTACCTTGAGTTGTTCAAGATGTTTGGGGTTGTTTTCAGGTTGTCCTGCAAAAGTCCCGGCATGAGGTTTTTGTTGGGCAAACAAACGGGCTAACTGTGCGTCAGTTGCCTTTTGATGGGCTTGAATGGCCACGAGGATTTGTTCTATGCTTGCCCAGTTGGAATGACTAGGGGGAAGAGGAGGGACGGCATTTTGAGGTGGTTGGGGAGGTTGAGGTTGGTTTGGATTTTGGGGTGGAAGGTTTAGGTTTTGGAATTGTTGGTAGTGTTGTCGATTTTGGTGATTTCCAAAATTTCTTTGATTGTTGTATGGGAATCCAGGTGGAGGTCGATTGTTACTTTGAGGATAGGGAGGTCTTTGTTGAAGTTGGGTAGAGTTCTCAGCACCTGAGGGATTCTCATACTGAAAACCAGGATGGTTTCTAGATTGGTTGGGATTGTAGTAACCTTGGCCTGGTATTGTATGAATCGAATTGAGGTCTTCTGATTGTTGACCTACTTCAGGTTGCGTGGGCATGTTGTAGAGGTATTGGCAGTGGAGGGTGGTATGGTCGTATCCTTGGCAGATACCACAAAGGGAATCCATGGCTTTTAGTTGTTGGGGTGACTCCCTAAGGGTGACTAAGGATGACTCTAACCGATCTTGTTTTAAGGCGATTAATTTTAGGCTTTCCACTATGCTTTGGATATCATTATTAACTTCTGCCTTGGCTACCTTAAGGATTCCTCCAATCCCTCTTCTAGCCCTTGTTTCGGAAGCCCGTTTAACTACCTCCCATGCACTAGTTAAACTTTGATGCATGAAATTTCCTCCAGATGAGGAATCAAGAAAAAATTTGGTATCATCATCGACACCACGATAGAAAATCTCTATGAGTTGGGCTTGAGAGATGTCATGGTGGGGGCACTTCCTAAGTAAATCCTTGAACCTTTTCCAGGCTTCACCTAAAGACTCTCCTGGGGACATAGAAAAATGAGTTATTTGACCCCTAAGTTCATAGGTGAGAGACGGGGGGTAGAATTTTTCAAGGAACTTGCTTTGTAAAACTTCCCATGTTGTGACATATTCTTCACTCTCCATGGTGTTTACCAGCTACTAGCTTGGCCGGAGAGGGAATATTTGAACAACCTAAGTCGGATGGCATCTTCAGAGACACCTGGGAGTTTGTTCAAGGAACAAAGGTCAATAAACCTTTGAAGGTGATCTTGGCAACTTTCCCCATTGTTGCCCGAGAAAGGGTTGGCTTGCATCATGGTGATCCATTGTGTTCGGTTTTCAAATTGTGGAGCAATAATATCGGGGGGTATGACCGGATGTTGTGCATAGGCTGTTTTAGGAACAGAAAAGTCTTTTAATTGTTTTTTCCTTTCGGCTTCCCTCCTATTAGCTTCTATGGTTTCTTGCTCGGCCCTAAAGGTTGCACGTAAAGTGGCTTCTCTTTCTGCTTGTTCGGCTTGGATGAGCTCTCTTTGAGCTGCAAGAGCTTGGTCGATCCTACGGGCGACCTCGTCTTCATTCATTCTCGCAAGATTTTGACGATTTAGACGATGAAAAGTCATTTCTATTTCCGGATCAAACAGTTGGAAATCTTCGGTCGGGCGTCGCATGCACAATTAAACAGTTATTCGTGTGCAGAAAAAACGTACTGCTGGAATGGAAACTCGGCAAAAAGAGGAGTACACTTCCGGAATGTTACTCGGAAGGCATGAAAAAAAAAGTTTTTTCAAAATTATTTTGGGGTTCGAGAAAACAATCTGTTGTCCCCGGCAACGGCGCCAAATTGATACTCGTCGTTTTGCAATATTAATCACTAAGATGGTTATTCCTAGAGTTTAAACCTTTTTTACTTCCGGTTTTAAGGGTAGTATAGAAGGGTCATAGGACAACTATTAGAGATTGTTCTTTAGAACCCAAAGATTGAAAAACTTTATTATTTGTTTTTTTTGGTATTTTTCTTTTTATTGAAGCAGAAAGTAAAGTTCAGTTGGGGTTTTGTGTGATTACACTAATGCAAGAAGAAAAGTACTTAACAAGAATAAACATGCACAAGACAATAATAAAAAGATTGTTAACACAAGCAAAACTATATGAATGGAAGACTAAGAATTAAAGAAAATGAAGGATGCGGTGATTAAATCAAGAGAAGGAAATCGAGGCTCGTAGGGGTTTTCACCACCTTAGCCTAGGTGATAATAACTAAATCTTAAACGACGATTCGATGAAGGCTTGCGAATTAAAAACTCACAAAAGAGAAACTCCACATGAGCCCATTGGTCTTGGTGCTCATGCTTCCTAGTTTATCATCCTAAGAGACGAAAATCCACGGTCATATCAAAACGTCTATGTAATCGATTTTATTGTTCTAAATCTGGATTTCCATGGTCATATCCATCTGGATTAGCATGCGATCCGAAGATCAATCAATCAATTAAAATCGATTACCATCTAGTCGTTTAAGAAGGAGTCGTTAAAACCATGGCTAAGGGGTTATTCCCCTTGCCCCGATAAGAGACTACTCACACATGGAGAAAGGGGAGACGGAGGAAGAAAGAAATGAAGCCATAGTCTAGCCCAGAAATCAGGAGATTAATCCTTATGCTAGAGATGATGAAATGGCTTAGTTCTTTGTTCCTTGCTCCGGAATTGAAGAACGGAAAGAAGAAGATTAAAACTAAGGCGGAGAGAAAAGACAAGAACAAGAATGAAAGAGCTATGCTTGAACTAAGATCTACTTTATTGCATAATATGAGAATGATTACAAGATAATTTGCTTCAGAATCCCAAATATAAGAAATCCAAGATGCCTCTGGGGAGGAGGAAGTGCCCCTCCTTTTATAGGAGAAGGAGGGGGTATACATTAGGTTTAGGGCAAAAGAAATGGCCGCCGGCGGCTGCTAACTTTCTAGATCTAGTCAATAGAGGAAACAATTGATTTCTTTGCATCCCTTTTGCATTAATTTCCCGTAACAGCAGTTTCGAGCGTATTTTTGGGCCAGTCAAAAATTCAGAAGCGGCCCGAAAATATATATTTCCTGTAGATAATTGAATTATCTTTCCAACGCATACTTGCACAATAAATTCCTCCTTGGGATGTGGGAGTTATACCAATTTTGGTGAAAGGTATATACTGAAATCAGACTCTGCGGGAAAACGTAATGCCACTTTCACTGGTTAATTGCGCAGCCAAATAAACACCAAAATTGCCACAAAATATGTCTTTTTTGTAGACAATAAAATTCTCTTTTCATTCCATACTTTATCTTGGAATTCTGCCTTTAGACGCAAAAGATATGGCCATTTTGGTGATGAGTATCTCAGGCACTGCGGGAATATTTGAACGCCTCATATCTTCATCTTTTATTTTCTCGATTTAATTACTTAGATAATTCCTGAAAATTAAGAAAAATATCATAAAATTCAGGAAAAGTATATCAAGAAGATGAAAGTGCTATTTATTTTTGAATTATCTAAAATTAACAAAAAAAGTCCTAATTAATTATTCTAAATGAAGCAAAAATAAGAGATGAATATGCATTCATCATTATTCTACATATACTTCTATATTTGTTGATGTAGATGACCTAGCCATCTGTGCCATAGGTTGGATGAAGCCTTTTGTTGAATAGCAGCACTGAAGGCTCACATGACCATGGACTTCAGAACATACATCTCATCCTTAAGTATTCCTCTCCCTAGAATTAGATGACTCTACAAGTGTCTTATTAGAGACAAATCTCTAAATAACATAAACTAACATGGAAAATTGTTGGTTAGCTGAGCAATAGATAGAAGGTTCTTCTTCATATCAGGAACCATAAGAACTATAGCAAGAGGCATAGAATGTTCAAAAAATAATAGATTATTCTCCCATGTGTTATTAGAAGAAACTTGTCATCACAGATCGTAATAAACTCAGATCCAAGATAGCTAATGAGGTTTTGTAGCATACTTGGATCTTGTGTAATATGGTTGGCTACTCCTGAGTCTACATGTCATTCATTGATGTTGAATATGCCTTGGTTTGAGATTGGAATGGCCGCTAGAGCCTTTGCTTGGTCAGTGACAATATCTTCAATTAGGCTCTTCGGAACTTTAGTAGGTTGATAGGTATTATCAAACATGTACCAACAACAAAGAGCATTGTGACCTCTTCTACCATATATCTAACAGAAAATCAATTGTCATCCACTTCCATAATTTACACCTCTTTGAAGAACACTCTGATTTAACCCCCTTCCCTGTGATCAAAATGAGTTTCCACAATTTCAAAATTCATTTGGTCCAACACCAAAAACACCATGTCCATTTTGACATCTGGATTCGAATGATCCATCATTGATATTTTTTGGTATTGTAATTACCTCTACTGTAGCTATGATTGTTGCTGTAGTTACCAGATCATCGTTCGATTAACGCAACGTTAAGACTAGCATACATATCCATAGTGGGCCTTCTCACATCATGATCTTTCAGAATAGAAATAACATCAACATAAGATAGAATAGGTAGACGCATCATAGAAATAGTAACATTCTCAAACACAGTTCCTAATTTGCTCAACATATAGTGCACATTATCATCGTCTCCAATAGGTTTCCCAATAGCATGAAGCGGATCGTATAGAAGCTTAAACTCACAAAGATAATCAGTGACTAACATACTTCCTTTCTGAACACGACGTAATTTCATAGTCAAGTCAAATCCTCAAGATTGTGTAGACTCAAAGAAATGTTTTATAAGTGCCTTCCAGATCTGGTGTGAGGTAGTTGATGACGACTTCAAGGACCTCAATTGGGGTTCCCATCATCCATCCTTTGACCAATCAATCCATCCTCATCCAAGGATTGTAGTTGGGATTCACCATTGCTTCTCCTTCATCATCAACCATGTCCAGATGCTTCTCATTATTGTCGATGAATGACTCTAGCGAGTGGCTCTTAATCAAAGCTCTGACATGTCTTCCTAGTACAAGTAGTTCGAGTTGTTCAACCTCAAGGAAACAAAGTTGGTGACATTCATGCCAATAGGGTAGGGATATTTCGATGGAGTGGAAGAGGATGTTGCATTCACAGTGGAAGAAGTAGTGAAAGATGACATTGGATTTATCGAAAAGCTCTGATACCAAATTAGAATCCATAAGAGGTAGAGGATTGAGGTTCAGGATAAAATGAGAAACCCTAAAAGACAGTGAAGACGGGGATAGATCAGGAGTCCAGAGCAGAACATACGAGATCGAGAAAGAGGCAAAAATTGCTTCATTCAAATAAATTATTCACAACCTACAAAGGCACATATTGTTTCTGTTACATTTCTGATATTTGCATAAATAACCCCCGACTTTATTTAGTACAGATTCTTACAAGTAGCTCTAAGAATTTAGGAGAAATGTGAAGAGAAATATAAGAAGCTATCCAATAAAAACTACAACAGTGTCTATATTAAATTATATATTGTCGGTGTATCCCGTGATTCAGAGAGAACGACAAAACCAAGGGACAATGCACTTCATTTTCAATTCAGGTACAGCTTCTTTGATGAGTAGCGGTGAGGCGTTTCAAGCATGTGGATGAGGGTTGCTGCAGGCGAAGTGCACATCTCAGAAACAGATGCGGGTCAAGAGGAAACCATATACGAAAGTGGTTTGCCCATAAATGAAACAACTGCGTGAAGAAAAGCATCATGACGCTAGCCTGACTCCAATTTTCAACCAAGCATGCTCGTCATGTTGTTGTTCGCGATAGTAGAAAATACGTAGAATTTGGTTTATGTACAGTGCCACGATATAGCAATTACGAGAACAGAATAACTCACTGCAACAACTGTAATGAAATGCTGAGCAGGAATGACAGTTTGGTCACTCCGACAACTATTTATAGTTTTTCCTTTTCACCTTTGATCCCTCAAAAGTATAAATAGACATACACTTTTTTTTTGCACTCTATCAGGACAATTTGACCATTTTAAAACAATAACTATACCCCTGTTTTACAAGCTAAGCACACCCCAAGTGCAACCCTTCCCGCTCTTCAGTAGGAGGGGCTCACCTGCTTCTTCCCATAGCTGCACTTCGCACAGCTTTGAGGTGTAAAAGCGCTCTGCTTCACAAGCCAGAGACCACTTTGGTTCTGGCCTATGGTGTCAGCCTTCAACTCTGGAAAACCTTTGCATCTCCGAGTTGAAGAATTTTCTGCTCTTACAATTTAAGTATACAAGAATTTATAGTTTGCATAACGGTTGTGCTGCTGCAGTTCCAAGCTTGCACAAACGGCTGCAAACTCCATGTAAAATTGCTGCCTGTAACAGCAAATTCAGCAACTAGTATCCACTGTCAACCGTTGCAATTGTTTTAGTGGTGTCATGAGTTGCCCGAATGAAGGTCTTTCATTTGGATCACTGGAAAAAAGCAAACTTCAATAAGAACAGCTTCAATACAAACCACTAACTGTTATTACTTTTTAGAACACTGCAATAAGAAAGAGAGAATGCTGACATTAATGTGTAAATTTAAGATATGAAATTCAACATCAAATAGTCTCCCTTGGACAGGCATATAACAGAAAATTTAGCCTAAATGGAATGCTAAAGGTTGCTACCCAGAATCGACAGAGGTATTACTTAGATTAAAATTAACATGGTACCTGAACTAAAAGAAATAGATTATGTTCTTGGAGAGTATATTCATGAGTTTGATATTTGAGTGGCTTGTTTAACAATCATGTGTAGGAAGTGTCCTATCACAGGCTCAAGGTCAAAGGACAACAGTGCCATGTCAAGAAAGGGTTCTAGTCTGAGTTGTCCATTGATGCTCGGTATCTAATATGCGCTCTAGCTCTAAACATTGGGACGAAATACAGATTAAGAATGAAAAGTGTGTATAGTTGAATTCAAGAACTTCACCAGCTTCTGAAGCTGGATTAAACATTTAGTTTGATACATTGAAATATAACAGAAACTATTATGATAGTGAGAAGCATCCATTAGAGAAGTTTACTTCCCATAGCCCGTCTTTTGCAGGCAGGAAATGTCTGGCAGAGTTCCTTCTCGCTAAGTTCCATGTCACAGCTTCTATGTCACAGCATAGATGGATGGAGTTCCACATAAAAAGAGTGCTCATCTAAGAAGCACGGACACAGACACGAACATGGACACGACAATTTTCGAAAATATAGGACATGGACACGGCGATATATATACATATATTTACATAAATATGTATAGTTAGATATGTATACATATATAATTTATTTGTACGCAACTACCATCATAATTCTCCACAACAAGCACCATGATATCCACTTTATATTCATGTATTCAAACCCACTATGCTGGTCAATACAAACTTTAGCATAAAAAATGATATAATAAGTTATTGTAATATACAAGAATGATGGACAATAGGAAAATCATTAGAAATTAATTACACAATGATTTAACGGTTACAAAACTAATGGAGGTGTGGAGTATAGGGAAGAGGAGTGGAAGCAGAGGTGATAGAAGGGAGATGTGTATGGATGATGCTGATGGTGATAAAGCAAAAGGATAACACGCTTAGTAGTCATGTAGGAGTGGAGGGTAGAGGGAAGAGATAAAAGCAAAACATAACTGCATGTTAGTAGGAGGAAAGGAGGGGAGGTGAGGTTTTGATAGAGTAGGAAGAAGATGTGGGTGAAGCGGGCACATTATAGGACCAATGAAGTAGGAAGAATAGGAGAAAAGGAAATAGAGAAGAAAATGAAAATCAAGAGGAAGAAGAGGAAAGAAGTCCCTAGAAGGTAAGGAAGTTGCCTCTATTGGCTGCTCTAGGTGTTGGCAGCTCCTGCTGCAAATGGCTACTGCTTATGCCAGATTCAACTCCTAGTGATTGTTGTTGTAAAAGCTGCATGTAGAAGCGCCATCTCCTTATGGTGGCTGCTTGCAGCAACTTCAGGACCAAGATGCTACTTGCAGCAACTGCTGGTCTACAGGAACAACAACAATTAGAGCAGAAGACTTGTTGGTCCCTTCTTGAGGGAAGGTATGAAGGTTTTGATGAGGATTTGGGGTTTGGTCAAGGAGTCTATAGGGTTGGCTAAAATTGTCTTTTCTATATAGTTAGGTCTTATGTGGGTTGGGTTGGCTGTGTCCAGGAAGTGCCCTGGACGTCACGTCCAGGAAGTGCCCAGCTTGCAAATATACTGGACACTCCAGAGGAGTATCCACCGCTGTGTCCACGGTGTGTCCGGGTCGGACACAGACACGGCAACCTCCGGGAAGTGTTTGTGCTTCCTAGGTGGTCTTTTGCATATTTGGCAGCTTCTAACTTTGCAGCTCAGTCCAATTTCCAGTTACAAGCATTCTCTCTACAAAACGCCACAAATTTGAAATTGTATTGTTGAAGTGAGCCTCCAGTCTGCAATATTAGAAAGGGAGAATGTGCATTCTCGTTATCAACCACAAACACGACTGTTAGGATAAGTGGTTATCGGGCTTAAACCTATTGTCGTTAGTTAATGTTATGTTTTCTATTTCCTTGATACACTTTAGTGAGGATCCATATACCCATTTAAGTGTATCCATGTAACCCTTTGTACCCCTATATATATGAGAGCCTTTGCACTCTTGCTTAACTAATGAGATATCTCTCTAATCTCATTCACATGGTATTAGAGCAGTTCCTCTGAAGAACTAATCGAACATAGTTGTCATTCCCCCTCTCTCCTCCCAGTACCGAGGGGCAGCGGTGGGTAGTCGCACCCATTCACCCGTAGCAACAACAGGTAGACAGCCTGCTGTTGGGCATATCGGCCGCTGATGCCAAGCCACACCAGTGGAAGGCCCACATCAGATATTATCGCCACCACCACGGATTCTAGTCATTGTTATCGTTGTCTTTTCACCGTACAGGACCTAAAGTCATCCCTCCTATTTCTTGTCAACTTATTCTTTTATGTTTTTAAGAAAAAAAAAAAGAACCAACCCCCATCCCCCTCGTGTTGATCTTATAAACATCTGAAAGAGAGAAGGGGGTGAAGCATTAACTTGTCTTTCCTCTCCATGTGGTTCCCTTAAACCACATGTTTTTCTAGAGAGTCGGGAGATGCTATTCTTCATCATGTTCCGCCCAACCAGGCGCAACTAAAACAATTACATTGCTACTGTCATCAAAAAACAATGTGGTAGTATTACTACCATTACACCAACTTTCAGGAATTAAACTATGCCTAATGCTTGATGGAGGAGAAACGTAAGTAACCTCTACCATAGGGTTTTTGAGATGGTATTTAGTAAAGTCATCAGCTAGTTTGTTGGCATCATGGGTGATCTATTGGACCACAACTTCTTCATGGTGTTGTTATAGGTGCTCAATATGTCCTTTCCACCCAACAAACATTGGAAAACTTGCCATTGGTTCTGCTAGAATTTTCAACACTGAGCTAGTACGTTTCAATGATGATCTGTTGACCCCCATTTGTGTGTGCAAGTTCTACTGCCAGTTGAATTGATCCATCTTCTGCTTCTACCACACCGTTCGAGTAGAGAACTCTCGCAACACCACGGACCCATTCTCCTCTATAATTCCAGCCCACACAAGCATCAGCTGACTTGCCATTCCTGACAGTTGCATCTGCATTGGATGTGAACCACCCTTCCGCAGGAGTTCCCCAGTGTGCAGTACATCTATGTTCCTCCCTACTAGATATTTTCTGATCTTCATACCAGCTCAGTTCAAAACTTGATATACATAATTATCTATCAATGTGTTTATAATCTGTAGTACTGTTTATATGTAATATGTGCATATATATATATATATATATATATATACTACTAGATATTTTCTGATCTTCATACCAGCTCAGTTCAAAACTTGATATACATAATTATCTATCAATGTGTTTATAATCTGTAGTACTGTTTATATGTAATATGTGCATATATATATATATATATATATATATATATATGGTAGTTTCCGAATTTTATTCAATTTTTCTCAAATATTTGACTGATCTTTTTACTAGAATCATCGAATTTTGCCCGAATTTTATGCATAATTTCCAAATGTCAAATTTTTCAACCTCGCTAAATGAAGCCCGAATCCCAAATTTGTGACTATGTCTTGGACCTATTTCAAGAACTGAGACGATAGATGCCAAATCGTTCTTCACTTTGATGGACTACCACACGGAAGCTCCGAAGTGAGGGAAGATCTTCCCTGATCCAGAATAGTATTTATTGCTGTGTGGTTGGGAAGCTAATTAGTTGACTATAACTCGACCAGATTTCACCTACGTAGTCAGAGTAGTCAGTAACATATGAATATGCCTCTTCAAGCTCGTTGGTGCAGTGTTCAACGTACCTTGTGATGCCTCAAGAGTGCTCCAAGAAGAGGATTGTTCTACAACCATCCAAAGCAGAAAACCATTACGATCTTTGGTTATGCAATCGGACCACAATTGGTTTTCATGTTGTTGGGCAGTCACCCTATTGCATTGAGAAGCAAAAAAATATGTTATTGCTCGTTCTAGCGCCAAAGCTGAATATTGAGCTATGGCCCACACATGTTGCAACCTACAGTGGGTGAAGTCTATTCTAGCAACAACGGCATGGTGGTTATTCATGGCCTTCAAGGTTTCATTCTACTCTGCTTGATGAACCTTTCTTTGCATCCCTTTCCTTTTTGTGGCTCCCGACCGGCGACCGCTACAGTCCTACAGTCTTTCTTTCCCGTAGGACAGTATGGAAGAACAGTTCTTGATGAATGAGATTGAGTTTGGTATTCTTGTTCAGACTCTACAGACTCTGATGTGACAACCTGACCGCCATTCACATTGCCAATAATCTTGTCTCCCGTGAACGCACAAAACACATTGAGGTGGATTGCCTCTTTGTACAGGACCTTGCCAAAGCAAAATGATTGACTCCTCGTGTAGACAGAGGATCAGATTGTAGACATTTTGAAAAAAGAACTACCTGCAACTCTTTTTTAGCATATGGGTGTCAAGCTAGAACTACAAAATGTATACTCTCTAACTTCAGGGGGGTGTTAGTATAAGTGATTATTGGGCTTAATCCCACTGTCATTAGTTAATATTATGTTTTCTATTTTCCTTTGTACACTTAAGTGGGGATCCATTTACCCAGTTAAGTGTATCCAGGTAATCCTCTATACTCCTATATATAGGAGAGCCTTTGTAGTTTTGTTTAACTGATGAGATATCTATTTAATCTCATTTACAACGACCCTGATATAGGGTGAGGATACATTCATGACAGTTTTGGAGTGACTGTGATGATTAAAGCCCAAAAGTAACAATACATGATTGAATAATTATACAAGGTTTGATGTGTGTGTCAGCAGGTGCACACTCACATGTCTTTGGACACCCAGAAGCATGTGAGAATGTACAAGCATAAACATTTAAGATAAAGTTGTATATGAGAAATTGTTCAAACGCACACTTGCACTCTGCTCCTCCCTATCCGGATAACTGACGGGAGATAACTATCACCAGCTTCACATACAAAATACTTAAATACCTAAGCAGTAAACATAGATAGCCATAATGTAAAGATTCCACTGTTGTCGGTGGGAGAGGCAGAGGGAACGAACATGAGTATATGGATGTGTCTACCTTGTTGACATCTCTGCCTCGCTCAAGAGTGGCTAGGGAAGAGGGCCCATCAAATCCCCAAACATGTGAAGTTGTTGTACCAACAATTGTCACTTCCACAACTAAAGAGAAATCCTCGAGTGAGGTCAAGGAAGAACCAAGCTGTGAAGCATCTTTCCTGTCACCGTCCCTGGAGCTCTCAAATAGCCTTAAGCAGCCTGATGCAGCTTCTATGGAGGAGATCAATTGGCGGGGCAAGGTAGAGGGAGAGTGAAAGGGTGAGGGCATAATCAGGAAGAAGAGGGGATGAAAGTGGTAGGGGGTCAGAATTGTCGACACTATCAGTGACTGCTTCCAGTTCAGGTGAAGCTAGAGGGGAGCAATCTCAAGTTGTGATTCCATCCGCAGACTCGCAAGTAACTAAAAGTTTCCCGAAGCTTCCCTCCTCAACCCACCCTCCTACCATCGAGAAATCTTTGAAGATTCCTTAAGCTCGTTTGTCGTATCAAGTAAACTGGTCACAGAGCCATAGATTCACGCAGGAAGAAGCAGATGTCGTGGTGATTCAATTTGTGAAGCCAAATCTGCAGAATGGCATGAAAATAGCGAGAATCTCAAACTAAGAGGATGTCGATCAGGATTGAAATGATCACTTGTCTATTAGATTCACTGGTTGAATGGCATTTTGCGATTAATTGGCAGGTTGGATCCGTACGCAATGGCATCCAAGTGGGAAATTTGAGATCACTGTCGAGGAAAGGGAAGGGTTCATTATCAGACTTCCTACAAGGAAAGGGACCGGAATCTTAGATGAAGCTCCATAATTGATGATATTTAGGTTGTTACTCAAAGATGGTCTCCAAGATCCTTATTGTCGCCTCTATCTTTTCCATGGTGTTGATCTGGATTTCTATAGAGAATTCGGGAATCCCGTGAACATTGGATCATATATGCATGGATCTCCAGTACAATAGGGATTTCGTTGGACTATGATGAAATACGATTGTTTGCAGGTTGTCTTGACGCAGCAAAGGCATGCATTGAGGTCAAACGTCATCGGCTCTCCCAAAGAATACCATGGCTGAAGTCAGCGGAAATCTAGTCTTTTTCAAGCTGGATTACATTGCCAAGCCGTACATGTATCTCGGATGTAGATGCTTCAGGCACAAACTGATTTGCTACCCCAAGGTTGAGTAGAAGGTCACTCCGCTTAATGATTTACAATTAGGTTTGGAAAGAGAACAGTAGGTGCTCAAAGCAAGGCAAACTCTTGAAGCAAATCAACCAAATCTCCTGAAGTGGCTACAACAGTCATTGAAGAGGAGCATACATTAGAAGAAAGTCCCACGAATCCTCCAGGTGAGGCAGTAGTTGTTGATGTCCAAAAAGACAACTATATGCCACCAAGCAGTAGTTTGCCTTCAACGACCCATCAGATCCCCCCATCTTATAGTCCCTCCAACTCAAGGTAAGGTTACCACCCAAGGTGAGGTTTTGTGGTGGATGTTGTGAGTAGGATAGTGTTGAAGACCCTTGATCGAGTGATGACTACTACCTATATGCAAGAGTCGGATATGAGCAGCCTCCACTCTATACACCAATCATGAATGCAAGTATTTTAAATTTGGATTGGAAATTGGATGTCATACTAGCTCAATATAGTGGATATTCAACTACGAAAACATAGATGGCTGAGAAAATTTAGAGCTATTGTGGCCTCTATTTTAATTATCAGCAGAGAAGAAAAAGAAGAAGAAGAAGAAGAAGAGATCCAAAAATCAAGGATGATGAAGACTATTAGAAAGTATAGCCTATTTAGTTAATAGGTTAATTAGTCTATTGTGTACATGGGCATGTTTGCCCAAGACCCATTAGGGTTTAGTCCACTTCCTTGTAATCATGGTACTAAACATCCTCGACATCTGGCGATATATCCTCGATGTTACATATGTCTACGCTTGTCGATGTCGAAACCTAGTAAACTTCCTCGACATCGATGTTGCCTACCTGTTGACATGTGTCAATGAATTCAGCCTACTTGGTGATGATATTGACTTAGCTAGCTCAAAGCCTCCCATCTTCTCGATGATCTTTGTAGTTATTATTGTTGCACACATAGTGAAGGCATAAAGAACTTGTAGGAAACCATTCTTCACATTGAGATGACTATTTCCTTGGTTTCTAACTAGAGAGTAATGATAAGTTTATTCCTCTACTAGATTTCCACAAGTTTTGCAAAATTTGGTGTAGACCTAATAAAATTTCACCTTTGTTACTTTTTCCTCTCTTGACAAATTGATGTATTTGAAAATAAGCTCATGTTTTTAAATTCTAGAATGTGATCCAATTGGGATTTTTGTACATACATAACACATAGAACAAGTCTAAGTTTTAAACATTTCATATAAAAGATTATAGACGGAGTATGTGTTTACTAAGAATTTGATGTTTTATTCCAAATTCCCTCACAATCTCACTATTTTTTAGCTTATTTTGCGTCGAAGTGTTAGTCCAAAACTTCCTCAAAGTTTCCTTACATGTTCCACAAACTTCCACTTTCTTGCATGTCGAAGTTGACACTAAGATGACGTCTTTTACATTTGCACGTGACTATGTTTTTTTTAATATGTAAACATGTATGGATGAATATATAGACATATATTTGGTTTTTAAGATAGATTTGATATAATCTATCAATTTTCATCATGAAATCATTGTTTTGAGCTTAATTTTTGTCAACGATGTGTCGAAGTTTGGTTGTAAAAATCCTCGATGTTTCCACAAACTTCCACTTCCACACCTGTCGAAGTCAACTCGAAGTCGAAGTCCTGTTCCATGCTTGTAATTACCTCCTCTCTAATATATATAGGATAGGGGTGCACATATCAATAGAACAACAACAACGATTACAGTGTCACACACACTTGTCAATATGGTATCAGAGCGTACCCTGGGGATCGAACCCTAGTTGTTGTCTCCCGCTTCCCTCTTCTCTCTCCATGCTAGATGCTGCCCTAGTCGTCGTCTCTCCTTCCTAGAGAGAGAAACAAAGAGAGCACCCGCTTGCGGCCTGTCGTCATTTCCATGGTTTAGGTCGGCCGCCCACCAGGCACATTCTAGCCTCCATGGTCGCCACTCCTCCCCTTTCACATAGATCTTCATCTATGTGACGGCGCCATCATTCCCAGCCATCTATCCTTTTCGATTTATAGTCAAAGTAGCCACTGAGTCTTCCTCGTGGCCGTCATCGTCAAGTCGTCACTTTCCTCAAGTTCCGAACGCAACCACCGCCATTGAAGCAGCCACGCCAACTCAGATCTACCTTCCGCTCTAGCAATCGTCTCCAGCAACCGCCACCATGTTCACCATCTTTTGCCCAGCCGACGTCCGCCCATCACCCCATCACTACACTTCTCGGGATCTTAGATGGTGCTAATTCCTGTCCAGTTTTGGTCGAGGTCAAGCAAGGAGTCACCACTTTTCATGATCACACGAGTGCAAAAGACGGCGCTAATTCCTGTCGTTCCATGGTGCTAATTCCCGGGATACTTTGTGATGTAGGACGTATTAGGCTTTATTCTATTTGTTTTTGCATTATTTTTATATTTAGAGACATAAGTGCAAATGATCTAGTTAATGTACTTAGTCGTAAATGTTTTATGCTTTTTTTTTATTTTAGGTTTTATTTAATTCCGAGTTTTGTTAAATAAGAGTTTGTTTTAATTACTTGTGGGTCAAGTCATGTAAGGTTATAAAAGCTAGCCTTGGGGCCTTTGTCTAGGCAGTTGAATAAGAATTGAATTTTGAGAATTTGTCATTTATCTTCTCTGTTCTTCTTCAAGATGTGTTCCACATCAGTTTATCTCCTTGACGGCGCAAATTCTCAGCAGACCGTGCTTCAACAACATCCTACACGACATGTTAGCCAACCGACACGGCGTGTAGCAGTCTAGAATCCACTACGCGGCACAAAAGTTTGTCCAGATCACAAGTTACATGGCGTGTTGACATCAACACGGCGTTTCGGCGGGTATCTGGTTTACGCCTCCGACATCCTACACAACGTGTAGGATCTTCACACGGCTTATTGCAAGGAGTCAACCATTTTTCAAGCAAAGGAGCTACATAGCGTATCAGCAATCTCACATGGCGTGTCATCAAGAGTCTGCCTCTTAACCCCGACAATCTACATGGCATGTCAAAAGTTTTCAGTCTACTTCCTGTTCTAGTTATGACATCCTCCAAAGGTCTATCTCTCCAATTCTTGATGATAATTGGATCTTGTTATTTTTTACCTAGCCTAAAAAATTTGCACCCCACATTTGTCAGCCTCAGGGCCGGACAAATGTCCTTTTCGGTTCAAGATAAGATCCATTTAAATTCTCTGTCGGGATCTTTTAATCGAGTTGTTTTGTATATTGATTTCGTTTATCGGTTTTCCTAGCGAGATCCATTCACTAGTGCCACTCCTTTTCCTACTGAGTTCTATTCTGGTAGTACTCCTCTTTCTACCGAGTTTCCGTTCTAGAAGTATTTCTGTTTTACACTTTTCCCTTTCCCACCCTCCCATCCATCATGTGTGCATTTTCCATGTGCCGGGGTCATATTTCTCTTTTCTACACCATCTACTCACTCTTGTCGTATTTGGTGTGCGGAGGGAATAGAGGAGAGAGAGGAGGGTATGAGGAGAACATGAGAGAGAGCATATGAGGAGAGAGATATGAGATGAGATGATATATTCCAAGCTAACTTCATGGAGCTTCATTCTTCACCACATCGCAGATCTATTCTCCAATTTCAGACAGCATTGAAGGATCTCACAGTTGTAGCATTGACACCAAGCCTTTCGTTTTCGTACCGCATTATGTACATCACGACAAGAGTTGTTACGGCTAATTCCGGACTCTTGTTCCCTTTGGTGTTGATGACATTCCAGTGGATCATTCATGTTACATTCTCATGAGATAGGACAAGAGCTATTGTGGCTAATTCTGGCCTCTTGTTCCCTTTAGTGTTAATGGTGAGACAGATGGTTGCTTCTTCATTAGATTTCTTTGAAGTTTGTTATCTTCTAGCATGTGCATTGTGTATCTGCAAGGATTCATCCAAAGTTATCTTCACCGAGCTACTTCGTTACGTCTTTTCCGAGTTGCATTTGCTACTTCTACGTGTTGAGACGATACTTCAGCACCTCGTTCAGCGTGTTTGTGTCATGTTATGCACGTTTGTGGTCTTTTACGCTAGTTCCAGTTGGCTACACTTGTCAAACAATTTGAAGACACATCTACTGCTACATTGACATTGTGCCTCCGCATTCGTGACGCATTATGTATGTGGGATG
Organism: Alisma plantago-aquatica; assembly: GCA_963693085.1. Classification (NCBI taxonomy): domain Eukaryota; kingdom Viridiplantae; phylum Streptophyta; class Magnoliopsida; order Alismatales; family Alismataceae; genus Alisma; species Alisma plantago-aquatica. The sequence goes on from OY856413.1 coordinate 947,099,703, forward strand.
TGCTGATGTGTGCTTATTTCACTCACACATTCCTCTCCAGTAAAGACAATGTAGTCGTGGTATTTATGATTCTTTGCTTTAGATGTTCTTCATTACATATGCACTTCAAAAGAAAGACCTTCTCCAAATCTCGGGCTCTTCCAGCCTTCAGAACGCATCTCAAAGAGGCATGGGAGTATTTTTTAAGGGGGAATAACAATTTTTGTAATGGGAGTGACAATTCTATCTTCCATTCATCATTTATTTCTCATCGTTTAATCGAGTAATGTAACTCCAAGCTTGGCATATGTTCACCCATGCTCCAGTTTGAGAGGGAGTTTTAGAAAGTATTAGCCTATTTAATTAATAGGTTAATTAGTCTATTGTGTACATGGGCCTATTTTCCCATGGCCCATTAGGATTTCGTCTGCTTCCTTGTGATTGCCTCCTGTCCTATATACATAGGACAGGGGTGTACATATTAATAGAACAACAACAACGATTGCAATGTCCCACACACTTGTCAATAAAGACATTGCAAAGGAAATGCTGAAATGTGCTCCTGAATAATGAGAAATATATAAGGTCAAGGGTGAAGAGGTCAATGTCGAAGAAAAAGAAAAAGAAAACAAGGAAGCAAATACGGTTGGATGTGACCAAATGTGATCTTGATATGCTGATTGAAGCGGTTTGAGTTGTAGTGGTTTACAACCTCGTGTTCCTTGCTTCTTTCTTTGCAAGAAAGTCTCAGCGTGAGCTGCTTACTAGTGGACTTTTGGTAGACATGACTCTGTTTCTCTTACCCTTTACTCTAACGGCTGGTTTGTGCAAGTTGATCATCCTGTTTAGTTTTTCTTAGGCTGGTTTTTTGACTTTTATGCCATTCCTCCTAAGGTTGTTTTTTTGTTTGTTTCATCTTGTAGACCTTTGGGCCATGGTTGGTTGGTGTTTGATCCCTGTGGATCTAGTTTTGGGTCTAGGTTAGTGGGTTTCTTGGTTCGAGGAGACACATCATCATATGTACCTAAAGTTAGTTAATAAAAAAGTCTCACGCTTGCTTGACCCAAAAAAAGATAGCTCTAAGATCAAAGTCACTTGCTCCTAGACAAGAATATCTCATCATTAATGAAAAATCATGACATGTTGAAGTAGTGCATAGTCTATGTCGGAACAATCACGGATCCCCCCGATGAGGCATTGTAACAAGAACTATCAATGATGCTACTAGCAAATATTGGGGTCAATGCTACAGGAATCACTAAAGTCACTAAAGAAAGGACATGCCACAACCTATAGGAGAGGTCAAGAAAGGTGAGCATGGAGATGAGCATGGTTGTATAGGCAGCTAGGCGACCAGGTGTTGCCTGGGGACGCCCAGACCGCCTAGGCACCCAGGCTGAGGCCCAGGCATATATATATATATATATATATATATATATATATATATATATATATATGAGTGTATATATACTCGAGTGTATTCTAGCCTGACTATATGTATATATATATATATATATATATATATATATATATATATATATATATATATATATATATATATATATATATATATATATATATATATATATATATATAAAATTAATGGATACATGTAAAATTTATGATAAATAAAGTTAAATGAGTGGATGATTAAATAATATCAGAATCAGTACATAAATAAACACAAATCAGTAGATAACTAAATAAAAAATTGTACATAAATAAATACAAATAACTAGATGAATAAATACAATTAAGTGGATAAATAAATACAAACCAGTTGATAAATAAAGTTACATCACTAGATGATTATATAATTTCAAAAGAAGTACACAAATAAATCCAAATGAGTAGATAACTAAATAAAAAACAGTATACGGATAAATTTAGTAGATGAATAAATACAAATCAGTTGATAAACTAATATAAATCAGTAGATGATTAATTCATTCCTAAATCAGTACATAAATAAATACAAATAGTAGATGAATAAATACAATAAATACAAATTAGTTGATAAATATAATTAAATCAGTTGATAAATAAAGTTAAATGAGTAGATGATTAAATAATATCAGAATCAGTACATAAATAAACACAAATCAGTAGATAACAAAATAAAAAACAGTAGATAAATAAATACAAATAAGTAGATGAATACATAATGTTAAGCGGATAAGTAAATACAAATCTGTTGATAAATAAAGATACATCAGTAGATGATTATGTAATTTCAAAAGCAGTACATAAATAAATTCAAATGAGTAGAAAACTAAATAAAAAACAGTAGACAAAAAATACAAATAAGTAGATGAATAAATACAAATGAGTTGATAAACTAATATAAATCAGTAGATGATTAATTAATTCCTGAATAGTACATAAATAAATACAAATAGTAGATGAATAAATACAGATCGGTTGATAAATAAAGTTAAATCAGTTGATAAATAAGGTTAAATAAGCAGATGATTAAATAATAACAAAATCAGTACATAAATAAACACAAATCAGTAAATAACTTAATTAAAAATATTAAAAAAAAGCTCAGCAGCAGCCTAGGCGTGCCTAGGCACCGCCCAAGCATCCGCCCAGGCCGCCCAGAGGCCTAACTAGGCTGGGCGCCTGGGATTGGGACCCTAGGTGAACGCCTAGGCCGCCTAGGCGCCGCCTGGGTGAGCGCCCGTACAACTCAGGAGATGAGTTGACAGGAAACAGTGGTTGGCCTCCATTTTTCACTTGATAATAAGGCCTCGCGATCTTGACAATGGACTTGAACAGGGCAGGCAACAGAGAGGCAGCAGGACTGGCCCTACATAAGCAAAGAATAGACTTTAAATTCAAGTTGTGATAGATCTCTTCTCCTTACCAAAAATATCAACCCTTAAGGGGGTGGGATGGGGTGGAGTGGGATGGGCAACTTGCCTCGAATGAACTGTAAATATGACTGGACCAAAGGACATCTCTTGTGAGGATGTGACAAGGAATGTGGCTGACGAGGAATCCTAACTGAGGATTTATGCCAAGTAGGGGATGGATTGGGCAAAAAGATAGCTGTTTTCCATGTCTATAATCTCGATTAGAGTCCATGGACCATGCGCCATAGACTATGGACAGTGCATTCTGGGCTTTCGTAGCAGTCTTTTGACAATCGTATAAGAAGATCTAGAGACCGTAAATAACAACAAAGGAGAAAGAGTGACGAGGACAAACCAGGGTGTGAACTGTGGAATGGAGCACAAAGAAGGTGATCTACCAAGCCTTAAATGCCAATTATCAGCTATGGTGAGGTATATGTTGTATGTTGATGGAGGAAGCACATATTACGGGCAAGGCTGTAGTGTGATGTATAGGATGGAGGAGACAGATGAGAGAGGAAGCAATCCTAAACTGAGGCTCTAAAGAATAACATATAGAGTATATGCTCTCATGTTTGTGTGGCACCAAACACCTTACAAATAAGGCAAGAGATATACACAAAAGCAGGTCTAGATAACTAAGAGATCGAGGCGCATCCCCAAACATGGTTTGCCTTGTGAAGGACTTACATACACATACCTATATGCTAATGGAATTACCCATATACATATGACAGCCTTCATACATACAGACACCCCCATGCATACAATTTACATATAGGTGATAACAGTGGCGAAGCCACACTTGGGCCAGGTGAGGCCTGTGCCTCACCCAGCCACTGTTCAAACAGTACGGTAATGGCTTAAAGAAGAAATCTGCTTTTGAAGTTTGTTCATCTTTTATCAGTCGTCAATTCTATTGACCCGAAACACGTCATTTAATCCTTACATGTCATCTACTCTGTTGCGCAACCAGTCCAACCAATGGATGCTGCATCATTGATTTCCAATGTTTGGCTGACTAGCTGCTTCTACAGCTACAGCAAGTCAGTAGCTACTACATATTCTTATGTTTAAAGTTTGTTCACTAGACATTTGCCAACTTCTCCAACTGCCTTAAAAGGTTACATTTTGCTATCTCCAGCAAAAGTTATCATAAAAAAGAAAGAGAGAGACTTGACAAGGAGTCAAGGTCTGTCACACAATGGCTACATATAATAGGAGCATGTCACACATGATGAAAGAAAGGAAGGAATATCGATGTGCATAGCATCATCTTTTCTAATTACTTACAGTTTGTTATTAGTATGTTCTTCTCCACAAGGCAGTGTATGTACATAGATAAATGGCCGGTCATGTCGGTAGATTAATGGCTAAAAAGTAGCAATCTATAATTTTGTTTGTCTAACATGTTCCCTACATAGTGTGTTTGCTTTGATCTGTCTCATTGACATGTCCTAAAGGATGATGCACTTGCTGATTATTCTGTGGTATTTTTATCCTTATATTCATGCAAGTCATATTCTTAACTGTGGCTGTAAAGTGGCTATTACCCGCAAGGCAAACATGGTTGCAACATAGACTTAAAGGAGACTTTAGCTATCATGGATGTGACGGTGCCAATGTTTTTTTGTTTCTCATTCTTTGATGTATGATCACGGTAATGATTCATATTAGGTGGTTTCGTGAGGGGTCATATTCCAAAATCTCCGCAAGCTCCTTGTTTTTTTGTTTCTCATTCTTTCTTTATCTATATGGCATCAATTGTGATACTTGGCTTGATGTTTTTCAACTAGCTTCATCAGGTTACGTTTACATTTTTTGTGTTTTAACTAACTAAAGTACAATTCGTACCCGTTATTGATTTGGTTATTTGAATGGCATCAACCACAGATATGGACATACTAATTGTTTATTACAAGAAGAAAATATCTTTTCATTGATTTTTTATTCCACTGTTTTCTGAGTAAGCTAATTATACTCAAATTGAGTTTAAGCTTTAGAATGTTTTTCTTAAGAAATTTGATAGTCAACATAGTTTGGGCCTCACCCACATTCTATTCCTGCCTCCGCCACTGGGTGACAAGACATGCCAACATATACTACATCTGATTCAACACTAAACCATGTAGATCGCTGTTTTTTGTGGGTGCTTCCATCACACTTATAAAGTGTAGAAGAACACCTCCATGTCATTGGAGTACCAAAAATGCACCCAGGGACATTTACTCTAAGCTGTGTTGTACTCTTCCTGAGATGTCTAAAATTCTGTTGTGTCAGTGGAAAGGTATTAACAGATATAATCGAGGGTTTATCCCACTTTCCAATAAGATTGCAGTTCATTTTGCTCAATGTCATGATGTCCTGACAGCTTAAGTTTATACCTGAGCCAGCAACTCTGAATTATCTTTGCAGCAATGGAATCAACTTCTTTAGGAATATCAAGCCTCCTATTCTGAAAGCCTACAGCTCCAACTACCTGCATTGGGTTCATGCCACTCCAAGGCATCTTCAATGTAGCCAACTCCCAGAGTATCACGCCAAAGCTATAAACATCACACCTGAGCAAATGACGAAGAACTGAAGATATTTATATTGTGTTTCAAAAAACTCAAGAACAAACAAAAGTGGTACTCACTTTTCATTTGAGCGTTCATTTCTCAACACTTCTGGAGCCATCCATTCTGGCTGCATTTAGAAAAAGATAACAAGGTATTATAACTAAAAAACACCAATATTCCCACTTGATTAACAGGACAGCAAAGCAATCTACTCTTCACTATCAAAAAATCATAGCTCATACTTGCCAGTTGAACCGTTGAAGCGCAGCATGCACACAGTTGTTTAATTTCAAGGTAATCTATGAGATGACATTGAAGCAATGCCAGCAGTTTTCACTATTTTAAGTTTGAACTAAACATAACTATTAGACTGAAATTGTTTGTTTGAATATGGACTATAGATAAACCTTTTAAATCCCACATGCACAACAAATTGCAGGTAGTAGGAGAAATGAGGTTATTAATTGAATCGTATTCACTTGTGAGAAAAAAATATGAAGCTATCTATATTATATTCAAGTGGAACAAAGATGGTACTTCGCTACTACTACGTATTTCCCACGCTGCAATGAAAACAATACTAAAATTCAGGAATAATGGTTGTTAGTATTATGCATTTTTATCTCATAAAGATATAAGGTACAAGCTCATTATCCAAATTCAGAATTATGCCCGTTCTTAAATTGGAAATCGTTTAGGATAACAAATACTAAACCGTTAATGCCAGAGAACTCACTGTTCCAGCTGTTGATTTCGAAGAGAGAAAGGTATGATGCTTCAATCTTGACAAGCCAAAATCACAAACCTAAAAGGAGAGATGAAGAAAATGATCACTATAGTGTGTTACCATAGACTCACTGCACAAAAATAATCTAAACAAACATACAACAGTAAAAATTCACTCTTCAGTAATTTCAAAGACAGTCTATGCTTTTATTGGTTCCTGGTGACATGGTACATTTCTAGTGAATTTAAAGTAGTGTATGTTACAAGTGAATTCTTTAACATGAACAATTGGATGATGGCAATATCTATCATATCATTTAGCGTTGTGTGCTTTTCAGTTGCATGATTCACATTTCAGAGTTTTATTTCTTTATCACATTATGTTTCTAAAATCATTGTCCAACATAGAGAACTATTATCCTGAATGAGACCTTGTAAGAGATACTTGGTTTACCAGCCTTTTTTTCATCTATATAATGCAGTGTGAAGCTTGGGCAGCAAAGAGGTCAGCCTACAGGAAGCCCACATAATCCCTTCCTCTCTCCAACGACACTGGAGCCAAGAATGAAACAAACATTCCAAAACAATTCACCTGACAACTAAGGTGTCTACTAAAGAGGAAGGTCCTTGGGGAGTTCATTGAGGAGTAGAAGAATTAGGACTTCGTTGATATATTATACTTTGGGCTTCTAGTCCAGAGCTATATGCCCTCGTGGTTGCTGATAAAAATCCTTTTATCGGCTGAGCTCATTAAGTCTCATGGATGCTTTTTGCATTAGTGATGGAAGCAACTTATGCTTGTGGAGTAACCTTGGCTTTTCAAATGGGAAACCCCTAAAAGCACTTTTTAAAGAGTTTATCCTAACACTTAACCAACAAGCGAACAAATAGTTCAACATTTTTTGTTGTGAAAAATATTGCCAAAGTTTGATCAATAGTTCCAGAAAAATTTGGCTGCATTATACATACATACATGCAGATACACACATGCATGACTAAACAAATAAGTATCATAAAAATGTTTGTATATGCAATATACATATGTGGATACACATATAGTTTAGGAAGTGTGCATTGGCTGGTATATTCAACTTATATGCACCAGTCATCCACTGGCACGTTTTTATTCCATTAACCAATTCCAACAATACAAATAGAAATAACATCATCTATGTTAGGTGTGTTTCAAAAATAGTGATCATATCTCATGCACATCATGAGATATAACTATAAGTTAAAACTATCCAATGGTTTCTGGAACTTACCATTGACTAGAAAATACACAACTGATGTCAATAAACGGTCATAATATCCGGTTGAGATTTTTTTTTTGCATAATGTATTAGATATTAGTTGGATAATATATGGAATATTGCGAACGACCTATATACAAACAGTTACATATATAATTATATACTTAGGTGTAAAGATTTTTTGCCATATTGTACTCATGCATATATTTACAATGTATGGTTGATAGATAAACAATAAAAAGGAGCTAACATTTTGTTTTATGGTCAGCTAAAAAAGAAAAAATAAAGAATATAAGTAAACAAGACACGAAGATTTGCAAAATCAATAAAAAACAGCAAAATTTGTGAAAAATAAGTGAATTGAGTTTATAAGGCATAACATTCGACAAAGTTACAAAATTATAAATATGAAAATACAATTATAAAATTTCAACAGATTGTGTTATTATGAGAACACTTGTTGATCCTTGCAGCTATGCTTCACCAACGCGCACTTCCTCAAAGGGTTTCTCTTCATTGGATCAGCTGTACCTCTCTCCCACAACTTCCTAATAGGTATTACTCCGCAGCTCTCATTGATCATGTGGAGACCTCAATATATTGTAACTATGTGAGGAGGGTTGTCACCTACAAGTTTTCCTATCAATGGAGGTTGAGGTGCCACAACCACCTGTATTGGGTGCAAAGGGCCACCTTCACTTCCAATTGCTACACTAGTATCCAGGGTGTCACTTGTTGCTCTTCCCAACCCCAGGCCACAAGGGCCTTCCTTCTTTCATTGGGCACAAGCAGAGGCCTCGTCTGCTACCCCTAAGCCACATGATGCTATGGTTGTACTTCTATAGGATCACCAACCCAACCTACCTTTCTAAGTGGGTTCAAAAGACCCTTTTGATCATCCTTGCTTTGGCCTAAAGTGTGAAATTTTCTTTTATATGAAGCGTTTTATACAGTAGTGAAGTTGGAGCCATGAGGTCCTTCCTTAGTTATATGCCATGTTGCCTTGGACCTCAATCATCTCTAGTGGACTCCATACTCATGGGTAGGACTACTCATCCTATAGCTTTTAATATTGTCAAATCAGCAAGGAGTTTTCAGCCTTTTTTGTCAAATTGAGGATGTGGTATAGTGCAGTTCATCTTTGGTTATTCACCATAATGGCTTGGATCTGGATCATCTATGACAGACTTCAGAATCACTAGAAGAACTCTTTTCATCTCCTCTAGTTAGCTTCTTAACTTACCCATAATTTTTGTATCCTCGGATAAATTTACCCAATTACTGGGAAATCTGAATAGCCTGAATTAGCCTCCAGCTGCTCATATGCATATTGATGGACAACAAACTTGAGTATTATCAGTATATATGCTTTAGACTTGTCTTTGTCTTTAGCTTTTCAATTGTCCCGTATTGTCTGCTTCTATTTCTCACTTACTCTCTTGTCCTATAAAAGAGAGTGACTTGTATTTGTTTTAGACACATCAAATAAAGACTTTTCTTATTCTATATGGTATCAGACATGTTCGATCATCCTTAACACTAGTGCTTCCTAAAGAGAGATGTTAAATTTACTAATTACATGTGCTCTACTTGTTACTTGTGCTATTTATCCCATATTGCTTAGCTGAGTTATGTTTTATTCTCTAGTCCTATAAAAGAGAAGGCATTGTACTTCTTTTTACTCACTTAATAGAAAACAACTACATTTTCAATATGGTATCAAGAGCAGCCCGATCCTCTCAGCCCTTCCCCACCCAACCCTAATCTCCCCAAGCCCTTGCTGCCCCCCCTTCTTCTCTTCCCCCCCCCCCCCCGCCGTCGCCGCATGCTGCCCTTCTTCTCCTATCTTCTCCGCCAACCTTCTTCCCCACCCTCTCCTCCAGCCCACTGCTCCCTTCCCTCTCACCATCCCCCGCCGGAGCTACCGCCCCCCCCCCCACTGTGCTACCACCTACCCCCTCCTCTACCACCCTCCCTCACCCCCTTCCACCCACAACGGCTCATCCCCGTTGCTGCACCTCCTCTCCCACACCATAATCCCTACCTTCTAGCCTCCTCCCATCCTCCTCTTTTGTGCTTCTTATCATCTTCGACTAGATCTTCAAATAGCCCGTTGACTTCCTAAAGAGAGTTGGCTATCTGCCTGCGCCTCATGGTGGAGTAGCTCTCTCCCTATGATGGCGTAGGTTTGTCTACAATCTACTGTGCCCCTTTAGCAGGTTTCTAAGATCTGATGTGTCAAATCTACTGCTACCCTCTTCTACCCCATTGTGGGTGTTATCAGATCTACTGATTTTGGCTATCTTCTGCATGTGCAAACGGGTAATATGGTTATCTTCTGACTTCTGTAGTCTTATGATATTTGTTGCTGCTTTCTGCCCCGCCTACCGATCTGTGCATTATGGCCTCCAAGTTCTCTGTGTGTAACCACGGTGAAACTTGATGGCTCCAATTACCACCTCTGGTCGGCATCTTTTATTTTGTATGTGAAAGCACAAGGTCGCTACTCATATATCATCACCGACCCTCAACCTACTCTTGATGCCTCTACGGATGATAAGACCAAGCAAGCATACGTACAACGGAGCAAAGATGACTCGGTTGTTGTGCTTTAGATTGTTAATAGCATCGAGTCGCGGATCAGTCAGTCACTGCTCTGCCTCCATGATGCCAAGGCTATGTGGGATCAACTTTCTCATGACTACTCCCATCAGCAAAACGCCAAGAAGGTTTTCGAGATTTTCAAAAACATGGCATAGAAGGAATTTTCGTCTGATGTGTTTGTTGACGATTACTACAACCAGTGCTTTGCCCTCTAGAATGAATATGAAATCTACCATCCTTTGTTTGCTGATATCAAAGAAACTCAGAGACAGCGCAATGAACTACAACTTGTCCAGTTTCCTACCGACCTCCCTTGTTTTCCGGAGTTGTTGACCAAATTCTCTCATGTGATCCTCTGCCTACTCTTCGAGATGTGCTTAAACGTGTTCAACATTTACCATCCATGACTTTTGTTCCTTCTATTGAACACCCTACTCTTGTTGTACGCTCTGTTGATAGTAGTCACAGCCATGGTCGTGGTCGTAGATGTAGCCGTGGTAGACGTCACCCTCCTACCTTGGGTCGCACTTCTACTACGCAGGGTCGCGGTCAGTCTGTTGGCCCTCGCTTCTGCCAATTTCTGTGGTCGTGACAATCATAATGAAGATCGGTGTTGGATCAAACATGGAAAGCCCACTTCGGCTAACCAAGTCACCTCTAATGCGGCTGAAGATTCTTCTGGTACCAAACACACCCCAGCTCAACCCTCTTCCCCTTGGATCCGGTTCAAGTTTGAGAAACTCTTCCAAGAGCGCATTTCCAATCTACCATCTACTTCAGAGGTTGGCTCGTCTGCTTTGCTTGCTGCTCCATCTACTGGTAAAAATAAATGGTGTATTGATTGTGGTACTTCAGTTCATATGGCAAGTAATTCAAATTTATTCTCTGCTCTTAACAAGATCCACTTGTCTACCTTCGGTAACTGTAGCAAATGGCTCTCAAACAGTTGTTTATGGCATTAGGACAATCCCTTTATTTCAAAATATGCATCAAAAATTTGTCTTATATGTTCTAAGATTTCCTTTTAATCTACTTTCTGTTAGTAAAATTGTGAAGAGCCTTCAGTGCTCTATTACGTTTGACCCATCGGGTTGTGTTTTTCAAGATATCTGCACGAAGACGAGGATTGGTTCAGACCATGAGGGACCAGATGGGCTCTACTACATGGATGGATTGACATCAGTGATTGTTATGCTATTGACATCTGTGACTGGGATTCGGTGGCATTACCGCTTTGGCCACTGGTCTGCTTCTAAGTTGAAACATTTATTTCATGTTTTAGCTGATAATAGTTTTTCCTGTGAATCTTGCCAATATGGCAAACAAACTCGGTCTGTGTTTCCTGCAAAGAAAGAAATTGGTTCTAAATACAGTTTTGATATTGTTCATGTTGATATATGGGGCCCCTGTTCCGTTGCAAGTCATTCTAGTGTTAAATAATTTATGACATTCATTGACGATTTTTCTCGAGCTACATGGTTATTTTTACTTAAAGATCGCAGCACTTTTATGGACACCATCACCACTTCTTTTTCTGAAATTAAAACTCAATTCAATAAACCCATTAAAACCTTTCACATGACAATGACATTGAATTCATGCAAATAAATCACTTACTTTTGCCCATCCCCTAGAACAATCCATCAGACTTCGTGCCCCTATACCCCACAACAAAATGGGGTTGTTGAACGCAAAAATCGACATCTTCTAGAGGTTGCTCGCACCATTCTTCATTATCATCATGGTTATCTGAACCGGACCGACCGGTTGAACCAGTTGAACCGGGAACCGGTCACTCTACTGGGTTGGTTCTCTCCCAAAGCCGGAAATAGAGTCTGACCGGCATCAAACCGGCGAACCTGTCCGGTTTTAGCCCAACCGGCCGGTTCTCTTACTTTACATGTAAATGTATATTTGCTGCTAGTTTTTGTTAATCAATATTGAATACAATATAAATGTTGGTATATAAATGCCCATGAATAGAATAATATTTGTTATTTGGTCTGTTTATCAAGTTATTGTGAGCAGTTGTGCTATTGTTCATGTTTCATAACTTTTATAGGGATATTTTCCATGAGTATCAAGCTAAACTGCAAGTGTCAAGATCATGAAGACCAAGAAGATGTCGGATGAGTGGAGAAATAGTACTATAGTCCCAATCTACAAGAACAAAGGTGACGTTCAGAGCTGTACAAACTACAGAGGTATCAAGCTGATGAGTCACGCGATGAAGCTTTGGGAGAGGATTATTGAGCAGAGGTTAAGACCTATAACGCAGGTATCAAACAACCAATTTGGTTTCATGCTTGGAAGATCAACAACAGATGTTATTTTTCTGATAAGGAGGCTTATGGAGAAGTATAGACAAAGCAAAAGAGATCTTCATATGGTGTTTATCGATCTAGAGAAGGCTTATGATCGAGTACCCAGAGAAGTGTCATGGATGGTTTTGAAGAAAAAGGGTGTGCCTATCCAATACATTAACTTGATCAAAGACATGTATGATAGCTCTACTGCAAGTGTCAAGATGGTTTTGAAGAAAAAGGGTGTGCCTATCCAATACATTGACTTGATCAAAGACATGTATGATAGCTCTACTGCAAGTGTCAAGACTCCTGGAGGAGAGACACCAACTTTTCCTATCACAGTTGGGGTACACCAAGGATCCACACTCAGCCCATATCTATTCGTTCTTGTTATGGATGAGTTGACAAAGAATGTTCAGGATGATATTCCTTGGTGTATGTTATTTGCTGATGATATTGCTTTGATTGACGAAACTAAAGATGGATTGAATGATAAAGTTGAACGTTGGAGAAATGCATTGGAATCAAATGGATTGATGATTAGCAGGAGCAAAACTGAGTATATGCATTGCAATTTCAGCCAATCTCGCAGTGTGAATGATGGAGCCAAGTTGGACGGAGTAGATATACCAAAATGTGATAAATTCCGTTACTTGGGTTCTATTATTCAAATAGACGGGGATGTCCAAAATGATGTTTGTCACCGGATCACTACGGGATGGTTGAAATCAATGTTTTAAAAAACGTTAAGCGGTAACCGTGCGGACAGCACCTTGTAACTGGTTAAGCGGTAAGCGGCCGATTTTTAAAAAAACGGGTTTTAATTTCCTATATAATTTTATACAAAATTACATATATATGTATATAAATACTAATACTCTTTGAAACTTTTATATATATCTAAAGATTCTAAACACTCTACCCAACAGTAAAAACACCCAATTAGTTTATAAGATAGCTATAAGACAATAATTATAGCCATAATATAATAAATAATAGATTTGACATAGATAAAATACCCCACATACATGATTCAGAAATATTTTTGCATCACATGTTTACATAGTTGAGCAGTAAACAATAGACTCATTATTGGATACCTTTCTAACTTATTGTTATATGTGCATATCATCAATTAGTCATACATTACAGCAGTACAATTAACTAAAGTATGCATTCTAAAATTAGATAATAGTTACATATATTTTACTTGTATAAATTACACTTTACAACAGCACCCTATTATCCCAACTTGCATACAGTAAACAATAGACTCATTATTGGATACCTTTCTAACTTATTGTTATATGTGCATATTATCAATTAGTCATACATTACAGCAGTACAATTAACTAAAGTATGCATTCTAAAATTAGATAATAGTTACATTACATATATTTTACTTGTATAAATTACACTTTACAACAGTACCCTATTATCCCAACTTGCATACAAGTATGCATTCTATAAGACTAGGCTTATCATAGGATATTTAAGTTTAATATATTATAGTCAGTAATACTTGGGGCCATATAGTTTATATAAAGTTACAGGTGTACAGCAAAATTTACAAAAAAGGACAAAAAAGGGCCAAAAAAGGGGCAAAAAAACGGGTAAAAAACGGCCGATTAATTACAAAAAAAGTTAACCGGCGATTTTAGCAAAAATCGAACGGGCTGGGTGTTTGTCCGATTAATCGGCCGTTTAATCGGCCGCTCAGCCCGTTTTTCATTTCACTGGTTGAAATGGAGGAGTGCAACTGGAGTATTATGCGATCAGAAGATCCCTCTCAGGTTAAAAAGTAAGTTTTATAGAACAATTATACGACCAGCCATGCTCTATGGGAGTGAATGTTGGGCGGTGAAGAAATAAGGTTTCAACAAGATGAACGTGGCTGAAATGTGTATGTTGAGATGGAAGTGTGGGAAGACAAGAAAAGATCGCTTGAGAAATGACTATATCAGGAATAAAGTGGGGATGGTGAGCATTGAGGACAAGTTGTGCGAGGGCCGACTCAGATGGTACAGACATGTGCAACGCAGACCTACTAGTGCGCCTATACAAAGCAATGCTATTGAGCCAAACACTATAAATAGAAGAAGAGGAAGGCCTAAATTAACATGGGATGAGCTTATAAAGAGAGATTTTGAATCTCTACATCTCAATCAGAATATGGCCCATGATAGAGCTAAATAGAAACGAAGGATCCATGTAGTTGACCCCAACATAGTTGGGATTGAGGCTTAGATGATGATGATGATGATGATCAAAGACATTTATATATTTTTAAACTATTAGTGACGTCATGTTGACGTCACCGGTTGAACCAGTGAACCGTGAACCAGAGGCCTCACCGGTTCGCTGACCGGTTCGAGTTTGACAACCCTGATTATCATGTTCCTCAGCATTTTTGGCCTAAGGTTGTTTCCACGGCTTGCTACCTTATCAATCGCATGTCATCCTCTGTTTTGCAAAACCAGATTCCGTATAGCATTCTCTTTCCAGATGCATAGCCTTTTTCTATTTTGCCACACATCTTTGGGTGCACTTGCTTTGTTAAAAACCTACATCCAGGGATGACAAAACCGGACCCTCGCTCCACAAAATGTATTTTTTGGGATATTCCAAAACCCAAAAAGGATATTGTTGTTATGATCATATCCTGCGACACTGGTATGTTAGTGCGGATGTAGTTTCTTTGAACATCTGTCATATTATTCTGATAACGGGGCTTGCTTATCCTGTGACATTTTGACACCCACTCTGTTACCTGACATTGTGGATATTGATCCACCTTCTGAGACGGAACCTGAAGAACAACCATTACAAGTTTACAAGAGAAGACCCAAGCAGACCATTCCCCTCCATGGCCCCTCAACAACCAACTCCTTCGGTGGAAGATTGCAGTGCAACCCAGGTACACTCTGACTTACACCTTATTAGCCTTTGGAAAGGTGTCTGCTCCGGTACTCAACATTCGATTAGTCATTTATGTTCCTCTAATACTATGGGTGTACAAGAGAAGACCCTGGCTTACAGTCCCCCCGCATGGCTTCTCAACAACCAACTCTTCCAACGGAAGATCACAACACTCCCAGGTAACTTTTGGCCTACATCTTGCCATTAGTTAAAGGAAAGGCGTTCATTCCTGCACTCAACATCCAATTAGTAATTTCTTCTCTACAACTAATCTTGGTGCTAGCTTTGCATGTTTTACACTATCTCTTTTGTTTCCATATTGAAGACTGCTACACATGCTCTTAAGCATCATGTCTGGCATCAAGTTATGGAAACTGAAATGGCTGCTCTTTGCGATCGTAGGACTTGGGATTTAGTTGATCGCCCTGAAAACTACCCTATTGTTGGTTGTAGTTGGATTTTCACTATTAATTGCGAGCAAGATGGTTCGATTGAATGGGTGAAGGCCCGTTTGATAGCAAAAGGTTATACTCAAACCTATGGGGTAGACTATTCTGAAACTTTTTCCCCTGTTGCCAGACTTGATTTTGTACGGGTGCTTATATTTGTTGTTGTGAACAATGATTGACCTCTTTTTCAACTTGATATTAAAAACGCCTTCCTATATGGTGACTTGCATGAGGAAGTCTGCATGGAGCAACCGCTTGGTTTTGTTATTTGAGGGGGAGCGTTCCAAAGTTTGCGACTTAGAAAAGCGGTTTATTGCCTAAAACAAAGCCCACGAGAATGGTTTAATAAATTGAGCCAGATTCTTGTAAAGTTTCAATTTTGACGCTCACATTTGGATCACTTTGTCTTCATTAAAAAAAATTATGGGCTTGTTATTCTTATTGTCTATGTGGATGATGTAATTTTGTCTGGTAGCGATAGTAATGGTAGTTCATCTACTAAAAGATATCTAGAACAGAAGTTTGTTACAAAAGTTCTTGGCAAACTCACGTACTTCTTGGGAATTGAAGTTTCCAAATCTTCTTCTGGCATCTTTCTTTCACATCGCAAATATGTTCTAGATCTTATGACAGAAATAGGCATGCTTGGTACCAAACCTGCTAGCACTCCTTTGGATCCAAATACCAATTGGGATGATGAATCTTCACCACTCTATCCTGATCCACAAATACAGAAGATTTGTTGGTAAGCTTATTTATCTTATTGTGACTAGAGTTGATATTACTACTACCTGTTGGACTTATCAGTAGGTATCTAGATAAACCTCGACAATGTTTTTTTTTTGTCGGTCTAAAAAGCGTGTTACTGTATTACCAAAACTTTAGGTACAAAATAAATTGCGCCCCCATTACAACCCTGGATGAAAAACATCCACACAACCAAAGAAACAAACTAAACACAAGCTACGCAGTAGCCATCTACCTAGATAAAGAAGAAACAGACCCGTAATACTAACTCCAGAGATAAATAAAGAATCTGAAATGATTATCCAAACTACACATGCCAACACTGGCAATAGGCTCATCCTCTGAAATTGTGGCAACATGGACAGCTGGAAACATCACTTCAGAAACTTGGGAACCTCAGGAGCAATATAGCAGAAGCCTCCACTGCTAACATCCAGGCCGTTGAGTTTCTGAACCAGAGACCAAACATCGAATGCTGCTGTTTGCACAGCAGCACCCCACAAGCACCCGAGGGGTGCACCTTCTGTCAATCCATCTTCTCAAAGAAGACTCCAGAGAACAACTCAACAGACTGGAACAAAGCTCCACTCAACCATCATATTACTCCTTCACACATAGCAGTATAATCATCCTCTGAGGTTAGTGGTCAGAAGAAATACAAAGCTTGAATGAAGGCTCCAAACAGAACTGATTAGTGCCTTGGTGACTTGGACGAGCAGAAAGAGACAGAATCATGGAATCGCAGAACCTTCTGTTTGCAAAGAAGCATCAGTAACCCCTCCTCGAACACCTAGAAGGCATCCGACCTTTTGGCTCCAGAGGAGCCATTCAGAAACCAAAAAACTATCAAACTCCACGGTTAGCTCCAGCTTGACGCACAAAGAACACCCAAGATGCTAACCTGTAATGGTCCATGTCTTCGAGAAGCTGTTAGCACAGCACCAAACTCCTGCACGCAGCAGCAAAAGGACAAGAAGGAAGAGAGGAGGAACCAGCCCCCCTCATAAGCCCATCCTCGTGAACACCTAAATGCAACGAGGCAAACTGTCAAACACCATGAAGGTGCTCCGAGCCAGCAGAAGCAAAGACGCCATTGAGAGCAGGGGCCCCTGATCACTGCCATGGAAGACGCCCAACCTGTTGTTTGCTCAGAGGTAATCCAACAAACACCATTAGAGCATCGCACAACAGTAAAGGGGGAGACAACGCCCAACAGCACCTCGACAACCCTTCTTTCATCAGTGAACCTCAGCGCGGAGAGGGCCACCAAGCAGAGACACCGCTAGCCGGACAGGAGATGCCCAACCGACCAACGTGGAACGGCCTCACCAGGGCGGAGAAAAACACCTGCAGAACGAGGGGAAGGCCTATCGCAGGACCATCCACCCGTCGAGGAGCCCACCTCCGCCATGGACGCTTCAGGGCTGGGGAGGGCGCCGCCAAGCCTGTAGCAATGACGGCCTGTCAGAGGACGCCCAACCGACCGGCGTTTCTCGGCCACACCTGGACGGAGAGCCACCATCACCGAGTCCAGCGCCGAGATTCGTTCCATCCAGTCGAAGCCGAAGGGCACCATTGCCCTGGATCCCAGGGTCTCACAACCACCGGACACAATCGGAGCAGCGGCACAAAGATTGTTCTGGACTAAGATCAGCTCCTATCTATCCATCACTCATGAATGGAATAGATTCGATGCAGTCGAAACGCTGAATCAATCTAGCCGGGACCTCGTGGCGCATCCAATCAGCTGCAATCCAGGGCGCAAGGGCTTCTACGGCGACTGGAACACGACGGCCCCTAAGACCTCTAGGGATACAGAGAACAGACCTCCGACTAGCCAACCTTCGCTGAAAACCAGGGGGAGGGAAGATCCGAGGAGGTTCCCCCCTCCCCCCAGCGGCGCCGCCGGGGAAGAAAGCTAGGGGGAAGACGGAGCGTACCCTAAAAACCTCGACAATGTTAGGGAAAGGATTATTGTATCGTAGACATGGGCACTACAAACTCATTGGATATTCGAATTTTGATTATGCCAATTGTAGATGTGACAGGATATCTCCCTCTAGCTATAGCATTTTTATTGGAGGGAATCTAGTTATATGACGCGGTAAGAAGCAGATTGTAGTTGCTCGGTCTAGTGTTGAAGCAGAATACAGAGTTATGGCTCTACTACTTGTGAATTAATGTGGGTGCAAGGACTCCTCAAGGAATTTGATATCTCTAACCCCAATCCTAAATCCATGCACGACGACAATAAAGCCTCCATTTTTATTGCCAGCAATCCTACTTTTCATGAGTGCACCAAGCATATCAAGGTGAATTGCCACTTTATTCGAGAATTTGTTCTCTCTGGTTGCATCTAGATCCCTATCTCAAGACAAAAGATCAGGTTGCAGACATCTTTACCAAGATACTTCCCAAGACTCGCTTTGCTATACTAGCGAACAAGTTGGGCATATTTGACATCTATGCTCCAACTTGAGGGGGAGCATTAGTATAAATGCTTTACGCTTTATTTTTATTTTTTATTTATGCTTTAGACTTATCTTTGTCTTTAGCTTTTCTTTTGTCCCATATTGTCTGCTTCTATTTCTCACTTACTCTCTGATCCTATAAAAGTGAGTGTCTTGTATTTGTTTTAGACACGGAGAGAAACAAGGAGCTAAAAAATAAAGAAACTAAGCCATCTAATATCCGATAGTTGAGAATAATTGAGCAAAGTCTTGGTTGGTTGGCTAGCGGCCCAAAGCTTCACCCCTAATAAAATCAGAAAATACTCTATAATATATGGCTCAGTCTTGATATGTATAGTGGCAAACAAGATGTGACTCATATTATCCACCTAACATGAGAAATCCACAGCCTCTGACAAGGTTCGAAGGATGTTACCACTTTAATTATATAAAAGCCAAAAGGAAGGACTAGATTATTACATGGATGAAGACGTGACGATAAAATCGAGATAAGACAAAAAATAATAAATATATAAGAATGTGAATAGAATGAAATCCTCAGTTTTTTGGCCTAAGCATTCAGGTCCTAGACAGTTATTATCAATTGGGCTAGGACTCAAATTTTAAGGTAGAATCCATTTTCATTTCGGGTCCATATCTACTACAAGATCTTATTTGAGGAATATAAGAAGAAGGTGATGAATAAGGTCTCCCTGGGAATGAGCAAATTTCATTAGTCAAAGTGACAAGCCTCTCTCTCTCTTCCAATGAGCCAAACCATTCTATCAAGTATGACGGAAACATGCACCCTACAAAGAAATGTGTTCCCTGCAAAGAGGCAGGCATCATTCAACATCAAGGTTTTCAAACCCGACGTAAAGGTCGACCCGGCAAATCTTTTGGGTCATGGATCTCTGGTTCAATCGTCGGGTCAACCCGGTGACGTCAGCAAGACACCATATACATAATATTACTATATACAGACATGCATATGTATGTATATGTGCATACATATAATAATATAACTATGTATGAATATATGCAAAAATATCTACTATATGGAAGCATGAGATGATGAACTATGATACATCATAAATACAATACCAAGCATATATTCCTAAAGAAGCAAACAAATGGCTTTAGAATGCTCAAACAAGTTTTAAATTACTTAATAAGTGAATATATCAATGTTTAGATTAGTTGGGGTTGTGTTAAAAGACATTATAATTAATCGTATGGACATTTGGGGGGAAAAACTAAATCAACAAACCCATCTCAGTCTTTGACCCGAGGGTCGCGTAACCAGGTCGGCGGTTGGACCGGCCAGTTCACCAGGTAAACTTTAAGTCTTGCCCAAAAATAGGTTTCAACCCTATCCGACACGCTAGACATGTCAGCTCAAGTTGTAAACTCTGGGTCTTTAATATCATGTTATTGCTCAAGTTGCAACCTAGGTTATTATGTCTGACCTCATGTGAGATAAGCATATCATGCCTAGTAGCGCCTTGAAACTTTTTCCTAACAATGCAGTTGATCTCAGTTTAGCTAATAATCTTGTTCAACAAGATTGCAGAAAGCATATCCACATAGTCCTTCATTAAGAATCAAGGATGAAAATGTCCAATTTAGACGTCATTTCTGATGGCCTAAAATCGAAATTTATAGAAATTTTGACATTATGTTCATTGAGATTTTAAACCCAGAATGAACGAATTAAATCATGGGGTTTTACGGGAACTATCTATAGGCCAACATTACATATGCAATAATTATGCATATTGGATATGGGAGGTCTCCTACATGTATATGTGAAGGACGCCAAACTATTTTGATAGGATTTCGATGTCACTTTTGATAGTGAAAGGGAAGGAATTATGTTATGAATTATATAAAGAAAACATATTGATGTGAAGACACAAGATTATACAATAAAATTACATGTTGAAGTTGGGGTGGGTCTCCATGTCTTGATGAGTGAACCACGGAACTAATTGTGAACTCTTTTACTAATTAATAAGTTACAACTTAGAAAATACAGACTACAAGTTACAACATATAACTTATATGAAAGAAAATTACGACTTAACGAAGTTTTTTAGATGTCTTGGAGTAGGAGTCCGATAGTCATTTATGCCAAGTTAGAAGGGGGTAGGAATGGAAGAAAGAGGTGTAAATGGGCTAGGGATAGGGGGAATATACCTTAGATTCAAGCAATAAAGCCTTCAGATGCAAGAGATTCCACCCAAATTTCTGAAAAGCACAAATATTGAGCAGTTTCATCCTATCAAATTTGTGAAACACGATGGGCATTTCGGGCCTATTTTGCAAAAATGAAGGCCCAAAGTGGGCATTTTGATGTGAAATTTGCCACCTTCTGTGGAATGTTACAGCATACCACGAAATTAACCCAGTCCCTATGTAAGTGTGTTTCGAAGTCTAGTTGCCACAACAACTAAAATTCACAATTTTGATCGGAATTCGTTCCATTCTAAGAACAAGTTGATATAGTGCTACTTTACACCCTATGCTAAGATCAAGTTGAAGAAGTCTTCAAAAAATCTCTCATCAAAAGTTCATACCAAGACGTTGGCAAGTTGTGCATTCTTAATTGCAATGCATAGTTTGAATGGGGGTTGTAGAAAACAATTTATGTAGGTGTCCAATTAGGGAGACCTTTAACTATAGCCATTTCATTAACATTAGCGTGTGAGGATAAAGGTTATTTGCTCCTGCATAAACCCTTCATCGCATAAGAGGATTGTTTGAACCCTAAGAACTTGACAATAAGAATGTTATATGCTACCTCCCATAGATGCAGGAACCCATGCTAGGATATTGGCAATCCTTTTCAAACTTGTCAAGGAAAAAAAGCATCAGGCGCCAAGCCTTACATGATTGTGCGCCAAGACCACTTAAACCTTTTTGTCTATTTTTCCTCCTAT
>OY856413.1:947131496-947631496 GCA_963693085.1 Alisma plantago-aquatica
CAGAAAAAAATGAGCAGGCGACTTATAGTTAAAAAAAAATCATGAAATAATGTGAACATCACAAAAAAACGTCTAAATAGTGAGAAAAAAACATGACTAATCACTGAAAAGTCCTGAAAAATCGGTGAAGGACGTTTTAATTGCCAAGAATATTTGGGAGCCTGAACAATCAAGAAAAATCGCCGATCTTTCATAAAAGTCTTTGAGTTTTGTAACAATGCCAAGATGAAATTATCATGTCTCAAAGTTCAATAATTCTGATTCAAGCATTTCTTGTTGCTTGTCTAGGAAGCACATGCACAGTTCTCAAAATGCACAAGAACACAGAAGTGAACAAGGCACCCGCAAATTCTAAGAATATAGGACACAGATGCTGCCAATAAAAGGATGTATATGCTATTCGTCAGAAAATACAGATGGATATTTAATATGATGTATAGTTTTTCATAATTCTATTGAAATATAGTTATAGTAATGGTCCATTTGCTCAAAATCTAAATTTTGACTCGTTAACCATGTTATTTTCTCCTGCTTTCTAGCTATCATGCAAGTTATAGTTATGGTCCATTTGCTCAAAATCTAAATTTTGGCTCGTTAACCATGTTATTTTCTCCTGCTTTCTAGCTATCATGCAACCTTCACTCTACTTCATAAAACCCTTAGGAACAAAAATGGGTAACAAGTCATGGGCCAATAAAAAATAATAAATGCAAAAGGCATGACACAACAATGTTTCCTGTGGCTAAATGTCCCTTAGATTTGTTCTAGCTTTAGCATTAGATGGGCAAAACTATTGTAGAACATCTATTTGATACTAGTATCTCTTTAGCAAGTAATCAAGAGGAAAGAATGGTCGGAAGATTTGCAAGAAAACTAGCATATTTTCATGTTTCGTCACCTAGACATGGCTAAGACATCGCTAGGAGCCTAGGAGTGTCCAATATGTTTCAAGGTGTGTACTAAAAGTTCCAGTGTTTGATACGTGTTTGACAGAAGGGAGCTTTGGCAAAGTCTTTTCGCACTAAGCTTATAATTTATGGTAGAATGTTGGGAGAATCCGACATTCAATGATACATGTAGAAGTTACCATTAACGTTTGTGGTCTCCTAAAAGAGAGACCCCAAATGCCCATCAACCTCTCTGAAAAATACAAAATCACCCACCTTAAATGATCCCCAAGACTTTCTAGTGCATAATCCTCGACACGTATAAAGCATAATCCTAGAAGATTATATGAGAACATGATACATATACGGGTATATACACATGCAGATGTATGCGTGTTTGTATGAAACTTAAACCAAAATGATGAATTGTACTCATGGTTATCAGAACCGAACCGAGCTGGCCGGTTGAACCGGGAACCGGTCACACTCTACGGGTTCGGTCCTCTCCCAAAGCTGGAAATGAAATCTGACCGGCATCAGACCGGTGAACTGGCGAACCGGTCCGATTTTAGCCCAACCGGTCGGTTCTTACACTTAGCAAATAAATGTATTATTGCTGCAATTTTTCATTAATTAATTGTGAATACTATATAAATGTTGGTATATGTATGTCTATGAATAGAATCATTTTTATTATTTGGTTTGTTTATCAAGTTATTGTGAGCAGTTGTGCTATTATTCATGTTTCATAACTTTTGAAAGGATATTCTCCATGAGTATCAAAGACATTTATATATTTTAAACTATTAGTGACGTCATTGGTTGAACCGGTCATACCACTGGTTGAACCGGTGAACCAAGAACTAGAAGCCTCACTAGTTCGCTGGCCGGTTCAGTTCTGACAACCTTGATTGTACTTGAACGTTCATTAGTAATGGATTCAAACAAAGAGATCCCATCATCATCTAAGCCTCACTCCCAACCATGTTCTATTCAGCTACATGGATCCTTCTGTCTGATAAGCTATCATGGGTTATATTTTGACCAAAATGTAAAGATTGAAAATCTTTCCCATAAGCTTTTCCCAGCTTGCCTCTTCTTTTAATTGTGTTCAATAGTATTGTTTCGTAGGGTGTGTTACTCGATCTGTGTTGTAAATTTCCACACCATCCCAGGCAATCCTAGCACAACTTGTCATCAATACTCACTACACCCACTTTGTTCTTGATATAGTCATTTCTCAAGCGATCTTTCCTTGTCTTCGCCATAGTTATCAAGGCCCCACTAGGCTCAAGGTGGGCCGTCTTAAACCGGGGACCTAGGTTTTCAGATGATTGAAGTGTACGTCTAAGGCCTTTAGGCCCAAATTAAGATACTTAAAGACCAAATTAACATGGATTAGTTCTTAGTTTGGTCAAATCAGATCAAGTTTAGTCATTTTAGGGAAGAAATATGTCCTATTTAGGCCAAATCAGGTCTAATTTGATCAAATTAGGTCTGCTTTGGGGGAAAACAGGTCTGACTTTGTGGAAATTTAGGTCTGATTTCGCCAAATTGAGGCTCATTTCGGTCAATGTAGGACAAATTAGGGGAAGTTAGGTCTGATTAGGGTTTGCCAAATTGGGTCTGACCCAGGCCAATTTAGGGCAAACTAAGTCACATTAGGTCCAAATAATATCAGGTTAGGTCAAACTAGGGTCAGTTAGGTCTAACTTAGGTCATGATAGGTACTATGTAGGTGAAGTTCTCATTGATTAAGCTTAAGGATAACCAATATAAATGTACACAGTAATGTATATATTGGGATATAGCTAGATATATGTGTAAGTTCAGTTATATATATGTAAAAAATAAACAAATATGAAAATGCCCACAAACGTCTAGGCTTCCTAGGCTCCCATTGGGTGGGAAGGACCATCTAGACAACTATGGCCTTCCCGCACATCCATCTCAGCATACGCATTCCGGCCACATTCTTCATGTTAAGACCTTGTTTCTTCACCGTCCAACATTCACTCCCATATCATGGTTGGTCATATAGTTGTTCTGCAAAACTAACTTTTTAATTTGAGAGGGAACTTTCAGTGGCATACTACCTAGTAGAACTCCTTCATTCAAATTATCTTGTTGTGATGATGTGACAAGCATCATCTTAAATAACATTGTCCATTTGAATAGTATAACTCAAGTAACAAAAGTTGTCACAAATTGGTATATCCACTCCATCCAACTTGGCCCCATCATTCACAACTCTAGACTGGCTGAAATTGCAATGCATAAACTTGGCTTTACTTCTATTGATCTTAATTATATTGGATTCCAATGCATTTCTCCAAAATTCAACTTTATCGTTTAATCTTTCTTTAGTTTCATTAAAAAGCACAATATCTTCAATGAATAACATGCACCAAGTAATATTAACCCAAATGTGCTTTGTTAGCTCATTCATAACAACAATGAAGCCCAATTGGCTCAATGTTGATCCTTGATGTACCTCAACTATGAGAGAAAATCTTGGCATCCCTCCTCCAGGAGTCCTACAATTGTAGTTGAGCTATCATACATGTCATTTTTATGCATTGGACCGACACACCCTTTTTCTCCAAAATCTTCCATAGCACTTCCAGGGGTACTCGATCATAAGCCTTCTCCAAATCAATAAAAACCATGTCAGGATCTCTTTTGTTTCCGTTGTACTTCTCCATGAGCCTCGTAATTAGAAAAATGGCATTTGTTGTGGATCTTCTAGGCATGAAACCAAATTGGTTGTCTGGTATATGAGTTATCGATCTTAGTTTTTGCTTAATTTCCTCTCCTTAAGCTTCAGTGTGACTTGTCAACATTAAACCTTCATATTTAGCGCAGCTTTCAACATCTCCTTTGTTTGTGTAGATGGGGACTACGGTATTGTTTCTCCACTCATTTGGCATTTTCTTAGTCTTCATAATCGTATTGAAGAAAGTCATGAACCACATAACTCATCCATCTCCCATAGTCTTTCATACATCAATAGGAAAATCATCTGACCAACATGCCTTTCCCAAGTTCATCTTTTTCAAAGCATTATTGATCTTAAATACTGAAAACCGACATTTGTAAGTGATATCTCTTGTATTCATGTCACATGAATCTTTTACATATCCAAGGTATAATGACTTCAAAGCTTGTGATAAGTAATTATTTGTTGGTCCTTGACATCATTATCCTTCACCAACACTATATCGTCATCATTTTTATGCATTGTACTTGACTTAAGTCACTTCCTTTTATTTTCTCTTATATATGCCATTTTATATACATAATTTTTCCCTTCTACAATGTCCAACTTTTTATATCAAAGTATCTATGGCCTCTTAAACTACTTTCTTTCTTTGCTTGCTTGTACCCCTGAAAAGTTGCATCATCCCAAGATTTGGGCAAGCTCATATAATCTTCCGCCTGAGTTTAACAGCCTTATGTACATCATTCCACTACCAAGTCTCTTTCTGATGTGGCAAACACCATTTAGACTCCCCCAAAACCTCTTTTGCAACTCTTGTTATGCGGGAGCTTATATTATGCCACATATTGTTAACATCATACTCCAAGTTCCAGTGCCCTCTTTGATAACTTCATCATAACATACCAATTTCTTTTTTCCTTTAGGATTCCACCATTGGATGCTTCTATCTTGGTTTTTGTTATGCTTACATTTTTATCTTCATGCTAATATCCAAAACCACTAACCTATGTTGGGTAGTAAGCTCTTCACCAGAGGTCACTTCACAATCCTTGCATACTTTTCATTCCACCTGTCTTTGTAAGGAAGTAATCAATTTGGCTACAACTGTGGCCACTCTTGAAAGTAATAATATGAGAATTTCTTTTCCTGAAATTGGAGTTTGCCAAAATCATAGCGTAGGCAACTGCAAAATCTAATATCTTCTCTCATTCTCAATTTTTGTTGCATATTCAAAACCACCATGAACTCTCTCATATTAAACATTGCTACTTCCCACATGGCCATTTGAGTCCCTCCCAATAACGATCTTCTCCTCTATTGGTACTCCTAGCATTAACTCATCCATGGTATCCCAAAAATCTTCTTCGCCTCTTCACTAAGGCCAACTTTGGGATCATAGGTGCTACAAATTTTAAAGATCCTTCCCTCAAGAACAAGCTTAATAGCTAACTCTATCACCCATCCTTGTGATCTTGACAACACCATCCTTCAACATCTTATTAGTAGATGAAAATCAGTAGAATTTGGCACGGGAAAATCGTAATATAAAAACCAAAGTCAATAGATTTATACAAAATACGGACATTAAATAAGGGCTAGAAAGAACCCTGCCATGCATTATTGTCACATGTAACTTATCTTTGGAGGAGGCATCCTTGTTAGAGATGTAGGATTAGGTCATTGGTACTAGAAGATACTCCTTACTAGAACAAATGCAATTACAGAAGCTCATGTTGGATGAGGTTGGTGCCTCAAAATGCCTATCACCATAGATCCTAGGTACACCTTGAAGAAAAAAGGCACAAAGGTTATGCTTGAAGGCGGATTTTTCAAAGTAGGACTATCCTATTTAGAAGCATTTTCCTAACTTCAAAGAGAAGAGGATAAAACCATGAGAAAAGGAAATAGCTTTCATGTACAACCTTGATGAGAACATTTTTGAAGTATCTTTGGTTTCGCAAGGCTGCTCAAATCCACATTCAAATGACCCCACTAGCCAATTAAAAAAATCCCTAGATTTATATTAGTTGTGAGAGTATTTTGATTTTCATGATGAAGGACTAATGTAGGGATGTGGCAACACCTAGACCTAGAGGTTTGACCCCCCCCCCAAAGGGCAGCACAATGAGAAGAATGGTCTTGCAGAACCAATGCTAACAATAAAGGCAATGTAGGGGAGACTGTATGATGGGCGTCACATACTAGTCAACAAAACCATAAATCATCAAAATTTTGAAATATGTTAAACATCCATAATCATTGTCCAACAGCGCAACATTTGCCTTTCTCATTTTCACAGGTGATGATGCCTATGCACTCAAGAAAAAAGCCTTTCTAGACCTTAACCGTCCGGGAGGAGGGGACGACATAGGTTCTCGAGGGGTCATATCCTTCGAGTCCTTGACTGAAGCTTCTGATGAGGATGAGACTTGAGTTGATGCGTGCCTCGGTCCTGGACAGTCATTGGCATACCTGAAGATGGCCTGGACTGTTCCTTGAAGAAGAAAAAATTGTGCTGCTGCTGCTCCAACATTCTGCTCTTTTTTTATTTTACTTTATTGTTCTTTTTTCACTCCCATGGGGTGTTTAAGGGGAGCCCCATACTTGTCAAAGCGCTCGCCTAGGCGGCCGCCTAAGCGGCAAGGCGTCCCAGGGCTGCGCTTAGGCAAGGACGCTTTATTTATAATGCTACAGTACCCAGTTTTGTGGGTCTGGTTGTATACTCACTTATTTTAATGTTTAATATGGCTACACCAATGTTCAAAATTAATAGTGTTGCCTATTTTATGTGCCAAATATCACTTTTAATTGGACCTAATACTATTTTTCTACCTGGATCTAATACTCTTAATACACATCTTTTGGTTTTTCTTATTTTGCACCTTCAATTCAGATTGTATTCAGCAGCTTTGCTATGAAGGATAGTATACATTGCTTAATACTTGTAGCTATGTATGACAATAAATATATATTTACTTGTTGATAACTCTCTTACATTCTTCACAATAAATCTTTTCTTGTTCTTGACATTATTGTTAATGGTAATATATAGAAATGTAATTGGTTATTTTGTTATACAATAGAATATATATATATATATATATGTGTGTGTGTGTGTGTGTGTGTGTGTGTGTATGGGGAGATCAACCATAAATATGTATATAACTAGATATATAACTATAAAATGTTTGTATATGAGTGGGGAATGTTCATAAAAACCGTTACACATATGGATAAATACAGAAAATATATACATAAATTAAATTTCTAAAGGTCGCTTAGGCAACGCGTAGTCACGCTTAGTCGCAAGGCATTCGGCTGGAACGTCGTGTCGCCTTGACAAGTATGGGGAGCCCACCCCAAACTTTAGTGAACATTGCATGAATGGTGCATACATCCAGTGGAGTGTTTCAGGGGTGCCCACTCCCATTTTGACGTACTTGGTTAAACAGTTTATCACATCTACCGCTCATTAGACTTTATCTTTCCGCTTGTAGATGAGAGGCTACCTCTCGTACCCGCTCAGATACATTTCTATCAGTTATCACTTTCGTAATAAGCATGGAACAGGACTTCAACTTCGAGCCGACTTTGACAGGTGTGGACATGGAAGTTTGTCGAAATGTCGAGGAAATGTTAAGGATTTTCGCAACCAAACTTCGATGCAACTTCGGCAAAAATTAAGCTAAAAATAGTCATTTGTGATGAAAATTGACAGATTTCATCAAATCTAGCTTAAAAACACAATATATGTTTACATGTAGCCATCCATATAGGTTTACATATGCAGATAAATACACAATTACATACAATCGTCTCCGAACTACAGAGTTCTTCCATATATAAAGTTTGTGACAATAAACAAACTACATAAAAATGGTGTAATTCTATGGTAGATTTAGCAGAGAGAGGGTCGCTCTATTACTATCATCTTAGAATAGTAAAAATAACATCAAAATCATCTTACCTCAAGCTCCAACACTTTTCCCCCTTCACACAGCAAACTCCACAAAACACCAGAAGAATGTCGCCCAACTTCGACAGATGTCGAGGAGCTTGTGGAATTTTTGAATGGACTTGGGTCAACTTCGTTGACATATGGGGAAATGTCGAGGAGATTGTGGAATGAGGATGTTTACGTGGATTCGACGTCGCCGGCCATCGACATTATCGGCAAAATTTTGCCCTTTGTCGATGACATTTAGTTCCATGGTAATAAGTCGGTTTTGATTTACTAAGTGATGAATGCTTTATAAAAACTAATAATCAGAACTGTCCACACTCAGCAACAAAAGTCTTCCCCTTCTCGATATTCAAGACAAAGAGAGAGAGATATACTGAGAGAGAGAGAGAGATGAGGTTGTCCCATCAGTGTGAAGTTTTCCTTAGTGGATTTAAAAATGACAGCTGCACTGAACGATTATCTTCAGCCAATCCTTCTAAAAGTATATCCAAAAAAATCAACATAGCTGTAAATCATATATGAAAGATAGCATTTGGTTGATCCATTTTAAAAGAATATCATATTCCATTAGATTTGAAAAACACCAGTATTTACATGGTCCAGTTTAACAGATGACTTTACAGCCAATATTATATTGATGGGTTCAAATTGCAGTTAACGGTCATAATGGAAGTAATATGTCAAATTGAGTAGTAACTTGCCCTGTGATATCGGCTAAACTAAAATAGCAATTAACCTTGGAAGAAATTCTGTCAGAATTGAGAGATTGGGAGGACGGGTAACTGCTCCCATGAAAAGAACAACATTTGGGTGACGTAGTCTGAGCATAATTTGTATCTGTAAGAGCCAATGTTTGTTTGTTATTACTAGAAAATATAAGGACTTTTCCGTAAATCAAACAAGTGAATGACCTTCTTACCTCACATCTAAATTGTTCTAAAGCATCTCCAGATAAATCCTGATCCAAGAATTTCTTGACAGCAACTTCCTACAAGTTCATCATTGAACATTTATAAAACCGATAGTCCCATTATAGAAGTGATGCTTTAGTATTGCTCATGAAAAAAATTTGAGGAGTTCTAACAAACTCCAGGGTATTATTGGAATCTCTGAATCCATCAATATACTATTTCTGTACCCAACATTAGACATCAAATTCTCATGACCCCTCAACATTTCAGCAAAATGCAGTCGTGGGATGTTGAATTACAAGCATATCAACACGTCCATGTTCACTCAAACTCGTTGGTCATAAATAAGCTTGATATGAATATAGGCATAAACAATTTCAATTTGTATTTTAAGTTGTAAACACCACATGCTAGAATGGGTTGTGAAATGCAGCATGTGATATGTCAGAGGAAGATACCACATGGTACGTATCAGACGTGGATAAACATTTGATCTGAAATTTTTTAATTTAAGAACATAAATTGAAAAAACATAAACAACCAATGATTGAGGGGAAAATGAAATCAGTTATTATTAATCATATAAATCTCTCTCTCTCTCTCATATATATATATAGTCAATATTGGTTAGTAAAGTTTATTAGTTAACTGGGTGAATTCTACTTTTCTAAGATGCACACGATTAAGCACCTGCTTAGAGTTAGGAAACTGGTGAGTGTCATCTGCTCTCTTCCAGTTCCTGCCTTCATGAATATTGCATAGGATTAAACATAACAAACAGCGCACTAAGGACGTAAATTTGAAGTTTGAACGGTAAATAGATTGGGAGAAATTGTTTCTCTAATCACGCCATTATCTGTCCATAAAGTGAAGTGATATAACGAAGACTGCACCATCCAATCCCCCACGTTTAGTAGGAATATAATGGCAGTTTAAGCTATAAAAACTACAGCATGAACATATGATAAGCCAAACAATCAATAATTTCACCATTGTCCGATAGCATAGAGGAAAGGGCTTACCGTGCCGTTCCAGTCACCGCGATAAACCTCCCCATATGAACCTGCAAGATAGCTAACCATGAGATGAAACTTCATATTTATTGAAAATTCATAATCAAGATTGTCATTCGCAAGACTGACTTATCCAGAAGTGTAAATGGATGATCATAGTGAATCTATTAACAATTTAAATGAGGGAATTCAACAATTTTGATCACCTAATTCTGGATAGGTAAAAGAAAATACGGAGAGAGAAAGAAACCATGTTTAGGTGCATACTCGAAGCAAATTTTCTGGATAGGTAAAAGAAAATACGGAGAGAGAAAGAAACCATGTTTAGGTGCATACTCGAAGCGAGATCTAATTCGATGCATATAATTAGGATAACCCCAATCGGAGTTGAATGGAAAAGAATGATCCATGTAGCCAGTGCTGAGATGAAGATGATGCCATAGCATCCAACAGGAAAGCTTCTTACGCCTGGAGTATACTGTTTAAAACCCATAGATGGAAGATGGGTCAGCGACAGAGGGATTGGAGGTAGTAGTGGTGGTAGTGGTGGAAATGAAGTTTGCAGTTGTGACACTGGTGTGAAACCGCAGAGAGGTTACAGAACAAAGTCACAAACTGAAGTGTATCAGATGAGTTCAATAAGACTTTTCGAATAATTTGGTTAAAACACCCTAAAGCGCTAAAATAAGCATCACATTGAGTGTCAAAAGATGTTAGCATTGATTTAAAGTGCCAAAGCATTTGATTGTCAAGAGATGTTAGTATTGATTGAAAGTGCAAAAGCATGTTATAGATTACTTTTTCTCTTTCATTCAGGCATGTCCTAAGTCTAACACATTTTTCAGACACCTAATTCAGTCAGTTCATTCATAATGTAAAACACTAAGAGTTCGAGTGTCTAGGTCATTATACAAGAGAAAAAAGAACCAAAGATAAAAAGTACCCAAGGCCACCATTCGATACCTTTAAAAACGAACCCACATACCCACTACAAGAAAGCCCCAGGAAAGATCCAACACAATTGAAGAACCCCCAAATGTCCTCGCACGTAGATATGGACTAAGATGTAACTATCTGCTGCATATTAATCTGTAACTAATCAAGAGTTATGCATTTTGTTTAACCAGTATATATTGGAAGCTTTTTAACAGCCGTTGAATTACTGATGAAAAACTAAACCACAATGAAAAACTAAACCACAACCAGTGTGATTATTTATTCCCTTCATTTAAAATTTCAAAGCTTTTTGACAGTTGTTAGATACATGAAGCTTTTCATCTGTGTCAGAAGATGTTGAAATTGACTATAGACTAGTCTAAATATATATATATATATATATATATATATATATATATATATATATATATATATATATATATATAGATAGATAGATAGAGAGAGAGAGAGAGAGTCAGGTTAGAATACACTCGAGTGTACGGATCGCGCGAATACACTCAAGTGTGTTTGCATATCAAGACTATTTTTTGCAAAATGTAAACCGTTGATCTTCACGGTCATACTATAACTAGGCTACATACAAATTTTGAGCCCATTTGGATGAGTGTAAGTCACTCATCCAAGGGCAACAAAATCGACGCGCGAAACTAATTTGAAATGCATAATTTTTGCGGTCTTCATAACACGAGCTATACATATCCAAATGTGCTCAAATTTTGCGTATGAGTTGTTCACGAGATGTTTAAGAAGATCAACGGATTAGATTTTCAAAAAAAATATTGCATCATGAAAAATTACTTGAGTGTATTCCACTCCGGATACACTCGAGTGTATTCTAGCCTGACTCTATATATATATATATATATATATATATATATATATATATATATATATATATATATATATATATATATATATATAGAGAGAGAGAGAGAGAGAGAGTCAGGCTAGAATACACTCAAGTGTACAGATCGCACGAATACACTCGTGTGTTTGCATATCAAGACTATTTCTTTGCAAAATGTAAACCATTGATCTTCATTGTTACACTATATTTAGGCTACATGCAAATTTTGAGCTCATTTGGATGAGTATAAGTCACTCATCTGAGGGCAACAAAATCGACGCACGAAACTAATTTGAAATACATAATTTTTGC
Source organism: Alisma plantago-aquatica (assembly GCA_963693085.1). Classification (NCBI taxonomy): domain Eukaryota; kingdom Viridiplantae; phylum Streptophyta; class Magnoliopsida; order Alismatales; family Alismataceae; genus Alisma; species Alisma plantago-aquatica. The sequence continues at coordinate 947,143,110 of OY856413.1, forward strand.
GGTCTTCATAACATGACCTGTAAATGTCCAAATGGGCTCAAATTTTATATATGAGCTATTCACATGATGTTTAAGAAGATCAACGGATTAGATTTAAAAAAATATATTACATCATGGAAAACTACTTGAGTGTATTCTGCTCCGAATACACTCGAGTGTATTCCAGCCTTTGAGTGTATTCTGCTCCAAATACACTCGAGTGTATTCTAGCCTGAAGTGTATTCGGAGCAGAATACACTCAAGTAGTTTTCCATGATGCAATATTTTTTTTAAATCTAATCTGTTGGTCTTCTTAAACATCATGTGAATAGCTCATATATAAAATTTGAGCCCATTTGGACATTTACATGTCATGTTATGAAGACCGCAAAAATTATGCATATCAAATTAGTTTCATGCGTCGATTTTGTTGCCCTCAGATGAGTGACTTATACTCATCCAAATGAGATCAAAATTTTCATGTAGCCTAATTATAGTGTAACAATGAAGATCAATGGTTTACATTTTGCAAAGAAATAGTCTTCATATGCAAACACCACTTGAGTGTAGTGTGCGGTTTGTACACTCGAGTGTATTCTAGCCTGACTCTATATATATATATAGAGAGAGAGAGTCAGGCTAGAATACATTCGAGTGAATCCGGAGCAGAATACACTCAAGTAGATTTTCATGATGCAATATTTTTTTTGAAAATTTAATTCGTTGATCTTCTTAAACATCTCGTGAACAGCTCATATATAAAATTTGACCCCATTTGGATATGTATAGCTCATGATATGAAGACCACAAGAATTTTACATTTCAAATTAGTTTTGTCCGTCAATTTTGTTTCCCTTGGATGAGTGACTTACACTCATCCAAATGAACTCAAAATTTGTATGTTGCCTAATTATAGTATGACAATGAAGATCAACAGTTTATATTTTACAAAAAATAGTCTTGATATGCAAACACCACTTGAGTGTAGCGTGTGATCTGTACACTCGAGTGTATTCTAGCCTAACTCTATATGTATATATATATATATATATATATATATATGTATGTATGTATATATATGTATATATATATATATATATATATATCATCATCATCTTCTAAGCCTCAGTCTGAACTATGTTGGGGTCAGCTACATGGATCCTTCCTTTCCATTCAGCTCTATCATGGGCCATATTCCGGTTGAGATGTAGAGATTCAAAATCTCTCTTTATAAGCTAATCCCATGTTAATTTAGGTCTTCCTCTTCTTCTATATATTGTGTTTGACTCAATAGCTGCTTCGTATAGGCGCATTTGTCGATCTGCGTTGCACATGTCCGTACCATCTGAGTCGGTCCTCGCGGAACTTGTCTTCAATGCTCGCCACCCCCACTTTATTCCTGATACAATCATTTCTCAAGCGGTCTTTTCTAGTCTTCCCACACATCCATCTCAGCATACGCATTTCAGCCACATTCATCTTGTTGAGACCTTGTTTCTTCACCGCCCAATATTCACTCCCATAGAGCATGGTTGGCCGTATAGCTGTTGTATAAAACTTACTTTTTAACCTGAGAGGGATCTTCCGATCACATAATGATCCAGTTGCACTCCTCCATTTCAACCATCCTGTAGTGATCCTGTGACAGACGTCGTTTTGGACATCCTATCTATTTGAATAATAGAACCCAAGTAACAAAATTTATCACATTTCAGTATATCTACTCCGTCCAACTTGGCTTCATCATTCACACTGCGGGATTGGCTGAAATTGCAATGCATATACTCAGTTTTGCTCCTGCTAATCATCAATCTATTTGATTCCAATGTCTCTCTCCACCGTTCAACTTTATCATTTAATCCATCTATAGTTTCGTCAATCAAAACAATATCATCAGCAAATAACATACGCCAAGGAATATCATCTTGAACATTCTTTGTCAGCTCATCCATAACAAGAACGAACAGATATGGGTTGAGTGTGGATCATTGGTGTACCCCAACTGTGATAGGAAAAGTTTGTCTCTCCTCCAAGAGTCTTCACACTTGCAGTAGAGTTATCATACATGTCTTTGATCAAGTGAATGTATTGGATTGGCGCACTCTTTTTCTTCAAAACCATCCACAACACTTCTCTGGGTACTCGATCATAAGCCTTTTCCAAATCAATAAACACCATATGGAGATCTCTTTTGCTTTCTCTATACTTCTTCACAAGCCTCCTTATCAGAAAAATAGCATTTGTTGTTGATCTTCCAAGCATGAAACCAAATTGGTTGTTTGATATTTGCGTTATAGATCTTAGCCTCTACTCAATAATCCTCTCCCAAAGCTTCATTGTGTGACTCATCAACTTGATACCTCTGTAGTTTGTGCATCTTTGAACATCACCTTTGTTCTTGTAGATGGGGACTATAGTACTATTTCTCCACTCATCCGGCATCGTCTTGGTCTTCATGATCTTATTAAAGAGTTTTGTTAACCACATAACTCCCTCATCCCCCATACTTGTCCATACATCAATGGGAATACCGTCTGGTCCGCTTGCCTTTCTCATTTTTATCTTCTTCAAAGCATTCTTGACTTCAAATGGTGAAACTCGTCGTGTGTAAATGATATCTCTTGTATTCATGTCACACGAGTCTCTAACATTATTTGCAGTATCTCCATTGAAAAGCTTATGGAAGTAATTTCTCCACTGGTTCTTGATATCATCGTCCTTCACCAACACCATGCCATCTTCATTCTTGATGCATTTCACTTGACTCAAGTCTCTTCCTTTCCTTTCTCTTATACGAGTCATTTTATATATATCTTTTTCCCCTTCTCTGGTGTCCAACTTCTTAATTCTTATAAATATCATCAAAGTATCTAGACCTTGCCTCCTAAACAACCTTTTTAGCTTCTTTCTTTGCTTGCTTGTATCTTTGGAACGTTGCATCATCTCAAGATTTGGGCAAGCTCCTATAGATCTCCCTTTTCAATTTAATAGCCCTCTGTACTTCATCATTCTACCACCAAGTCTCTTTTTGTGGAGGCCCACAACCTTTGGACTCCCCTAAAACCTCTTTGGAAATTTTTGTTATGCAGGAGCTCATGTTATGCCACATAGTGTTAACATCAAACTCCAAATTCCAAGTACCCTCCTTGTTGAGTTTATCATGTGTGTGTGTGTATAGTTATGATCTACTGCCACTCATGCATTTGTTTAAGCATGCAAGGAAAGAACCCTAGCCACTTGTTTCTCGTTCGCAGGCCTGCCAGGTTTTTGAACAAGTGAGGTGACGTTCTTTTGATTCACGTACAAGCCCAACCAATAATGGAATCACATCAATAATCTTTTCTTATCCTCCGTGTTTTTTAACAGCTAATTTTAAAACTTATCACCCACCACTTGCTCTCCTCCATCTCGCTTCTCCTCCTCAACCTCCATGCGTGAATAAAACTGACATCATCAAGTTCCAAATCAATAACTCAATGAAGATCATGCCTCGACTTTTTTAATGTTGCCCTGCACTGCAACTTTTTTCTATAGTAAATTGAAGCCGGTACATTTCGTTTCCATACTTCCTTCTTGTTACGACGTCACTTAATTAAATTTTGAGCGATCTAAACTTCTTTGTCATAAGAGCACGGAATGTCTAAGAAGAGCTCGTATTTAAGAATGAGTATTGATATAGAGCATGACTTTTACACCCAATTTTGTTCTTGAACTTTGATTGACAAATACAGAGCGAAAATTTTTATTTTGTAGAGACGTTTTCCGTACAATGTCAGAAGTTGAAAAGTGTTCAAACAAAGGTTAGACTGAATAATATATAAATATTTGTAAAATGATAATATTGTTAAGAACATTACAAATTTTAAATTATTGTATCAATATAAGTGTTAAACAATGTTGGATATAGATAAATTTTGTATATTATAAGTTATATACAAATTTTTAAATAATATTTATGTATTATATATCTATCTATCCTATAGTGTGCATTATTTTAAACTATGTATATATCTTGTGAGAAGAGATGAGGAGAGGAGATGAACACCGAGAGATTTGTCGGCTGCAAGGAGCAGCTTTCTTGAGAGGGCAATAGTCGTCTCTCCTTGTTTTTATATATTAGGGTAAGATACATTGTGGTACAAAGAAGAAAATAAGAGAAAAACAAAAAAACAAATAATATAATAAAGATAGAACCAGGAGACGGATCGTCGATTTCCGCCGTTGATCAACTCTCGATACCATCGACAGGACTGTCGATGGTATCGACGGAATGCTCTTCTGTTGTTGTGATAAAGTCGATACCATCGACCTCCTATCGATAGTATCGACGGAGATGCAGGTTGTTTCACACTCCCCCTCAAGTTGGAGAGTACACATCGTGTATGCTCAGCTTGCCACATAATCTCTGAAAAGTTGCTGGACCCAAAGGCTTTGTCAAGATATCCGCCAGTTGATCTTCAGACTTGACGTATGGCGTCACAATAGTACCATCTTTGATTTGATCACAAATAAAATGGCAATCAACTTCTATATGATTTGTACGCTCATGAAAGATAGGATTCCTGGCAATGTGTATAGTAGACTGGTTGTCACATTTGAGCTCCATAGAAGACATAATAGTGATTTTTAACTCAGAAAGAACATATTTGACCCATTGTAGTTCACAACATGCATGAGCCATAGCACGGTATTCAGCCTCAGTGCTGGATCTAGCTACCACATGCTGCTTTTTGCTTTTCCAAGTAATCAAATGATCACCTAGAAAGGTACAGTAGCCTAATGTAGACCTTCTATCAGTATGATCACCAACCCAATCTGCATCTGAATACCCTGTGAGAGTCAAAGTAGATGGAGTCACCTTGGGTTTAGAATAAGTGATCCCCTTACCAGGAGCACTCTTCAGATATCTCAGAATCCGGCAAACTGTTGTCCAGTGTGACTGTCGTGGTGAGTGCATATGCTGACTCACGACGCCTACAGCAAAAGAAATGTCAGATTGTGTAACAGTCAGATATATTAGCTTGCCAACTATTCTCCTGTAATATCCTGGATCTGAGTATTCAACATCATCAACCGTCTCCTTAATGTGATAATCCATAGGAGTAGATACCAGTTTAGATTCAATCATGCCTGTCTCCTGTAGTAAGTCAAGCACATATTTCCTCTGAGATAGGTTGACACCTGCATGAGATCTAAGCACCTCAATGCCCAGAAAATATCTCAGTTTACCCAGATCCTTCGTTTGGAAGTATCTCTGCAACCCTTCCTTCACACGAGATATGCCTGTAGAATCACTGCCAGTAATCACTATGTCATCAACATATACAACAATAAAGATAGAGCCACAAGAAGAGCTAGAGTAGAATAAAGAGTGATCAGTCATGGAGCGAGAAAAACCCATCTGGAGTACAACCTCACTGAACTTGTCAAACCAAGCTCGAGGAGACTGTTTCAACCCATATATTGCTTTCTTCAATTTACACACCTTCTGACACTCCCCCTGAGCAACAAACCCAAGAGGTTGCTCCATATATACCTCTTCCTGTAGGTCACCATGTAGAAAGGCATTCTTAACATCAAGCTGAAATAGGGGTCAATCAAAGGTAGTAGCCAGAGAAATAATAATCCGCACAGAATTTAGACGAGCTACTGGAGAAAATGTCTCAAAGAAATCAACTCCATAGGTCTGTGTAGCCTTTTGCTACCAATCTGGCCTTCAACCTCTCAACTGATCCATCTGGATTATGTTTGATGGTGAAAACCCATCTGCAACCCACTGCTTTCTTCCCTGTAGGTAAGTCAACAAGATCCCATGTGCCATTATGCAAAAGAGCTGACATCTCAAGCTGCATTGCCTGTTTCCAGCCATTGTCCTTCAGAGCATCATAGTGATTCCTTGGTATATCAACAGAATCAATCCCAATAGCAAATGCGCGGGCCTGCTTAGATAAGTGGGACAGACAACACACATTTGTAATAGGATGTCTAATAGTACAAGAACGAGTACCTTTCTGAACAGCAATAGGAAGATCAAGATCTGATGCTTCTGCAGGAATCTCATGAGTAGAAGACGATGAGGAAGGCTCAGGGACTGGTGTCGCTACCTCTTCCGGATCTTGTCTGCCTCGCCTACTATAAACATATGGGTACTGCTGAATAACAGGCCTATCAGCTGCCTGCTCGTCCTGAATAAAAGTATAATCCGGAATGATGGGTGGCGCTCCCTCACTCTGCACAAATGGTGCCACTCTCTCACTCTAAAAATTTGGTGGTACTCCCTCTCTCAACTGCTCCCCCTTACTCATAGCATCGGAGAAATATGGAGTGGTCTCATGGAAGGTAACATCCCTAGACACAAACATGCGACGAAGACTAGGACAGTAACACTTGTATCCTTTGTCGGTACTAGAATAACCAAGGAACAAGGTTTTAATAGACCTAGGAGAAAGTTTGTCAGCCTTAGGGTCAAAATTATGGACAAAAGAAGTGCAGCCAAACACTCTAAGGGGAACAGAGAAGGGATGATCCGTGGGTCGTAACACAGAGAAAGGAGTTTGTCCTTTAAGAACAGAGGATGGTTGTCTATTAATTAAGAAACAAGCGGTTAAAAGAGCTTCAGACCAGAATTTCTTAGGCACATTGGATTGAAACATGATCGAATGAGCAATATCAAGAAGATGGCGATTTTTCCTCTCAGCCACCCCATTTTGCTGAGGGGTGTGAGGACAAGACGTGTGATGGATCATGCCCACAGAACTACAAAAATCAGACATAGCCTTTTGAACATACTCTAAAGCATTATCAGATTGGAGAGTTTTTATATTGCAGTCAAACTGAACCTTTATTTCTTTATGAAAATGCTTCACAATAGATAGCACAGACTCTCGACTTTTGAGAAGGTAGATCAATGTCATGCGGGAAAAATCATCCATAAAGGAAATAAAATAACGAAAACCATTATAACTCTGGTCTTTAACAGGACCCCATACATCATTGTGGACTAACTCAAAAGGACAAGATGCCCGCTTATTGACACGACTGGGATAAGACGACCTATGATGTTTTCCCAGCTGACATGACTGACACTCTAAAGATGACACTTGGGACAACTCAGGTTCCAACTTCCGCAGGCTCTCTAACGATGGATGTCCATATCTGCAATGTCATAGTAAGGGGGAACCACTCAACAAGAATGGATGGAGCTGGAGCAGATATTGGGCGAGGCAGACTGTCACTGTGGAAAAGGTAGAGATCACATTTCCTAGGCCCCCCACCAATCGTCCTCATACTCTTGAGATCCTGTAAAACAAAACAAGAAGGCCCAAATGTTACCGTACATTTTACAGTGTCAATCAATTTTGTAATAAAAAGAAGATTAAAAGGAAACTCAGGCACAAAGTGTACAGATTTAAGATCAATCTTGGGTGTTACATGGATAGATCCACTAGCTAGCACTCTCCTCACTGAACCATCTGCTAGTGTGACAGATTGGTGAGGGATATACGAGCCAATAGATTGGAGCAATCTCTTCATACCAGTCATGTGTTGTGACACGCCAGAGTCAACCACCCAAGATGAAGTAGAGCCAGAAGTTATGAGAGAAGTAGCCTGATTACCCGCAGTAGATGCCAGGTTTGCTGATGACGAAGATGAAGATCCCACACTCATGTGTTGTATAGCCTGAATGAACCGATCATACTCCTCCTGAGTAAGAGTGATGTCGGTCCCAGAATTGGTGCCCACAGCTGAAGACGGAGAGGAATCTGTAGAGGTGGCTCAATGTGCTTCCCCCACAGGAGGTGCAGCAGGTCTCCCATGTTTCTTCCAACACTTCTCCACTGTATGTCCCGGTTTGTCACAAAAAGTACACTTAGGACGTGTCCCACGTCCTCTGCCCATACCAGGCCGTCCTCCTCTCACCGCAGCAGCTACGGATGCATGAGACTCCCCAGAAGATATAGTAGAGACAGGATTAACAGACTCAAAAATAGACTGTTGAATTCTCGAATAGGCTTCCACAAGACTTGGCAATTTATCAGAAGCCAGAATGACACTCCTGGCAGAACCGCAATCGGGACTAAGCCCGGATAGAAATTTAGCAGTAACCAGGTCGTCTCTGTCTTTGATCTGTGCAGCAACTGTCACAGGATGATAGTAGCTCAGCTCTTGAGCAAGTGCCTGGATAGCTCCAAAGTATTCCTCAAGAGATCTATCACCCTACCTCTCAGCAAACAGACGATCATATATCATGAATTGCCGAAGAGCATTCTTCTCCTGAGAATAGTGTTGCTTCATTGCGTCCCATATCTCTTTAGCTGTAGTATAGAACATAAACCTAGCCGCAATTGCAGGTTCCATACTATTCCATAACCAAGTCTTCACAAGACTGTCATGACGCTTCCATTCAACGTATCCTTTATCAGTAGAGTCCAGGGGACCCGAGTCAACATGTCTCGCCTTGTCGCGAGATTCCAAGACAGTGTGAACAACATTCATCCATAGTAGATAGTTTTTCCCGTGGAGCTTGATGGAGGGGATAGGAGACGCCTCGCTGTAGGGAGTCTTGGTGTCCTCCATTGTAGACGGGAACTTAGTGACGGATTGATACACGTCACAGAGAAAGTTGAGGTGACGGAGAGATACACGTCACGGAGATAGATGAGGTGACGAAGAGATACACGTCACAACACAAAAAAACACGGATAAATGTGTTACTGACTCATTCACAGCCTCCAATCGATTTTCCTAATCACACATGGAGGATATGTGATTAGGAGAGCACTCTGGAAGAGACGAGTCCCTCGGATTGGGCTTTAGATAGCCGTTGGATCACCCGAAGACTCCCAAACAGTAGTTTCGGCTCCCGAGAACTGGCTGAAAACTGTTGTAAATCAACCGAAAGCTTGCTAGCGGCTCTGGTCCTTGGTGGCTAGATCTACAACAGCGAGGGAAAGCTGCTATCGGTCCAACGAGGAAGACGGATAGTGGATGCTAGCCAGTGAAATAAAAAACGGCTAGGCGGGCCGCTTAAGCGCCCATGACCCCCAGCCGCTTAATTTTGCCATTAATCGCCCGCTTAATCATTTTGAACAAAATTGCCCGCTTTTTGCCCGCCTCACCCGCTTTTTTCCCGCTTTTTTGCCCGCTTTTTTCCCGCTTTTGTTTAAAAATCCTAATGTAAGCATCTAACATTAATTAATTACATAGCCAAGTAGTATTGACTATAATATACGAAACTTGTATACATTAAATGTTCTATGATATAGCTAGTCCTAATGTAGAATGCATACTTTGTGTGTAAGCTGTAATAAATGGGTACTGTTGTAATACATCTAAGTAAATATACTATTGCTCTATTATACTAGTAATGCATGATTAGTTTTACTGATTTCCTTACTGCTTTCAGTGATTAATGATTGGTACTGCTGGTTAGTATTTTTTGGTCGGAGAAGATTTTTTTGGTCTTTAGGGTTTAGGGTTTAGGGTTTAGGGTTAGTATTACTTTAGTGATTACTTTAATTCAATAATTCATAGTTTGTTATATACAATTACTGATATGCTTGCTGATTTTAGTGATTAGAGATGTTGATTAATAGTAAGTATTGATGAATACTTAGTTAATTACTGATTTGCTGATTAGATATGTATAGAAGTTTCTTATAAATATATTTTTTATATACACATACATGAAATTTTGTATAAAAATATATAAAATTTAGACACCCGCTTTTTCAAAAATCGCCCGCTTAATCGCCCGCCTACCGCTTAATCGGTTACAAGGTGTCGTCCGCACGCCTCCCGCTTCCCGCTTTCTAATACATTGATGCTAGCCCAGCAGCACCCACACCGGCGGCAGGCTGCTGTTCCTGCCGGCCCAACGGCCGAGGTGGCCACGGCGCCTGGAGAAGTTGGGCGGCGGCGGCTGAGAAGGAGAAAGGAGACGGGGAGGCTGTGGCGGCGGCTTGTTGAGGAAGTGGGGCGGCGGATCAAAGCCGCTCTGATACCATGTGAGAAGAGATGAGGAGGAGAGGAGACGAACACCGAGAGATTTGTCGGCTGCAAGGAGCAGCTTTCTTGAGAGGGCAATAGTCGTCTCTCCTTGTTTTTATATATTAGGGTAAGATACATTGTCGTACAAAGAAGAAAATAAGAGAAAAACAATAAAACAAATAATATAATAAAGATAGAACCCGAAGACGGGTCGTCGATTTCCGCCGTTGATCAACTCTCGATACCATCAACAGGACTGTCGATGGTATCGACAGAATGCTCTTCTGTTGCTGTGATAAAGTCGATACCATCGACCTCCTGTCGAGAGTATCGACGGGGATGCAGGTTGTTTCACATATCTCATACATGAAAAATAATTCATAAAATTTATATGTATCCATCATTATGTAACACTTATATTGGTACATTTTCTACTTAAAATTTGTAATGTTCTTAATAATTTTTATCACAAATACTAGTACTTGTATATTATTATGTACTCATGCTCACCTAAATTTTTTCAAACTTTGACGCTATACAAAAAAATATCTACATAAAATATTATAAGTCGATGTAAGAAAAACATTCTTATACAATATTAAAAAAATTCACTCGTATTTGATGTTGCATTAATCAAAGTCTGGGAACAAAATTGGGTGTAAGAGTCATGCTCTATATCAACACTCATTCTTAAATACAAGCTCTAGCAGTCTTGCTTCTTAGACACTAGGCATAAACCTAGGCCATGCACGAGCGCCTTAGTAGACTGCAATGAGTAATTTATAGGTTAAACTTTAGAAAAAGAAGATGCAATAAATATGTACAATACATATATTAATAGGTTTTTTCATACACACATGGACTAGTATGTAATTTCAAAAAATAAATGAGAAAATTGCATCCGACCCCCTGCACGGGCTTTTTTATATAGTATAGATGAGTCTCCAAATATAATATATAATTTAAAAAAATAAAGACAAAAGTGTTGTGTACAAACACAGGGACCAGTTTGTAATTTCAAAAAATAATAGAGAAAATTATATCTAATCCCCTCTACGGGCTTTCTTATAGAATATAGATGAGTCTCCTAATAAATATATAATTAAAAAATAAAGACAAAAGTGTGGTGTACAAACACAGGGACCGGTATGTAATTTCAAAAAATAATAGAGAAAATTTCATCTGACCCTCTCTGCGTGCTTTATTATATAGTATAGATGAATCTCTTAATAAAAAATATAAATAAAAAATTAAAGACAAAAGTGACACAGGGACCAATATGAAATTTCAAAAAATAATGGAGAAAAATGTATCCAACCCCCTCCACGGACTTTCTTATATAGCATAGATTTCGTGCTCTTATGACAAAGAGGTTTAGATCATTCAAAGTTTTAAAGTGATGTCGGAGCAAGAAGTATGGAAACGCGATGTACCAGCTTCAATTTACTACAAAAAAAGAAGTTATAATGCACAACAATAGTAAGAAAGTCGGGGAATAATGTTCATTGAGTTATTAATTTGGGACGAAATGATGTTAGCTTTATTCACACATGGCGGTTGAGAAGCGAGATGCAGGAGAGCAAGTGGCGGGTGATAAGATATTAAATTAGCAGTTTGAAAAACACGGATGATAAGAAAAGATTGTTGATGTGATTCCATTATTGGTTGGGCTTGTATGTGAATTAGAAGAACGTCATCTCACGTGTTCAGAAACCTGGTAGGCATGTGAATGAAAAATGAGTGCATGTGGTTCTTTTCTCGCATGCTCACACAAATACATGGCTCGCACTATATATATATATATATATGGGATAAAGAGAGGCATTCTCTCCCCCTCTCCCACGCCCGTGACGGAGGCCGAACGTCCGGGAGGGTGGTAAACCAAGGCGGCAGCTGGGATTCGAACCCGGGTCCCTTCATGAGGAGACACCGTGCTTGACCACTTGAGCCACTCCTTGTCGGCATCCCTTCATGATGTATGTATGTATGTATGTATGTATGTATATATATATATATATATAGAGAGAGAGAGAGAGAGAATCAGGCTAGTGTTCACTTGAGAGTACCGGAGGCACCGTACACCTCAGTCGTTTTTAGTAATAACTTTTTGAAAAATCTAAATCGTTGATCTTCTTAAATATCTTAATAACATACTATATTATAAATTTCAGCTCATTTGGACACTTGTAGCTTGTGCATCTAAAGGAGGCGAAAATCATGCATTTCAAATTAGTTGTGTGCATCGATTTTGTTGTCCTTGGATGAGTGACACTCATCCAAATGAGCTCAAATTTTGTATGTGGCCTATTATTTTTGTAACTATAGAGATATGTGTTTTCTTGAGCGTCATGTGCTTAGCATGTGCTCCACTTATTCTTTTTCTTATGTTGTTTAGTCCCATATGGGTTGCATCTTAACTAGTCTCTTTTTCTGTTTGCTATATAAGAGACTACAATGTACACTGTTTTATTCATTCAAAAACAACAATTCTCCATTCTACATGGTATCAAGAGCAGGCCTCCATTTTCTTCCACCCTAATTTCCCACCCATGACCTAACAGCCCCCCAGCCCCCCCCCCCCCGCCGGCGGCAGCCTCCTGCCCGCTCCTCTTCTTCTCTCCCACATTCCCTCTCCCTAATCCTCCCTAGCCGCCCCCCCCCCCCACTCAGCCGCCCGCCGCCCCACTCCATCCCTGCCGCCGCTGCCTTCCAGCAGCCCTCCACCTCCAAACCGCCACCACCACCGGCCTCCACCACCACCCCGTGCCCTCTCCTCCTCTCTTCCTGTATCCTATCTACCCATCCATACCCTCTTCCACCATATTCTCCACCTAAAACAATTTCTCCACTCCTACGTAAGGCCTGAACACTTTCTAATTTTTTACGTCTACGACCAGGCTTCCGTCAGTTCTTGCTCGGGTGTCCGCTGGCCATCTAAGTTGAGAGTCATCTTTGTCCGTGGGTATTTCTGCCTGCGCCTCATGGGGGAACGTTGAGTTTCTTCTCATGCAGGCGTAGGTTTCTATGCATATTCTGCCCGTTTTCGAGTTCTTCTGATCTACTGCGTCAGATCCCTGCTACCTCTGCCCGTTTCGGGTTCTTCTGCTCTGCCCATTAAGGGTCTCTACTGCTTCTACGGCGTCAACGTCCACTGTTGCTATGGCTTACTCGGAGCCCCCCAGTTCTTTGTGTGTCACTACGGTGAAACTCGACGGCGGGTCCAACTACCACCTATGGTCGGCGTCGTTTGTTCTCTATGTCAAGGCGCAGGGTAGATATCACCATCTTACTGCCAATCCTCCTGATGCTCCTACGGCGGATTCTGATGACAAGACTACACAAAGCTACATCCAGTGGTCCAAGGATGATTCGGGCGTCATGTCTTGGATCCTCAATAGCTCTGAGCCCCAGATCAGTCAATCTCTTCTCTGCCATCATGATGCCAAGGCGATGTGGGATCATTTGGCACATGTGTACTCACATCAGGAGAATCCAAAGTGGGTCTTCGAAATCTTCAAACAGCTCGCCAAGAAGGAGTTCTCCACTGACACGTCTATTGACGATTTCTATAATCAATGTTCTGCTTTGTGGAACGAATATGAATTGTATCACCCTCTAACTGTTGATATCAAGATTGCCCAGAAACAAAGAAACGAACTTCAACTTGTGCATTTTCTGGCTGCCCTTCCTGCCTCCTTCTCGGGGGTTGTTGATCAAATTCTATCAAGCGATCCACTACCCATTGTTCGTGATGTCCTCAAAAGGGTTCAGAGACTGCCTTCTCTGACTCCCACACCTGCTCCTGAGCATCCTGCACTAGTTGTGCGCTCTTCTGACTCTAGTCGTGGTCGTGGTCGTGGTCGCGGTCACGGTGGACGACCTCCTCCTTCTGGCGGCCGAGGATCTTCTACACCAGGTCGAGGTACTTCTCAAGGCCCACGTCACTGCAACTGGTGTGGCCGCGACAATCACACTGAGGACCGATGCTGGATCAAGCACGGTAAACCTGCTTGGGCTAACCAAACCGCTGATGATGCTGCCGTGGCTGAATCTCCTGCTGAAATATCACTTGCACCAACCAACACTGATTGGCTACGCTCAGAATTCGAGAAAATGTTTCAAGAGCGTCTTGCACAGCTACCCTCTACATCAGGCCCATCTGCCATGCTCACCTCGTCATCTTCTGGTAACAAACAGTGGTACATCGACTCCGGTGCTTCCACTCATATGACTGGTGCTCTTCATTTATTTTCAAAACTTAGTACAACAACTCCGATATCATCTGTCATTGTTGCAAATGGATCTAAAACTGCTGTTCACAGCACCGGCACAGTTCCTCTTTCACAAAAGTTGCATCTAAATTCAGTTTTATACATTCCGAAATTTCCTGTTAATTTGCTTTCAGTCAGCAAAATGATTAAACAACTAAACTGCTCGGTCAAATTTGATCCCTTTGGTTGTATTGTGAAGGATATCCGCATGAAGACGAGGATTGGTTCGAGCCGTGAAGGACCTGATGGGTTGTACTACCTGGATGGACCACCTGCTCCGAAGGCGATGATCTCTACCTCTGTGTCAGGTCTACAGTTGCATGTTAGGCTTGGACATCCATCTGCAGCAAAATTGAAGCATCTTTTTCCGCACTTATCAGGCGATAAATTTTCCTGTGAGACCTGTGTTATGGGCAAACATTCTAGATCTGTTTTTCCTTCTAAAAAAGTTATTTCTTCTAAATAACCTTTTGAATTAGTACATGCGGATATTTGGGGACCATGTTCTGTGCCTAGTCACTCTGGTGTGAAATATTTTTTGACTTTCATTGATGACTATTCTCGTACCACTTGGTTGTTTCTGCTTAAAGGTCGAAATATTGTGTTAGATTGCATTCGTACTTTCTTTGCTGAAATTGAAACACAATTTGGTCAATCTATTAAAACCCTTCGCACAGACAATGCCTTTGAATTTATGCAACAAGATGTTACTTCTTTTTGTGTGTCCCAAGGAACTATCCACCAGACTACTTGCCCATACACCCCACAACAAAATGGCGTAGCGGAACGGAAGAATCGACACCTTCTTGAGGTTGCTCGCACCCTCCTCATTCATTATAAAGTACCTCATTGTTTTTGGCCTGATGTTGTGTCCACCGCATGCTATCTCATCAATCGCATGCCATCCTCTGTTTTGAAAAATCAGGTTCTGTACGCCCTTTTATTTTCTGATAAACCTCTGTTCTCTGTGCCGCCTCGTATCTTTGGGTGTACATGTTTTGTGAAAAATCTTCGCCCCGGTCTCACCAAGTTAGATGCTCGGTCTGTGAAGTGTGTGTTTTTAGGATACTCTCGCACTCAGAAAGGCTACCGCTGTTTTGATCCAGTTACGAAACATTGGTATGTTAGTGCGGATGTGATATTCTTTGAACATATGCCCTATTACTCTGCTACCGGGAAACACTTGACTCCTGATATTTTGGCTACCACTCCACTACCGTTGGTAGAAGATCTGCCTCCTGCTACTGTGCCTCCAGAACGCCCTCTACAAGTCTACAAGCGAAGACCGAAGCCCGTCACTGCCCCGGCCGAACCAACTCCTCCGTCTGCGGATGATCCACCACCGGCTGAGGTACTTTCTGACTTGGATATTCCTATTAGTTTACAGAAGGGCGTTCGTTCTTGTACTCAGCATCATATTAGTCGCTTCTGCTCATCTGCCAATCTCAGTGATGACTTTGCCTATTTTACATCTGCTTTATCTGCTGTGACTATTCCTAAAACCGCCAAGGAGGCGCTTTGTCATCCTGCCTGGAAACATGCTATGGAACAGGAAATGCAAGCTCTAAATGACCAACATACCTGGGATCTGGTTGATCGACCATCTTCATGTCATCCTGTGGGTTGTCGCTGGATCTTCACCATTAAATATCAGCCAGATGGTACCATTGAACGTCTGAAAGCTCGTCTCGTGGCAAAAGGATATACCCAGACCTACGGGGTTGATTATTTTGAAACTTTTTCTCCAGTAGCTCGTCTCAATTCTATTCGCATTCTGATATCTGTTGCAGTCAATAAAGACTGGCCTCTTTTCCAACTTGATGTGAAAAATGCCTTTTTATATGGCGGTCTACAGGAGGATGTCTACATGGAGCAACCCCCCGGATTTGTTGCTCAGGGGGAGTCTGCTTCAAAAATCTGTAAACTTTGCAAGGCGATATATGGCTTAAAACAAAGCCCACGAGCATGGTTTGACAAACTTAGTAAAATCTTACTTTCTTTTGGCTTTCGACGGTCGCAGGCTGATCGCTCTGTTTTCATACGAAAAACTACATCAGGGCTTGTTATTCTCATTGTGTACGTTGATGACATTATCTTATCTGGCAGCGATAATGCAGGGATTCAAGCAACCAAAAACTATCTAGCACAACATTTTATCATGAAGAACCTTGGTAAATTACGATACTTTCTGGGTATTGAGGTTGCTAGATCTTCTGCAGGATTGTGCCTATCACAGCGGAAATATCTTCTGGATTTGTTGCAAGAGACAGGCATGTTAGGCTGCAAGCCAGCCAACACTCCTATGGATCCCAATATGGATTGGGACAATGAATCTTCTCCCCCATATGCTGACCGACACCAGTTCAGGAGACTAGTAGGCAAACTTATCTACCTGACTGTCACTCGAGCTGATTTAGTTGTTGTTGGGTTTGTTAGTCGGTATCTTGATAAACCACGCCAATGTCACTGGGATGCTATCTGTCACATTCTTCGATATCTCAAAAGTGCTCCTGGGAAAGGACTATTATACAAGAAGAATGGCCATTGTGACCTATCTGGTTTTTCTGACTCTGATTATGCAGGCAGTAGATCTGATAGAAAATCCACATTTGGATACTGTACTTTTATGGGGGGCAATCTGGTTACATGGCGCAGTAAAAAGCAAACGGTTGTTGCACGATCTAGTGCTGAAGCAGAATATAGAGCGATGGCTCATACTACATGTGAGCTTATGTGGGTCCGCAGTCTTCTGAAGGAATTTGACATCTCTCTGACTAGCCCCATCCCTATGTTCTGTGACAATAAGGCATCGATTTTTATTGCGGGTAACCCTACTTTTCATGAAAGAACCAAACATATTGAAGTCGACTACCACTTTGTACGAGAAAAGGTTATGTCTGGACAGATTCACACTCCATATATCAGCACGGAGAAACAACTTGCAGATATCTTCACCAAGGTGCTACCCAAAAATCACTTTCAGATGCTGATTGACAAGCTGGGCCTCTTTGACATCTACGCTCCAGCTTGAGGGGGAGTATAGAGATATGTGTTTTCTTGAGCGTCATGTGCTTAGCATGTGCTCCACTTATTCTTTTTCTTATGTTGTTTAGTCCCATATGGGTTGCATCTTAACTAGTCTCTTTTTCTGTTTGCTATATAAGAGACTACAATGTACACTGTTTTATTCATTCAAAAAACAACAATTCTCCATTCTACAGTAACCATGAAGATCAATGGATTAGATTTTAGAAAAACATGGTCTAGATAGGCAAACACCATTGGAGTGTATAGCGTGATCTGTACACTCGAGTGTATTCTAGCCTGACTATATATATATATATATATATATATATATATATATATATATATATATATATATTCTCTCCCCCTCTCCTATGCCCGGGAGGGTGGTAAATCAAGGCGGCAGTTGGGATTCGAACCCGGGTCCTTTTGTTAGGGGACACCATGCTTGACCACTTGAGCCACTCCTTGTCGGCATATATATATATATATATATATATATATATATATATATATATATATATATATATATATATAGAGAGAGAGAGAGAGAGAGAGTCAGGCTAGCATACACTCGAGTGTATTCGGAGCAGAATACACTCAAGTAGTTTTTCATGATGCAATATTTTTTTCAAAAATCTAATCTGTTGATCTTCTTAAACATGTTGTGAATAGATCATACGCAAAATTTGAGCACATTTGCACATTTATAGGTCATGTTATAAAGACCATAAAAATTATGCATTTCAAATTAGTTTTGCGCGTCGATTTTGTTGCCTTTGGATGAGTGACTTACACTCATCCAAATGGGCTCAAAATTTGTATGTAGCCTAGTTATAGTATGAAGGTGAAGATCAATGGTTTACATTTTGCAAAAAATAGTCTTGATATGCAAACACACGAGTGTATTTGTGCGATCTGTACTCTCGAGTGTATTCTAGCCTGACTTGTATATATATATATATATATATATATATATATATATATACACAAGTAAGTCTAATTCATAAGCCACTATGCTTAATCAATCCCAAGTTGACCTAATTCACACCTAACATGATCAAATTTAAACCTAATTGCCCCTACTTTGACCTAATTTGACCTATATTAGACTTAATTTGATCTAAAGTAGGCATATATATATACAAGTCTAATTCATAAGCCACTAAGCTTAATCAATCCCAAGTTGACCTAATTCACACCTAACATGATCAAATTTAAACCTAATTGCCCCTACTTTGACCTAATTTGACCTATATTAGACTTTATTTGATCTAAAGTAGGCCTAACTTGACCAAATTTTACCTAACATGCCCAAATTAGACCCAAGTTCTGCAAATTTGCGGGAAATTAAACATAGTTTCCCCAATTTTCCTTAAAAAACATCATTGGTCAAATTAGACCTAATTTTACTTCATTCAACATTTCAACCCTAAATGACCTAAGTTGATCTAATTTGACCTAATTCAAGTCTAAATTACATTGATTTTGCCTGAAAGTAGTTTTCGTTGGGCCTAAAAGGTCCTAGGCGTTTACCCCAAAAAGAAAGACCCTAGGTGCTCATTTAGGTGCCTAGATTTGAGAACCTCAATTGGTGATTTGATAATTATTCTAGGAACTGTAGTATATCTCTTCTCTCCTGTTGCACACCCAGGAATGAATTGTTATTCTAGATAAAAACATGCTTTCAAGTCATTTAAATTGAAAATGAATGAGGATGTGTTGACTCAAGGTTTAAATTGACTAAACCCTTATTTGATGATGACTAACCATTCCACATATTTGTGTCTAATGCTTCTACTTGAGTGATTTCAGATTAGATAAAACACACTCCAAATGCCTAAACTTGTGCATCCTAACTTGGAAAAAGAAAGTCATACGTGCATAAAGATCAAAATTTAAGAATAAATAGTTTTCTCTATAGATCTTTGATGTAAATCACTTGTAATGATTGTATGACTTGTAATTAAGCGTAATGAAAATTTATGGCACTTAAATGGAATAATAAATAAAGCTTTTTGGACATCTATCAAGTGATCACAGGTTGTCTTGTCGGCAAAGTTTGTCCTGGTGACAACTCAGCCGACAGTCTAGGCAGATATTGGCAAATGCCCAAGGTCGGCCAAGTTTGTCCTGGTGACAACTCGACCGACACCTGCACTTTGACTTATCATACAGTGTCATCGGTCGAGTTTTTCAATAGGCAACTCAGTCGACAACATTGTACAGTAAAAGTGGCGAAAAGTGTTTCTATCCATTGGAGTGTTGCAAAAGTTAAAAATATATCCGTTGGAACACATGCAAAACGGCTAGAATTCAATCCTAAGTGTCTCTACTGACTAATACGCAACCTCAAATACAAATAGGTCCTCTTGGGCTTCATCCCATGGTTAGCCAAGTACTATGAAGGTCCATATATTATAGTTGAGAGAGATTTGCCTCGTAAGGGCATCCATCCACTCTCATTAGCTTAATCACTTGCTATATCCATTAAAGTGAGTAGGAGATTTATAAGAGAGCTAGTTCTACATGTGTATCTTGTAAGGCTCTCACTTCCTCCACCTCCAATCACTATTTCTACCATGAAGATAAAGATTCTTAATCTTGACTAGAGAGGTGAAGAAGGGAAGGAGTCTCTTGGTGAAAGCTTCTCCTTGGTAAAGGTGAAGACAAAGGCTGAAGATCCATGACAAGAGTGGGTAAATCATTGAAGGCGGAAGACTTGTTGCAAGAGTGGGTAAGTCCTTAGAGAAGACAAAAGACTCGTTGCAAGAGTAGGTAGTACTTGGCAAGGTAGAAGACTCTTGGTCATAGATAGATAAGCCCTTTGTAAGATTGTTGGCTCCTTTGTCCTTAAAGGGAAGGCTAGGTACCCTTGACCTTAAAAAGGGAGGTCTTATGTTGTAACTCTTATGATGGAATACAACGAGTGAGACATGGTTGAAAATTGTAGAGGTTGACCTCTCTAGGTAGTGGACGTACATCTCCTAGTTTGGAGATTGAAACAACTATAAAGAACTCGTGTTATCTTGTGCTTGTTCATTCTCTCTCCCTTGTTATGCATGTTTAGTTGCACTCAAAGTTCATACTTGCAATATTATCTTAGACATCTTGAAGGTCTAATGAATTTTGTTTAAGTGGTTTTAACTTATTCATAATTCACCCCCTAGAGCCCATTATAGAGCCAACAATTGGATCAGAGTAAGTCTTTTGCAAGTAATACTTCCACAAGTAGGAGAAGATTGGTGATTATCAAGGTGGAAGATACTACACCAATATTCCAATCTTTGATGGGAGCAACTTCCTCTATTGGAAGAAAAGGTTACGATTCTACATCCAAAGATCAAGTCTTGAGCTATGGATAATAGTGGATCTTTCATACAAACAACCTGAGACAAAGATAGAAGAATGGGATGAAGCTACTTTGAAGAAAGCAACCTTGAATGCAAGAGTCATCAACATCCTCTATGCCTCTCTTTCTCCCACCGAGCTCAACCAGATTTCTTCTTGTGAAACGTCCTATGAGATATGGAGAAAGCTATGTGTCACTTATGAGGGGACATAGCAAGTGAAAAAAAGCGGAGTGTATATACTCATTGGTCTCCTTGAAAACTTCAAGATGGGAAAGGAGGAAAGGGTAGTTGAAATGTACTAAAGGTTGAACGTTGTTGTAAATGGTCTTGTCATTCTAGATTATCCTATGGACCAAGGAAAAATCAACTCATAGATCCTTAGAACTCTCCCCAAGAGGTGGGAAACGAAGGTGACCACCATTAAAGAAACGAAATCTTTTGGTGATATTACTATTGAAGAACTCATAGGAAATCTATAAGCTTTTAAAGTGAAACTTGATAAGGAAGAAAAAGAAAGAGAAGAAGAGAAAGAGTTCAAGAGAAAGAAGAAGGCTGAAATCAAAGTCCAAATTGAAGCTTTTGCTAGTCAAGCTTCTCCATCCTCTCAAGTTGAAGAAGATGCTATGTACTCCAAAGGTAGACTTTACAAAGATACGTCTTCTTCCTCCACTCGGTGCTTCAAATATGGAAAGGGTCAAGTAAGATTGCCCAGAGGCAAAAAGCCCCATCATCACAATAGAAGGGAAGAGAAGCACAAGAAGAAGGAGAAATGGCACAAAATCTCTATTGACTCCTCCAATTTAACTCAAGTGAAGAATCTAGTGGAGGATCTAGTTCAAGCTCCAGTGATAGTAGAGACTGTCATTTTGCTCTCATGGCATGTGCAAATGAAGATTTAAATGAGGTAAATTGAAACTCTTTAGATAAAGAATCTTTAATTGCAATTATTCATGCTACGCGTGCCTCTCTTAAGTCTACTAAAAAAACTGCTAGAATTGTTGATAACTTGGCATGAAGAAAAGGATAAACTTGAACATGTTAATATTAACTTGCAAGATGAAGTTAACAATCTTCAAAAGTATTATCTAGAACTAGAATAGAAATTCAATAGAGTTGAAATAGAAAATAATACTTATCTTAAACAAGTAGATGCTCTTAAACTTGAAAATACTTGATAAGATCAGATTTTTACAAACTCAACCTCTTATTACTAGTTCTAATGAAGAGAATACTAAAATTGTGAATTCTCTCATGCTTGATATTAATATTCTTAGAACTGAAAATGAGGACAAAGATTTTGTGTTGCAAGGAATAGAATCTGAAAATAGTGTTTATCTTTCTAAGATTGTTTTGCTTGAAAAAGAAAATATTTCCTTGCTTGCTAAAATCAATGTTTTTAATCTTATTCTAGTTCTACTAGTAGAGAGAATAATGTTGTTGCGCTTCATATTGGAAAAGATCTGTACATGACCAAAGTCCTTCTTTAGAAATCGATCTTATGCTTGCTAGAGATGATATGAATCAATTGACTTCCACTGTTACTTCTCTTATGCATGATAATCACAGTTTGGGATCCTTTTTGCAAAGATTCCTAAATATTAAAAAGAATCTTAATCATATCCTACACCATACTACTAAACAAATTGGTAGACATGGTATAGGTTATGATAGTGGCCAAAGGAACAACAAAGATAAAGGACCTCCAATCTTTTATAGAGAATCTTCTAATTCTAAGGCTATGGGCACATGCAACTATTGTAATGAACTTGGCCATTATTCTAATATTGTCCTTTTTGTAAAGCACCCAAAAGCAATAGAACTTGGGTTGCTAAGTTAACCCCTTCGGACCCAAAAATATGATTGGGGCATATTTTATCTTTCTTCTTGTAGGTCACTTGCAAATGGATTGAAATGAGCTATTGATTTGTAAATTGGTTTCTCAATCCACATTAAAGAAAAATGTGAGATAGGTATGGGTTGGCATCAAGTGGAAAAGAAATGGTAAGAATAGAAGTAGTGGTATTCTTGTCCGTATCCAATCATTGCTTGTGCTTTGCCAAGTTTGTATGCATTTATATATGGTTTTTTAGTCAAAATTGGTATATTGTGATTCGCATCACTTTCTTACTCAAAAACTGCCCATGATGATTTCATAGTGCATTATTAACTTGCTTATACATGTTTTGGATATTGTTTAAATTTTTATTATGCCTCTAGATATGTTTTTTCTGAAATATATGTGTTTTTAGACAGCAGTTGTTGTCGGTTGAGTTTGTCCTGAGGAAACTCGACCGACAACCAATGGGATTTGCCCCATCTGTTGTCGGCCGAGAAGTTCAACCCAAATATCGACCGACAACACTGTGCATTGAATATACATATGCATTTTGGATGAGAATGTCCTTCTCAACTAGACTTTCTCGACCAATAGCCTTATTCTATGGCACTCTCCTTGGTACATATATATGATATGCACATTGACATGCTTTAAATTGCCTATCTTGCATACAACTTTATCTCTCTAATTGATCTAAATTGGTATCTCCATTATCTTGTAATTATTTGTCTTGAGTTGTTATGCATGTTTTGACGATGAACTCTTTGGAACTCTTAGTTGTGATTTAATTTGTTTCCATTGTGCTCTAACTTGCTACATCTATATAGTTGTATATCTTATTTTGAGACAACCTTGAGTTTCTTAGTGGTAATCTAATTTCGGTAATGATGCATATTTGCAAGTAAGTAATATCCTTTCAAGCTTCTGAGATGGCATATCTCCTTGTTTGGATATTTCTCTACATCTACTCATAGCTTGTTCTTTAACTTGTGCATCTTTTACTATGACCTAGATCTTACTAGTAGTCCTAACTTGTGATATCATATACTAGTAGTTCATCTACATGTAGTTCTACTCTTTTTCATCAATTGGTATTTTTGCTCATAAATTGGTGTCTAACTTTATGTTGTGTTTGCATCTTGTTTCATACATACTCAAACTTGCTCTTTGATTTGCATATCTACTATCTTGAGTTGATTATTTGCATAGGCATTGCCTTAATATTTGCTAAAATTACATCTAGGGTTGTTCTAATGCATGTCTTGATTTGCTTTACATACATTGCTTGGACAAGTCCTTAGTTTTTGCTGTTCTACACTCCCTTTTCTAACAAATTGTGTTTTAACTATTTAAACACCCTCACTTTTTGAAATGACAAAGGGGGAAAAGACAAGTCTTATGTAAAGGGGAGAACACATATATGTAGAATATATATGAGTAGAAGAAATAGTTTCTATAACATGTTATGAAAGTTAACTATGCAGGAGAAAATAGCATGGATTGAGGGGGAGTATGTGAACTCCATTAGCGTCAATTGAGGGGGAGTGTGAACTCAGTTCTATTCAAACTCCTAGGTTTCTCTAAAAGTATGATTTTACTTATACTTTTATGGAATGGTTTGTCATCTTCAAAAAGGGGGAGAATGTTGACTCAAAATCTGAATTTACTAAACCATGGTTATCAGAACCGGCCGGTTCAACCGGTTGAACTGAGAACTGGTCACTCTACCGGTTCGGTCCCCTCTAAAAGTCGGAAATGAAGTCTGACCGGCATCAAACCGGTGAACCGGTGAACCGGTCCGGTTTTAGCCCAACCGACGGGTTCTCTCACTTAGCAAATAAATGTATTTTTGCTGCTATTTTTTGCTAATTTAGTTGTTAGGTGTTGGTTGCATAACTCTTTCTTTTGTTGCTTCAATGATAATACTTCTATTCTCCATCTATGGTTCACTAATCTAATTGTCACATTTGAATTGTCATTGATTATCCACGGAGTATCTACACATTTCTTTGATTATTGTTTGATTTCACATTGCATTATTTAGCATGTAGTGTCCCCAAAATGGTGTTAAAGACTTGTAGTATATTTAGGTCATTGCAGTTAACTAATATTGCATTGGGTTGTACACTTAATGAATTGGTTAATTAATTTTGAATACTATATAAATGTTGGTATATGTATGTCCATGAATAGAATAATATTTGTTATTTGGTTTGTTTATCAAGTTATTGTCAACAGTTGTGCTATTATTCATATTTCATAACTTTTACATGGAATTTTCCATGAGTATCAAATACATTTATACATTCTTAAACTATTAGTGACGTCATGGTGACGTCATCGATTGAACCGGTCAGACCATTGGTTGAACCAGTTAACTGAGAACCAGAGGTCTCACCGATCTGCTGACCAGTTTGGTTCTCACAACCTTGGACTAAATACTAATTTTGATAATGACTAAACCATTCCACTTATTTGTCTCTAATGCTTCTACTAGAGTGATTTAAGATTAAATAAGACACTCCAGATGTCTGAACCTGCGCATACTAACTTGGAGAAATCAAGTCATACATACATGCATAAAGATCAAGATTGAAGAATAAATAGGTTTGTCCATAGATCTTTGATGTCACTTGTAATGATGATATGACTTGTAATTAAGCTTAATGAATATTTAAACACTTTTTGGACATTTGTCAAGTTGATTATAGGTTGTCTTGTCGGTCGAGTTTGTCCTGGTGACAACTCAACCAACAGTCTGTCTGGCTTTTGACAAATGCCCTGGGTCGGCCGAGTTTGTCCCAGTGACAACTCGACCGACACCTGCACTTTGATTTGTCATGCAGTGTCATCGGTCAAGTTTCCCAAAAGGCAACTCAGCCGACAACACTGTACGATAAAGTAAAGAAAAGTGATTCTAGCCGTTGGAGTGTTGCAAAAGTCGAAAATATATGCGCTGGAACACTTAAAACGGCTAGAATTCGATCCTAAGTGTCTTTGTTAGTGGGCGACCTCAACTATAAATAGGAACTCTTGGGCTTCATCCCATAGTCAACCAAGAACTATGAAGGTCCCTATATTATAGTTGAGGGAGATTTGCCTCCTAAGAGTCTCCATCCACTCTCATGAACTTAATCATTTGCCACATGCATTAGAGTGAGTAGGAAATTTGTAACAGAGCTAGTCTTACAATGTATATCTCGTGAGGCTCTCACTTCCTCCACTTCCCAATCTCTATTTCTACCATGAAGATGAAATTCACTCTCTTGGTTAAGAGATGTGAAGGAGGGAAGGAGTCACTTGGTGAAAGTTTCTTCTTCGCGAAGGTGAAGTCAAAGGCGGAAGATCCAAGACAAGAGTGGGTAAATCCATAAAGGCGGAAGACTTTTTTGCAAGAGTGGGTAAGTCTTTGGAGAAGGCGGAGTACTCGTTGCAAGAGTAGATAAGTCCTTGGTAAGGTAGAAGACTCTTGGTCATGGATAGGTAAGCTCTTTGTAAGGTTTTTAGCCCCCTTCATCCTTAAAGGGAAGGCTAGGTACCATTGACCTTAAAAGGGAGGTCTTATGTTGTAACTTTTATAATGGAATATAAGGAGTGAGACATGGTACAAAATCTTAGAGGTTGACCTCTCTAGGAAGTGGACGCACCATAAATATCTTGTGTTATCTTGTGCTTGTTCATTCTCTATGTCCCTTGTTATGCATGTTTAGTTGCATTAAAAGTTCATACTTGCAATATTATCTTAGACATATCTTAAAGGTATAAGGAATTTTGTTGAAGTAGTTTTAGCTCCTTTAGAACCCATTATAGATCCAACAATTGGTATCAGAGAAAGTCTTTTCCGAGCAATACTTCCACAAGTAGAAGATTGGCGATTATCAAGGTGGAAGATACTACATCAACATTTCAATCTTTGACGGGACCAACTTCCTCTATTGTAAGAGAAGATTACAAATCTACATATAAGGATCAAGTCCTGAGCTATGGAGAATAGTGGATCTTCCATACAAGCAACCAGAGACAAAGGTAGAAGAATGGAATGAGACTACTTTGAAGAAAGCAACCTTGATGCAAGAGTCATCAACATCCTCTATGTCTCTCTTTCCCCCACCAAGTTCAACGGGATTTCTTGTAACACAGCCTATGAGATATGGAGAAACATATGTGTCACTCATGAGGAGACAAAGCAAGTGAAGGAAAGTAGAGTATATATGCTCAATTGTCTCCTTAAAAACTAAGATGGGAAATGAGGAAAGGGTAGCTAAAATGCACTCAAGGCTCAACACTATTGTAAATGGCCTTGACATCCTAGATCATCCCATTGACCAAGGAAAGATCAATTCAAAGATCCTTAGGACTCTCCCAAGATGTGGGAAACAAAGGTGCCACCATTGAAGAAATAGAGTCTCTTGGTGATATTCCTATTAAAGAGCCCACAAGAAATCTACAAACTTTTGAAGTGAAACTTGACAAGCAAGAAGAAAAAGAAAGAGAAGAGAAAGAGTTCAAGACAAAGACAAAGGTTGAATCAAAGCCCAAATTGAAGTTGTTGTTAGTCAAGGTTCTCTATTCTCTCAAGTTGAAGAAGAAGTTATGTACTTCAAAGGTAGACTTTACAAAGATAAGTCTTCTTCCTCCACCCGATGCTTCAAATGTGGAAAGAAGGGTCACTTCAAGGACGATTGCCCACAAGGCAAAAAGACTCATCATTACAAGAGAAGGAAAGAGAAGCACAAGAAGGAGAAATGGCACAAAAGCTCTAGCGACTCCTCCAACTCAAGATCAAGTGAAGAATCTAGTGGAGGATATGGCGCAAACTCTAGTGATAGTGGAGAATGGCATTTTGCTCTCATGGCAAGTGCAAATGAAGATTCAAATGAGGTAAATCTAAACTCTTTAGATAAAGAATCTTTAATTGTAATTATTCATGCTACTCGTGCCTCTCTTAAGTCATACTAAAAAGAAAAAGCTTACTAGAATTGTTGATAACTTGCATGAAGAAAAAGATAAACTTGAACATGTCAATATCAGCTTGCAAGATGATGTTAACAATCTTCAAAATTATTATCTAGAACTAGAAGTGATATTCAATAGTGTTGAGATAGAAAACAATGTTTATCTTAAATAAATAGATGCTCTTAAACTTGAAAATACTAGCTTGCTTGATAAAATTAGATTTCTAGAAGCTCAACCTCTTGTGACTAGTTCTAATGAAGAGCGTACTAAAATTGTGAATTCTCTCATACTTGACATTGATGTTCTTAGAACTGAAAATGAGGACAGATAGTTTGTTATGCAAGGAATAGAATCCAAAAATGGTGTCTATTTTTCTAAGATCACTAAAATCAATGTCATTGAATCTTGTTCTAATTCTACTAGTAGAAAGAATAGCGTTGTTGCTCTTCATATTGAGAAAGATTCTTATATGACTAAAACCCTTCACTTGGAAACCGATCTTTTGCATGCTAGAGATGATATGAATCAATCAATGTTTTAAATATGGGAAGCGGGAGGTGTGCGGACTGCACCTTGTGGCCGCTTAAGCACCAGGCGGGCGCTCATGCAGCCGTTTTTTGAAAAAGTGGATGCTTAATTTCCTATATAAATTTATGCAAAATTATGTCTTTTGTATATCAATAACAATTTTCTAAAAACTTATATGCATATCTAAACCATGTGGCAGTCTAAAATTCATCCTACACCACAATGTAAAGTGTTTATAACATAACTAGAAAAAAATGAACCAAAAGAAAGCAACCACAAGGATTTAAGACATGAAGAAATAATCTAAATTAGTTAGTAACATTACATGAGACGTTGATATACATGTATCACTTACAATTGCATACTAGTATCATATTATTAGTAGTAGTTTATATAGTGGTACACACTACATACAGTAGTATACTACTATCATGCAATCATACAACATACTTGTTAGTAATTTATCGTCACACAATACTGCTTCAGAGGATTATACAGTGTTACAGTTACATTATATCACAGTTACACGTACCAATTTACTATTTTTTAGTAGCTTAATGATCCATACTTACTAATCACTACTACAAAGTACAATATTACTGATTTATAATACAGTTACGCAGTAATATATTACATGTACACAATACTAGTTATTCTAGTCGACTTTTTTTTAACCCCACCCCATCCTAATTCTACCCTCCCCGGGTGTACCAACAGGATTGAACCTGCGACCAGCGCTCCACCGAGCGGCTGGCTTACCAACTGCATCAGCCGGCAAGTACATATATATGAACATGCTTTAGTCATATATACAAAATATTATAGTAGTATATTCAATAACATTATAACATTAAATGCTAAGACTCACATTTCATGTTCAATATGGGCCTGAGAAGTGGGTTTAAAGCTTGTTCTTCATTAAGCGGCCTTAGGCGAGCGCCTAAAACCAGTGTTCAGGCGGCCGCTCAAGCTAGCCTAGCGGGGTTGAAGCGGGCACTTAAGTCCAATTCTCCTAACTGCCGCTTCAAGGCGCAACCAAGCGGATGGGGGTTTGATCCGCTCAAGCGGATGCTTTTTAAAACAGTGGAATCAATTCCAATATTACTTCTCTTATGCATGATAATCATAGTCTGAGATCTTTGCAAAGATGCTTTAGATAGTAAAAAAAATCTTAATGATATCCTACACCATAGTACTAAATAAATTGGTAAACACGATATAGAGTATAATAGTGGCCAAATGAACAACAAAGATAAAGGATCTCCAATCTTTCATGGAGAATCCTCTAGTTGTAAGGTTGTGGGCACATTAAGCTCTATTGACGCCCCCCTATTCTAGAACCCATTATAGATCCAACAGGATGTACTCTGAGGAAGAGGTCCAAGGGAGACGGGGTGGGGGTATTTCCATAAAATGAGGATACTCCAATACATTTCAATCACGTTACAACCCATCTCCTAAACTCTTAGAGGGCATCACCATCACTAGCCCTAAGTATCAAAGTTGACGTGTGCATATTTTTTGCACCTTAACTCTATAAGAGAATATCAATGCACCCCACCACTGTTGGGTAGGCATCATTGGCATGGTTGAGTCAACTATTCACAAGTTCCAAGAAGCTACTTCAGTCACCTAGAAACATTGACAAACCATGGTTTAGGAAGCTCTGCGCTCCCTAACTCAACAATACTAAGCAAACTTAGATTTAGCCTATCAACATTAGAAAACTTTGATTTCACCTATTCCCTTTGCCCTCCTCTTAGCAAAATCAATTAATCATCTCTAACCAATAGACTTGCCTCCTCCACCCAACAATGCCATAGGTCCCTAAATCTTGATCATCTTTGAATTTTATGTAAGCCAAATTATATTGCAATTAGCTAAGGAGAAAATTATACTTATCACCATAACAGCCATTATGGCATAGAATAATTAAACACAAAAGCTAGAGAACATCATCCACCCACATTGAAGGATAAAACCACGGTCATGAAAGAAATCTCTCAACTTTCTTTGCATATCTCCAACCCGTAAGGAGCCAAATTACATTGCAATTAGCCAAGGAGAAAAATTATACTTATCAACACAACGACCATCAGGGCATAGAATAATTAAACACAAAAGCTAGAGAACATCATCCACCAACATTGAAGGATAAAACCACGGTCATGAAAGGAATCTCTCAACTTTCTTTGCATATCTTCAACCCGGAAGGTTCTTGCACCTCTATGACATGGCGATCCTCAAGCATGCATCCTTCATATAGGAAATTGTTGTGCAACAGCCAACCTTCATCAGCCAGAACTCCCACGCCACAATCATTAGCCTCGCCTCTACTAGACAAAGCTCCTATTCATTTTGTTGCTCCAAGAGGAATAGATGATTGATATCAACATACCCTAACAATCATGTTCCATCTTCAGTGGATGTCTACTAGACCCTACCTCACCGAGCCTAAGGCAGACTCCAATCATCAACAACAACTTTTTCAAAGATAATTCTCATTTGTCTAATATCAAAGTTCCATGGTAGAGGGGCAACTGACCATAGAATATCTAGTTTTGTTGCAAAGTTTCATGACGGATGGACGACTGGTCATTAGGATAGCCAATTATGTTTCATATCAGAGGGATAACTGGCCATTAGGATAGCCAATTATGTTTCATATCAGAGGGATGACTGGTCATTAGGATAGCCAATTATGTTGCATAGATTACATCACCAAGGTTTCCAACAGACCATCTAGAGATTGCATGATCGCATCTATAGCAATACAGGCAAAATGTAAAGCAATCCTTCTCTCCTTTCTGTACCTATGCTTTGGAAGAAGTCTCTACTTCACCATTATTATGCATCCTGATCCGACACGGATCTATTCTCTATTATCTAGAGAATTCCTCTCTTTCTTAGTGTTTCGTGATCATTAGGCTCTGAGATAACTACTTTATAATGTTCCATTTCTACTGAAAGAAAAGTAGGAAAGCATTATCTACTATAATGGTACTTAGGCTGACCAACTATAGTTCACTTGCTTTCCTTTCTACTTTTTGCTATGGTAAAGCTCTAAACTCCATTTTATTTATCAAAGTTTACTAGACCTAATTCAAAATTATAAAGTCCAAAAAGATTTACAACCATTATACTTTTTGATGGCTAATGAGTATTTATCAATGTAGAATACAATTTGGATTCCATTATCGTTTTATGGAGACCATTAAGTTTTAACAGCCCAACTTGTCTATGCAAAGTTACATTTCCACACCACAATAAGGAAAACATCACTTCCACATGGAGAATCACAATAGCTACGCTATGCTTGATATTTAGTTCAGAAGTGAGGTACAAACAGTATTCTGTAAGTTCAAAATGGGCTAGACAATTTTTTTGCTTATTTTTCATATACACTGCCTAGAGAAAAACAATGGTGAGTGGGAAACGGAAATACAAAAAGCAACGTAACAGAGATGGCAAAGGAGAATGATTGAAAATAGTTTCCATACCTAGTCCAATGCGTTCACCAATTTGAAGGTCTTCCCAAGGTATTTCACACTCAGCGACACCATCAAGTACTGGACTAGGAAGAGAGGAACTATCATTTGCTTTAGTAGTAGGAAGATACGAGTTGCCACTCATGGATGCCATTTGCCTTTCAGAATGAATCTGGAGTCTTGTATCTACTTCTGTTCTCATGTGATTAACTGTTGTGCCATCTGACGGATTGCAGTTTGTTGTATGAGTTAACATATTAAATGCAGGTTGTGCTGAACTTGAATTGATATCAAATTGAGATTGATCCGCAGAGGAATTCTTTTCTTCCCGCACAGCAGCAAAAAGTTCCATATTTTTGTCCTCAGACACGGAGTTGATGTTTAAGGTATCTTTCTTTTCTGAAGATTCACATTGTTTTTGCCTCCGGTCTGGAAGACCAGAAACAGAGGAAGAGATTGTATTCTCCGCACCAGAAGACCAAGTACTCTGATTCCACTTCTCTTGTTTCATATTGACGTCTGCAGATTTTTTTTTTGTGTTTTCTGCATATTGTGAACCATCTAGATCTAAGAATAGATCTGGTGGAGGTGATGCACCACTTTCTACCAGCATTGCGTGGAGTTTCTGGGCTACCTGGGGATTTTTTACTGCACTGACTACAAATTTGGATACATCATTTAATTTACTCTGTTGGGCAGACAATTCACTTTCACTGGCCGCTGATGTGTTGGCTTTCATTCTTGTAAATAGAGGAAGATCACTTGAATCGTGATCATGCCTCTGATTATCTGCCATCAGATTAATGGTTGTGCTATCATTCCCTCTTATTAGAGGTTCTGAACTAACTCTTCCTTCTCCCTGTGAAGCAGAATAATGAGGCCCAGTAACAGAAGAAATGCATTCCTCTCTTTTTTCAATTAACTTCCAATTTGTCTTACTACCAAGTGCCAGCGATAGATCTTTGACAGTCTGGGTAATACTGGTAGGATCAACCAAATTAAATCCAGCAGTTTGAATATGACAGCTGGGCATTTCAGCAGGAATCAGTGCACCGGGAGCTCCCATTAGATCAATAATAAATTCTCTGGAATAAATGAGACAAGTTAGAGCTTAAGAGAGAAAGGAAAATACATACTAATCAACCAAGACCTAACTCACGAGAATGGTGTCCCCAGCCCCTCGGCATCGACGAATTATATATAATTAACTTATGAACTTGAAATAATGATTTCATGATTCTTTAAAAATGCATTAAGATGCCACCCACCCACCAGTATTCTTGTTCTGTGCATGCGAAGAGGCAGAAGGGAATCTCACATACCTAAAGGCCTAGCAACAACCAATGATAACAACCTTAAAAGACATAATTCAGAAATAGAGTACATGGTTCTGATTAAAATATCTAGGATACCACACCCAAAAGAGATTGCTTAAAAGATTCAGTATGTCAAAAGCACAGTAATCAGGAAAATGAGATGATTGCCCTAAAGATATTGTCTAAAATATCACATTTGCATAATGGTTGGCTTAATGATTGCAAATGTTGAAAGCATAGCTATATCTTAAACTTTCTTATCATCTTGGCATCATCATACTAAAAAGAAAGCCAGAAAATTTCATAATTTAATGAAAAAGTGAATCAAGTGGGGGGTGCATGAGCAAAGAACTAGTCAGGGCCTCGAGAAGCCTTTTAACTACAATTTAGGTTGTTTCAGATTTATTCAAAATTTCTTGATTTAGTGAAAAAGTGAATCAAGGAGGGATGTTCATGAAATAAGAACAAACTAGGGCATCAAGAATCATTTTCACTACCAAGTGATTTGTTGAAAGCCAGATCAAATTTAAAATTTCATAATATAATGAAAGAGTGAAACAAGGAGGGAGGTGCACGAACTAAGATCAATTCAAAATTTTATCTTAAACTTATTCTTATCATCTTGGAGTCATCATACCAGAAAGAAAGCCATATCAATTCAATATTCATGATTTAATGAAGAAAGTGAATCAAGGAGGGAGGCCCGTGAACTGAGAACAAGCCAAGGCATCAAGAAGCATTTTAACTACAAAATGATTTGTTGAACGAAATCGAGGGATTCTCAGTCCTAGATGAAAATAATGGATCGAATAGGTTAGTCAGAATGGCTTTTTATAGTCAGGAACAAAAACGAGACCACAATTATTCATGTTAGGGCTTGCTACATGGATTCGTCTTCTCTAGTCAGGTCTAATGCGCCCCCTACAATTCCTGATACTATCAGCCTGCACAAGGACTGATATTTTGACTGAACAGCATCAATCAGTACATTCAATTAATTGTCTAAGAGGTAATCGTAATGATATCACAGTTTGCATTGTTGTAGACAAGTTCTGCAACTGTTCTATTTTTATGTATGTTATACTTTACGTTACATGTATTGTAGACATAGGTTTTTTATAGACTTGAGTTCAGACCTACCTACATTCACCTCGATCAGACTTACGACCAAAAAGTAGCCCTATAATGACCTAGGTGCCAGACTTAAAATCGCCCAAGGACCAAGGGGTGCAAGATTGGACCCTCCCTCCAGTGCCTAACCTGCTGAGGCGGTAATCTAATAACTATCAACTATGCAACTTTAATAGGGGTAGTTCTAAGTCATTATATTGCAGAATTTGCGTAAGCAAGCTCTTAAGAAAAATTACTATAAATTTTAAGTCCATTCTGAAAAGTTTCACTCTATATTAGATTTATCCGGACCATAGTGATATTTCAGACTTGATTGTAATATATAACGGCATGTCAAACTCTCTAAGGATGTGCAACAAAATACACGACTCTTCATGACTTTTCACTTTTTTTTCACGATTTTTCTCTTTTAAGTCGCTTGCTCTTATATTACCAAACCATGTACACAAAACTCCATATCTACACTAAACCTCCAACCCCCACTCTCCTAAAGGTCCATTGTTATTGCTCAACTATTCTTTCATTGTTTTCCTACTTTTTAACTCAAGAAGAATGTGTATCTTGCAACCGTAATAGTTACATGTATCTGATATGCATATATACATAGATACATATATATGTGTGTGCATATATTATATATTGTGTGAGCTACAATACACTCGAGTGTATCAGCTTATCTATACACCTCAGTTTACCACCATCGGATCTCATCCCGATCAAAAGACAAAAAAACTGACGAACAAACTCAAACAGTCGTACACTATACCCATCCCGTAATCTCTCTCCTCATTCATTACCCCCCTCTCCTCATCATGTCCTACTGTCAAATGTTATCCCAGTCGGACCATACACCCTCTCTCACCTATTCAATTACTCGCCGTTCGCCTTTTCACACACCTGTTCAATAGTCGCGATTTTTCCTCCCCCTATTTTCTTCTTCCTATAAACAAACCCTTCTCTCTCTTGATACCTCCGCTGCTCCCTTTTTCCCTATACATCAACTTTCTCTACTAGCTTCTTGCCGTCTACATTAAAATTCCTCTCTTTATTTTCCTCCGTCACTTGCCCCCTTCCTCTTTGTTTTCCTCTTCATTTCTCCCTCGTCATTGCCTCCAGATTAGGCAAGACTGAGCAAAGTCGTCTCCATTCTTTTAAATGCAGGCAATCATGACCAACACCACAGTAAATGCAGCAGCCGTCCATGATGTTTCAGGAGAATAAAAGATTATACTAGTAGGAAGGAAGAAAAACGACCAAAGCCGTAAGAAAGAATTGGAGAAAAAGTAGACGGTGCGAAAGAATAAAAGGAAGGAGTAAATTGGAGGAAATGGAAATGGAAATGGAGCGGAGAAAAACGGAGTATATTAAAAAGGAAAGTAAATAAATGCAAAGAGGAAAAATGCAGATCGTGACCTGAGGAGTATGCTGAAGGTCGGCTCCGTCGGGAAGAAATTAACAGAGGGGAAAGTAAATGATGCGGAGAGAGAAAACCAGAGAGAGGGGCAGTAAATGTTGTGGTGACAGAAAAGTATGGAGAGAAGCAGGGAGACAGATGAAAATGTTCTTTGCTGCAGTTTGGAAAGTTTGTTTTGTTTTATCAGGATGAGATCCAACGGTGGTAAACTGAGGTGTATGGATAAGTTGATACACTCGATTGTATTGTAGCTCAACTACATATATATATATATATATATATAGGCCGTTCATTTGTTGCCCTGCAGGTAGCCTGGATTTTCCCAACCCGTACATCCCGAAAAGCAATTATATGGTCAGAAAAGTAACTCTCTGGACAAAAAAGTAACTATGTTGATAAAAAAGTAACTAAATGACTAAAAAAGTAAAACCAGGCAGAATACACAGCAAATATATATGTAATTGTATATTTGTTATAGCTTTTACAAATGTAACCGTTTATGCATAAAACATAACAGTTTGCAAGGTAAAGTAACACTCTACATGTGTAAAGTAAGAAACTCCAAAAACAGTAACCAAAAGAGGGGCGGGTAGCTACCCGCGCGGGTATTAAATACAGTGAAATAAAAAACGGCCAGGCGGGCTGCTTAAGCGCCCATGACCCCCAGCCGCTTAATTTTTCCATTAATCGCCCGCTTAATCATTTTGAACAAAATCGCCCGCTTTTTGCCCGCCTCACCCCCTTTTTCCCGCTTTTTTCCCATTTTTTGCCCGCTTTTTCCCGCTTTTGTTTAAAAATCCTAATGTAAGCATCTAACATTAATTAATTACATAGCCAAGTAGTATTGACTATAATATACGAAACTTGTATACATTAAATGTTCTATGATATAGCTAGTCCTAATTTAGAATGCATACTTTGTGTGTAAGCTGTAATAATTGGGTACTGCTGTAATGCATCTAAGTAAATATCCTATTGCTCTATTATACTAGTAATGCATGATTAGTTTTACTGATTTCCTTGCTGCTTTCAGTGATTAATGATTGGTATTGCTGGTTAGTATTACTTTAGTGATTACTTTAATTCAATAATTCATAGTTTGTTATATACAATTACTGATCTGCTTGCTGATTTTAGTGATTAGACTCATTAGAGATGCTGATTAATAGTAAGTATTGATGAATACTTAGTTATTTACTGATTTGCTGATTAGATATGTATAGAAGTTCCTTATAAATATATTTTTTATATACACATACATGTAATTTTGTATAAAAATATATAAAATTTAGACGCCCGCTTTTTCAAAAATCGCCCGCTTAATCGGTTACAGGGTGCCGTCCGCACGCCTCCCGCTTCCCACTTTCTAATACATTGATTAAATATGGGCCCATGTATGTGTGTGTGTGCATAATATACATATATATATATATATATATAGAGAGAGAGAGAGAGAGAGAGAAAGAGAGAGAAAGAGAGAGAAAGAGAGAGAGTCAGGCTAGAATACACTCGGAGTGTATTCGGAGCAGAATACACTCAAGTAGTTTTTCATGATGCAATATTTTTTTCAAAAATCTAATCCGTTGATCTTCTTAAACATCTTGTGAATAGCTCATACGCAAAATTTGAGCACATTTAGACATTTATAGGTCATGTTATAAAGACCGCAAAAATTATGCATTTCAAATTAGTTTTGCGCGTCGATTTAGTTTCCCTTGGATGAGTGACTTACACTCATCCAAATGGGCTCAAAATTTGTATGTAGCCTAGTTATAGTATGACGGTGAAGATCAATGATTTACATTT
Source organism: Alisma plantago-aquatica (assembly GCA_963693085.1). Lineage (NCBI taxonomy): Eukaryota > Viridiplantae > Streptophyta > Magnoliopsida > Alismatales > Alismataceae > Alisma > Alisma plantago-aquatica. The sequence continues at coordinate 947,180,203 of OY856413.1, forward strand.
TGTAAAAAATAGTCTTGATATGCAAACACACTTGAGTGTATTCATGCGATCTGTACACTCGTGTATTCTAGCCTGACTCTCTCTCTCTCTCTCTCTCTATATATATATATATATATATATATAGAGAGAGAGAGAGAGAGAGTCAGGCTAGAATACACTCGAGTGTACAGATCACACTGTAGACCCCAATAGTGTTTGCCTATGTACATCATGTTTTTGCAAAATCTAATCCATTGATCTTCAGGGTTACAAGAATAATAGGCCACATACAAAACTTAAGCCCATTTGGATGAGCGTAAGTCACTCTTCCAAGGACAACAAAATCAACGCACAAAACTAATTTGAAATGTATAATTTTTGCCTCCTTTACATCCATGACCTATAAGTGCCCAAATGAGCTGAAATTTATTATGTAGTATGTTCTTAAGATATTTAAGAAGATTAACGGTTTAGATTTCCAAAATAATTGCTCCATGATGGAAAATGACTGAGGTGTACAGCGTCTCTAACACACTCGAATGTATTCCAGCCTCTCTCTCTCTCTCTCTCTCTCTCTCTCTCTCTCTCTCTCTCTATATATATATATATATATATATATATATATATATATATATATATATCTTCACTACCCGTGTGGGTAACTTAGATTCGCTACTCGTGCATCAGTTTTGTAATAGGAAGGCATGCATTTGTAATGAGACGGTCCAAACTGTAATAGACATACTCATTTTGTAAATACAGTGTAATGTTTGTATTCTCCGTCTGGAAACAGTAAAATATATATTTATGACTGTAACAGCGTTGTAATACAAAACGAGTCTTTGTATTACAAAATGAGTGTCTATTACAATTCGGACTGTCTCATTACAAATGCATGCCTTCCTATTACAAAACTGATGCACGGGTAGCGAATCTTAGTTACCCGCACGGGTAGCAAAGATATACCCATATATATATATATATATATATATATATATATATATATATATATAGTCAGGCTAGAATACACTCGAGTGTATTCGAAGCAGAATACACTCAAGTAGTTTTTCATGATGCAATATTTTTTTCAAAAATCTAATCCGTTGATCTTCTTAATCATCTTGTGAATAACTCATAAAAAAATTGGGCACATTTGGACATTTATAGGTCATGTTATAAAGACCGCAAAAATTATGCATTTCAAATTAGTTTTGTGCGTCGATTTTGTTGCCCTCGGATGAGTGACTTACACTCATCCAAATTGGCTCAAAATTTGTATATAGCCTAATTATAGTATGACAATGAAGATCAATGGTTTACATCTTGCAAAAAATATTTTTGATATGCAAACACACTTGATTGTATCCATGCCATCTGTACACTCGAGTGTATTCTAACCTGACTCTCTCTCTCTCTCTCTCTCTCTCTATATATATATATATATATATGGGTATATCTTCGCTACCCGTGCGGGTAACTAAGATTCGCTACCCGTGCATCAATTTTGTAATGGGATGACACATATATGTAATGAGACAACTAAATTTGTAATGAGACGACCGAAATTGTAATACAAAGACTCGTTTTGTATTACAGCGTTGTTACAGTAATAAATATATTTATTACTGTAACAGCGTTGTAATACAAAACGAGTCTTTGTATTACAATTTCGGTCGTCTCATTACAAATTTGGACTGTTTCATTACAAATGCATACCTTCTCATTACAAAACTGATGCACGGGTAGCGAAGATTTACCCATATATATATATATATATATATATATATATATATATATATATATATATGGGTGTTAATTCATTGCCCGCGCGGGTAGCATGGATTTTCGCTACCCTGCAGCCAAAAAAGTAACTCTCCTAGCTAAGAAAGTAACTCTGCTGTAAAAAAAGTAACTATGGTGTCAAAAAAGTAACTCTGCTGGCCAAAAAAATAACTCTGTACAAAATATACAGCAGATATATATAAGGACGGATTTTTTTATTTTGGAGGGGCAAATGATATTATTTTTGGCTAAAATTTTTTGGAGAGCTAGACAAAATAGTCCTCTACAATAACGAAAAAAAAATTTGAAAAAAAGTGGTCGGAAGGGTGGGCGGGTAGCTACCCGTGCGGGCAATAAAGTGGGCCCTATATATATATATATATATATATATATATATATATATATATATATATATATATATATGGGGTATATATGGCCAACTTTTTTTCGATTATTTACGAATATATGGGGTATATATGGGCAAAATGTTTTAAAGGGGCATTGGAGAATCTTGGTAGATATGACCAAGAGGCAACAAAGTGAGATCGCATTCCACCACAAAGACTTGAAGAACCTCAACACATCTATAAGAGATTTAAGAGTAGTGTTCATGAAGATAATAAAGTGATGATTATGATCAAGATGGTGACTTGACAGATCTGGGTGGGAATAATTTTGAGATAATAATGGTTATGATGGAGGTGTTGATTCAACATATCATGATGGTAATGATTGCCATTTTATAGTTGGCAAGCATCAAAGTGGCATAACATGTTGAAACACAATACCTGCTAGCTCAAATAATATCTTAGATAAGAAAAAGTCAAGACCAGAAAGACTATAGTGGTACATCGCCTCAGCCTACAACTCCAAAGTATCTAAGTGGTTATACTTTTTTGACCTAGTTGAATCAATGGGAGGATGAGCACTATAGCTTCTGGTTCTCTCTTGTTGATTAGATATTTGGGCAGCCTTCAATACCCCACACTCACCTACACAACCCCCATAATTGGGTTGTAATGGATATGGTTCTAGTCCTTTGATTGCATACACATAGTCATGTCAATCAAATAGATACTTATACTGTTATACAGTAGTTGTGTCTGGTCAATAACCCATGTGGTTTCATGTATACTAAAGACAATATGGCTCTAAATGATGGGAGCAGAACATGTAATGGCGTTAGAGATATTTTGGTTGTTTCACTAATAGTTGCAATTCCAATTGCATGATTGCCCTCGCTTTTGCAACTACCAACTAGTGTAACAATAATCACTGACTTTTTGTAAATGTCATATATAACTATTTAAGACATGATTTCCCCAGTCGTCGATGATGGATGAATCGTTCTTCTTTCCCAATAAAACACCCTTTATTTCTGTGCTAGTCATGAAATACTCACGTTTGACGATTTCCCACTTACACATTCTTCCATTTTTATACTGTTAAAATCTGAACTTTCTTGTGTTCATATATGTTGACAGAGTGTCTTAAACTCTCAAGAAAAGCTCTGTTGATGAATCGGACATATACGCCGAGCTTCGCCATCTTCTGGAAGCATTTTTGGCATCAATATGAGGATTTACAGTTAGCCAACGAAACGTATACGGTCCCCAAGGACTTATCTGGGCAAGAGCAGAAAGGGGGGCATTTACAATCCAGGCCAAACTGTATTTGGCATGTAGTTAGATTTACCGTCCAGCTAGTGATTGTATACATTCCAGCCATACCGTAATCGTGGCAAAAACAATCCAAATGACTTTGGAACTTTGTCCAAGGGTTTTATTCTTATAATTAGATCCTCCAATCTCGTTCCTAACATGAAGAGACATCAAAAGATATGCATATGAGATTGTTAAGGTGAATTCTCATCCAGGTGAAAATTTTGAGATGAAAGACCTAGGTGAAGCTAAGAAGATTCTTGGTATGGAGATTCAAAGGAACCAAAAAGATAGAACACTTATCCTGACGCGGGAGAAGTACATCAAGAAGGTTCTTCACAGGTTCCACATGTTAGATGCAAAGCCTATTTCAACTCCATTGGCCGCTCACTTCAAGTTATCGACTTCGCAAGCTCCACATTTTGATGAAGAGAAAAGGATGGCGGATGTAGGTTACTCTAGTGCCATCGGTAGCATCATGTATGTTATGATTTGCACTAGACCAGACATCGTTATGAGTTTGGTTGGTTGTTACATGGCTCGTCTTGGAAAAGCACATTGGAAACTAATTAAGTGGATTTTGAGATATTTGAAGGGCACTTCAAATACTTGTTTAGTCTTTCGTGGAGTTCAAGTTATCACGATAGGGAACATGGACTCGTTATGTAGACAACCTCGACAAGAGATCTCTTACTAGTTACATGTTCACAGTGGGATCAATAATTGTTAGTTGAAAAGCCACTCTACAAAGTGGTATTGCTCTATCCAATATTGAGGTAGAGTACATGGCGTCAATGGAAGCCATGTAGGAGGCTTTATGGAACAAGGGGTTTGATGAGTCAATTGTCTATGGATCAAGAACAAGTCATTGTACATCGTGACAACTGTGGAAGAGCCCAGTCTACAAAACCACTCTACAAAGTGTAATTCTCTCTATTCATATTATCATCTCCGCTAATGTATGCAGACTCCCACATCAGGAATTTGGTAGACCACTATAAATCATGCTTTTATAGTTGATTGCTTATTGTTCGTCTTTGCTACTCATCATAAGTAATAGGTGACTCGCTTGCTCTCACACTTCTGCATCTCCTCAAAAAGCTCATTGGGCCTTGTTGTTCGGGTTTCCCATTACCACCATATCCCAACAATATGTAATATATACACATAGAGAGAGAGTTAAGGAAGTGTGTACCAGCCGGTACATGTAGCTTACATGTATTGGCTATCCAAGTGGTACTTGTAGGATCCATTTAGCAAATCCAACCATATGGATTGAAAGAATATAGTCTAAGGAGACGTGTTTGAAAATTCATAACCATATCTCATGCATACCATGAGATGTGATCAAAATTTATCCATCAGATTCTACAATTTTGCACCTTATCTTTGATTAGAAAATGAAAATTTTCTTACATTCGATGGTCCACATGTGTTGGATGGACATGGTTTTTGAAAGGCATGTTTTCTAAGAGGTATACAAAAAATCTATAAAGTTGGATTATGCATTATTGTATTGTAAACAACTTAATTATAAGATGTATACATATAAGCTAGGTACTCATGTATGCCATTCTTTTAGCCATATATGTATATATTTTTGTGCATAGCTATTTATAAATATAATTGTATATATATGAAATATATATGGGGTGCATTGTGTTATATATATGGGGGTATTGTGCAATATATAATACATGTGTATATATAGGTCAAAGCTAATGTGTGTGCATGCATGCTTGGGACTTTTTCCTAATAGATGATTGTTTTCAACCCGAATTTCCCCACATAATTCCATAAAACCTAATTTTTCAATACCAATTTGTGACTATGGCACCATCAACATAGGTAATTGACCAAGAAAATTTGAGGAGATTTTACCTAGATTCACATGATGTAGTATGTGCATTGTGATGCATTCAAAACATACAGAGGCTTAAAATTAAGTACAGATGAATTACATGAGTTGGAAAATACGTCCATCACATCAATAAAATAATATTAGGACAACAACTGTGATGTGAGCGGATCAACCACCACACCGACCCAGTTCAATATGGGTCAGTTAGAGTTATTTTCATTTAGTTTATTATGTTATATGAGCCTAATTATCTTGGCCTATTAGGGTTAAGTTCGCTTCCCTTGTACTTGCCTCCTCTCCTACAAATAGGATGGGAGTTTGTTGTCTATTAATACGAAGAAATTCACATTAGCATCCCATCTTATTTTCCATTTGGTATGAGTATTGATCTTTAGGGGAGAAAAAGAGAGAGCATCCTCATGCGGGCGGCCGTTGTCTTTTCTTAGCTTGGCTGCCCGCCAGACATCATCCCAACCTCCATGGTCATCCATTTCTTCTTCTTTTATAAAACTCCAATCTTTTTGTACCTATCTGTCGGCGCTCTTTATCTCAGCCATCACCTACGCTTATCTGCCTCTCCCAAATCCTATCTATCTCGTCGTCACTTCCCTATATCTTCCCCACCTCCTACCTCTACATCTAACACCCACACATCTCTACCCAGTAATAGCGACCTAGTCATCGCTGCAAGCCAATAGCGGCCTGCATCAAAGCCGCCAGAGGCAGTGGCACGGCAACCGTCATTGCTTCCATCACCACCAGCAGTGCAAAAGCCGCCAACCGCAGTAGCAAGTTGTTGTTGCCACCAATAACACAGTGGCCACCAAGCACAATAGTAGCAGGGCCCCCACTGCTACCGTCACCACCAGCGATGCGGTCGGCAACCACAGGCAGCCGCACTGACTCAGCGTCACCACCACCAGCGTCACGACTGCTAAACCACAAGCAGTCGCACCGGCTCTCCACGCAGCCCACCTCTGTCTCCCTGTTGACATCGTTGAGCCGGACCTACTCCCATACACAATAAATTGGATCCTTATTCAGATCTAACTTTTAACCTAATAGTCAGACATGAGTCTTTTCAGGTCGCAAAGAGATCCATTTAGTTTTTTAACAGGATCTGTCTAATCTAGTCATTTAGCAGATTGACTCATGTTATCAGTTATATCTATGGCATATTGTACACCAAAAGACCTCGTGCTAGTCTAAAAAGTACCAAATAAGGGGCATCATGTTTTTTCCTCTCCATTGACAATTTTATCCCCCCCACCACCCCTCATGTGTGCATCCCTTTCCACGTGTAGGAGGTATTGTCTCTTTTCCACACCAAGTACTCATTCGCTTCGTACTTGTAGGGGATATAGAGGAGAGAGAGTATGAGGGAGAGAGAGAACGTATAAAGAGGGAGTATGAGAGAGATTGTATCATCTAGGCTATTCTAATCTTCATGGAGCTTCTTATTGTTACACAGATGCATCTTTTCATGTCTTTGTGGTGCTTCATTCCCACTAAGCTTCATGCTTACAATGCATCATTGATGTATCTCTTTCCCAATGACATTGTGCTTCTTTGTGTCTGTGCCATGATATGCACGTAGGTTGACTATCTACGCTTCTTTCAGTCGATCACCAATTTTTGACAATATTGAAGGATCTCAATTACAACATTGAACACATGTTGGGACAAAGCTTGTTGCGCTTATTCCAGCATGTTGTACCCTTTAGTTCTAGTTTTTTTGTGGTCCTGTTGTATCTCATAAAATGAAAGGTTACTTTTCAAAAGATAATCAATATTAAGCCTACTAATACTACACTTGCAAGGTTAATGATTCGTCTAGATTTTATCTACACCGAGCTATTTTATTAATATCTTCTTGAAGATGTATTTGCCATATCTGAAGTGTCAAAATGGTTCTTCTAGTGATCTACTTGGGCATCTTTGATGGTGTCTTTCATTCCTGTCAAGCCCCCGGAATCACAGTCCAGATGGATCCAGTTTGACAAGTCTAGTTGTGTTTCCTTGATGGTGTATTTCATTCTCATCAAGCCCCCAACAGTCACACTCCAGATGGATCCAGTTTGACAGTCATCATTGCCTCATCCTATCTATTTTTAAAGATACATCTATTACCACATCGTTGGATGTGTTGATTGCACTTATTTCAATCACACATTCTTTTTCAGTGAAGATGGCGTAGTCATGGTGTTTTGATCATCTACTCCAGATTGATGATGATGTTCTTCATTCCATATGCACTTCAGAAGAACTTCTCCAAAGCTCAAAGTATTTCCAGCCTACAAAATGTAACTTCAAAGGTGGCGTCATCAAATCTTTTATTTGTTGGAGTCATGTTAAAAGAGGGATGAAAATCTTTTGAGTAAGATTTTCTAATTTTTTGTCTCGTTGAGTCGTGTGTTCAAGCTTGATATGTGTTTTTATTTCACCCATAATATGTGTTTTTATTTCACCCATACTCCATCTTGAGCATTAGTAACAAGTCTCCGAATTTTACGAAAAATCGGCGATTTTTCACGATGTTATAGGCTCCTGAATATTCATCACGATTAATACGCCAATCGCCGATTTTTCACGACTTTTCACGATTAATCCCGCTTTTTCGCGATTTATACGATTTTTTACGATTCTTCGTGACTTTTCACGATTTTTCTCTTTTAAGTCGCTTGCTCTTTTTTTACCAAACCATGTACACAAAATTCCTAATACACACTAAACCTCAAAGCCCCCACTCCTCTGGACAGTTCATGTTATTTCTCAACTATTTTTTACTTCTTTTCCTACATTTTTACTCACTAAGATTGTATGTCTTGTGGTCGTAACAGTTACATGCATCATATACGTATGTACATACATACATTTATCTATATATATACACATGCATACATGCATATATATGCATACATATATATATGTATATACTTATATTGCCGACTTATTCTCGATTATTTCCGAATAGTTGACCGAACTTTGACCAAAATTTATCGATCTTTTCACGACTTTTCTCGATTTTTTCCGAATTCCGATTTTTTCCAGCCAGCCGAAAAGTTGTCGAATCCCGAACTTGTTGAGTGAGCTATTTTCATTTGGTTTATTTTGTTATATGGGCCAAATTGTCTCGGCCCATTAGGGTTAAGTTCACTTCCCTTATACTTGCATGTCTATCAATATGAATGTTAAATAATATTGTATTGAACGCAATATGAATACAAGACTGGACGCCCTCTCCTTTATATAGGAGAGGGGAGACGCCTTAAGACTTAGGACGCAAGTAATCTGAACGGGCTGAGATACAAAAGTCCAGTAACTAATTAACCTATTAACTAAATAGGCTAATATAGACTCTCTAACACTCCCCCACAAGCTGGAGCATGGGTGAAATACATGTTCAAAGCTTGGAGGTTACAAGACTCGATAAAACAATAAAAGAAATGATAAATGAAAGATAAAAGATAAATATCACTTCCCATACAAAAATTGATACTCCCCCTTAATTAACACTCCCCCTGAACCATGTAATGACAATGTCTCTCTTCTTTGAAATTGTATTCTGCAGGCTGGAGATCCTCGAGCTTTGAAGAAGGTCTTTAGAGTGCATCTGGAATGAAGAGCATCTGAAGAATGGAGCCTGATACGACAACAGTAATTCGCCACTTGGAGCAGATGATCCTCAACACCATCACTACGTCATCTTCATTAGATTACGTACTTAACGCGGCACGAACGTGGATGCCCAATGTCGATGTAGCAGTAACGAAATCTTTGAATTGTCTGAGAAGACGTGCATAATGTGGCACGAACACGAACGGACGATGTGCTGATGATATGCTGCAGGTACCATAAAACTCTGACGCATGAACCTTGGGGGCTTGATGGGAAAGGAGATCATCCATCAAGGAAAGTCCCAAGTAGATCAGCAACAAGTGATGTCGAAATAGTAGATGTGGCTCGGAGAAGTCGTGATGAAGCAGCTCGGTGAAGATAAACTGGATGAATCAACCTTGCAGAAGTAGATTGACAGGCTGGCTGAGCTTCTGAAAATCTGAAGAAGCACCCATCTATCTCATGTGAATGCAGCTGAAATACATCATCAACACCTGACGTACATGTGGTATGAATGCGGATAGCTCGGTGTTGACGCTGAATGAAGATCCTTCATTGCTGTCTGGAAGTAGAGAACGGATATGCTGAACAATGCGAAGCTCCATGAAGATAATAGCTTGGAACATATATAGCTTGAATACATATATCATCTCTTCTCATACTCTCTCTATCATACATATTCTCTCACTCTCTCTTCTCATCTCTTCCTCTCCTCTCTATCTCCCCTGCACACCAAATACTACGAGAGTGAGTGTTTGGTGTGGAGAAGTTGATATATGACCCCCCAGCACTGTGGAAAGGGATACACACATGATATGGATGGGTGGGAAAGGAATTGGTGGATTTGAGAGAAATTTGTGATATGAAGATGTATATTATGTAGAGAATGAAACCGATAACCGGAGAGAATATGCTAAATGGGTCAATGTAAGATCCGGGGTAGAAAATTAAATGGATCTAATCCCGACCCGAAAAGGGATTTGTTTGGTCCAATTAGGCTTAAAATTGGACCCAATTAGCAAAAGATATGCCCGATTAAGGATCCGAATAGAGAGGGCGTCAAAAACTTGGGAGAAGATAGAACAATTAGGGTAATGGAGCATCTCTCTAAGCAGAAGGTAATGGAGCATCTCTCTAAGCAGAAGCAAGGCGGCAGCAATAGGATAGCAGGCAGCAATGGACAAAGATAATGGGTGATAACGGCGAGATAAATAGCAGCAGGACAGCAACGTGGAACAACGACCAAGGGCCTGGATTATGGCGATGGCAACTGAAGAGTGTGATCGTTGGCTGGGGATACGATTGTTGCTAAATGAGGCAGCAACACAGCAGCGAACGGACAAACGATGATGACTGCCAAGCAGTAGTGGCCGAATAATGGCAGCGATGGCTGCTTGCGGTGGCGCTAATAGCCGGCCCGATAGGGACAGCAGCAGTAGCGAGGGATGTGGCGGCTGCTATTTGTTGTGGTGGCTGCTTTGCGTTGGATACCAGTGGCAGTGGCTGCTGGTCGACGGAGGAGTTGGACAAACACAGTGGTGGTTGTTGCTGGTGATCAGCAGCGATGGTTGTTGCTTGCTGGAACAGGCAGAGGTCGCGTTGTTGTTCGCTCATCCGTGACGTTGACTATTGATGGTGGCTGGCAGCGGATGTCGTTGTTGTTGCCGACGACAGCATGTTGCAGGTGGCCGACAACGGTTGTTGTTGACCGGTGATGGCGCTCATAGCTGTCGGTCGGCGGCTTTGATTGTGCGGAATAAGGGGTACGACAGCAGCAATAGACTGGTGCAGCGGAGAGGAAAGCGTGATGGCTAAAAATAATAGTATCGGGAAGAAGATGATTGTTTTGAACGGAGAATAGAGACCATGGAGGCCGGGAGATGCCTAGTGGGCAGCCGGCCTAAGCCATGGCAACAGCGGCGGCCACCTGTAGGCGGGGATTCTCCCCCTCGGTTGCTCTCTGGAAGAGGCGAGCGGCAGCAGCTAGGGTTGTGTGCGCGCCAGAGAGGAGAGGGAAGAGGGGTGGTGGCTAGGTTTCCCTAAAGAGCGAATGCGCTCTGATACCATGTTATATAATATTGTATTGAACGCAATGGGATGAATACAAGACTGGACGTCCTCTCCTTTATATAGGAGAGAGGAGACGTCCTAAGACTTAGGACGCAAGTAATCTAAACGGGCTGAGATACAAAAGCCCACTAACTAATTCACCTATTAACTAAATAGGCTAATATAGACTCTCTAACAATGAAGAAATATCTCATTAGCCTCCCATCTTATTTTTCACAGGGTGGACATTATTTCAATTAAAGTACTTAATATCAAGTTGTATCTAGTAAATATGTGTGTGTATGAGTATGTAAGTGAATTTATGTCTATAGATTGTGTTTACAAATTTTCATAGGTTAAATCATCATTTCTTTATCAAAATTGGTGTCAAAATCCCCATGAAAACTTTTTATTTCCCTTCATTACCACATGAAGGAACCCTACACACATATCCATGTATGACATTATTGCATAAGTTTGTATATTATTATGTTTATATAGCATAACTTTCCTGAGCTAATTATTCAATTTCAGAGTTGAAAACATTGTGTTTAAGTCTTTGTCAAATCTTTTATGGATTTCTATTTTTAGGCCATTGAAAATGAACATTTCCAGTCTTGGTAATAAGAGCATTTCTATTAAGGAACGGAGAAAGTAAAGTAGCCCCCAAAATAGCAAACTACAAAAAACTTGACAAACATTAAAATAGTCACCTTTCATCATCAACCTTTATCAAATTCACTGCCCCTTCATCTGTACCAGTGTAGTAGCTTCCTTTCACAAGCCTACATGGAAGATCAATTCTATCAGCCAATACCTGATACACATAAGAAAGAAGTCAATTGTTATGTTCAAAAATACAAAGAACAAAAAATTCTCAATAATAGTAAAGCATGACATATACAAGTTTATTATAACATAATCATTAAGAAATCAGGTTGTTGTGTATGTTGACGACAAGTTTATTTATGTCCCACAAAAAATTCCCATGAGCACTCTACCTCAAAGTGGAAGAGACTGTTGCAATGACGATCAAGCTTTGTTTCATCAGAACTGGAGCATAGGGAACCTAACAATCACACAAATCATCATCATTGTTAGGCTCTTTAGCGAGATGAACAACTTTGTACTCCAACTCATCCTCGGCATTAGAAGTCGATGTCATCAGGTGACCCATAGCATTGACATGAAAAGTATTGGACCACACAATTGATGGTACAATCTTCAAGGACAAAATTGATGTTGAGGTCGTGGAACTAACTGGCAAGGCGTGATACTCGACATGGATAGTGTCATCCATGGTGAGTCTGTGAGAAGCAACAAGCGCCATGTGACCGATGATGTACATCCATTATGGTACATAGTCATTGTGTTCGTCTCGTTTCAATTAGATTTGGCTCAATCAATGATGTAATTCCAATGTGATACATCGTGAGCATGGTCATCTCATCTTGGTTAACTTCAACCTTGTAGATCAAGACGTAAATCTTTGGTGTGTAATCGTCGACTATGTGTGACCCTTGCTCCTTGTCAGACAACTTATATCAAAGTCATTGCATGTAGTTGATGGGAATGAAGAATGAATCCATGTCACTATATCAGCACAAGAATAGATGTGGCAGACCGTGTGAAGTCCTTCCACAAAAAAGCATTGTTCCTTGCAACTTGCCTTCAATGTAGTAGGTGTTGTGTCCCTTGAACTAGATGCCAAGAGAAAATGTACAATGCAACCAATTGTGTAACATCTCGGGCTCGCCAGATTGGTGGAAGTAGGGGTCATCAATCTTAGTGTGTGGATCGTACTAAAGTCACGGGTTAGTGTCCTACTATTGGAGGTGGTGTAGACACAGGTTATTCGAGTGTTGTTCTTGTTGTTGCAAAAAGTGGTCAAACTTGTTGCTCGTCTATGATTTTCGTCCATATGTTGGAGATATGGTCATGCATTGCCAAGTGTTTTCCAACCTCAGCCATCTTGGCGTTGTAGTCTTCATTGCTCACAATGATGGCTTAAGATGGCATGTTCCACAAAGTGGGGTAAGAGAAATACTCTAGGAAGAGAAGATTTCGCACACCCTGGAAAACATCATGGAGTTTTAGTGTGCATAATACGATACTACCCACTTTCGATGAAGGATCACTTAAGAAAAAATGAGGTGGCCTGAAGGGAAGTAGCCCTATGGAATACAATCGGTCGAATAGCCTATTTAGGGAAAAACACACGTTGCTAGAATGTCACATTAGTGCAAAAGTGTGCACTGCATCCATGAGGGGGGAAATTGTCTCCAAATGTCATCATTCATCACACTGGCCCTTGAGAGTGAAGGATGGAGACCTAGAACTCATCCACATGTAAGTCATGTGGGGGTTAAGCCCTCTACATTTGTTATTGTCTGGCAGAGTGATAAGTTGTGGGGTTGTCGCCACAAGGGACCAAGGGGGTCAATGCATCCTCCTCTCCACACATAGGAGCCCTACCTCTTCCTAGCCAGTTGCTAAGACCCCAAGGAAGCGGAGGGATGAAACTAACGAGCTCTAGGATGTCAAATGTGCTATAGACCCTCTATATTAGCACCCTCCAGGTAAACAAAAAAGACAGAGGGAGGAGAGGATAGTTTGTTTGAGGAAGGTAAAGTGGATCAAACTTAGGGTTTTGGATCTAGAAGAGAGAGGGAGGCCCAAAACTAAACGGGTTTAAATCTTAGGCTTCGATACCAATTTACTAATGAATGGGTATGCACTAGTGAACATGCAACAAATAATTCCAATAATCAAAATATAATCAACTTCACCTAGACAATACACGTACGGCTAGGAATTCAAAGAGACTTGCACTGAAACTCTAGACTCCAGCTAATTGCCTGAATAATTAATTCAACTTCAATAAACTCTTAAAACTTTAGAATTTGTGAATAAGTTCCTAAAATTAAAATATTAAAAAATAAAGTAGCAAATTAGACCTAATCAAGCTCTCTTCAAGGCTTCTGACTTGAGAATTGGGTTAGATATGCAACTTCTCCTATATCACCCTCTCTCCACCATATTCGTATGTGTGTTGCATGACAAATCAACCCAAACTCAAACCCAAGTTGGAGCAAATCTACCAAGGTCTAAAAACCAACACAATGTCTTCATTCATGTTGACTCAATTTTTTTTTTTAAAACTTCTCAAAGATAGCTAAAATACATGCTTTATCACTTCCAAGTATTCAAGAATAATGTAAGACTTCTAACCATAAGTCAATTGTTTTACTTATGCTAATATGAGCCACAATTACAAATCATATATTACCTTTGCCGACATTTTGACAATATCAAGAATTAGTGATATGATCATATGATTAACTGAACAAGGATGATAGGGTGGTTCAGTAAAAGGGCCACCAATGAAGCAAGCCAGGTTCAGACCTCAGGAGAAACATCTTTGTTTGAACTCCCCGCCACACAGCCTAAGGTTTGCGCAGTTATTGTGGCAGTAGGGGTTCACCCCCTTACTGATGTTCCAAAAAAAAGAATAAGCGATTGGTGATGTAACTTCAAAGCATATAAGAGTATGTGCCCCAACAAGTCCAAGATAAATTGAAGTACTTGAAAGAAAATTCCTCCATACAGAGAGAATAATGAAAATCGTTCTTAACTAATTGAAGCCATATGATCTTGAACCATGTGGGGCTCCATCGCAATTTTGAATGGCTATTCATCTTCTATATGAGAAGATTAGTACCATCCTAAAGGATATGTGTGTTTTTTCAAGTTCGTGGCTCACATGACATTGCATTTCTCTAGAAGCTTACTTAGGATCTATCTTACTAAATAAAATAACCTATGTACCAAAACATAAGTTGCCATGCGACGTCCTTCTATTACAAAATTGAGCTACATGGATAATTTATGATGATCCTATGTACCAATATTGGAAGCTACGCATACATGCACCCACTGTTAACACTCAAATATTCCTATGACAAAGGTGATCACGGCTTTAGAACACTCTCCATTCATCATATTATGCATAGGCAAAAATCTATCACATACATATATGCATAATGATATAATCATATGGCATATTATATCTTAGTAAATAAAAAGTATTTTATATTCCGTTTATCTTTTATGTTTCACAATTTGTAGGTTGACATACCTATTTACCATATGTGTTCGTGTATGTGTGTGGGGCCCGAGTTTGTGTTGCTGAAAATAACACATCTTCTACTTAGCCATAGTACCCATTCGCATATTTGCACTCATATCCATATGAGAAAAATATATTAACTAAAATAACTAAGTTGCTTCCATAAGAACGAGTTTAGCCATCAGAATGTGAATTAATTTATCAACATCACAGGGTTGTAAATGTACAGTGGGATGCTTAGTTGTGTTCAGAAGAAATGTACAGTTCTAGATCTTGTGAATATGAATAACAAAAATGATTTGGGGAAATGATAATTATGAAATTTTATGGTGAAATCTGCCTACTGCTCCATCAGACACCGAAGTCGTTTAATAAGGGTAGTCATGGGTGGTTTGGAACTTCCCAAGGAAATAGAAACTTTTTTTAGGATTATTGAGAATTACATGCTCTTAAGTATCGATCGACAATTAAACAAGGAAACATCCCCTAGCTGCTATGTCTAGATGTTATTGGTGAGGAACAAAGCAAACTGCTATTCATTCTTCACATAATTGCCCTAGGGTTCAGATGGTGTGAAAATACATATTGATGTGTGTGTACATGTATACATAGTACATACCACATACATATAGTGACCCAAATAGGTAAAATAAAGTCCTAAATTTGCAAAATAATATGCAAGATGAATCAAGAGGAAAAAGTAGGGGTGGAGAGGAGAAAGGGGAAGACAGAGGGGTAGGGAAGGGTCTCTGGATATGGGAGATGTTTGTAGCCTCACAAGCGAGTAAGTTGTGTTGTGATTTCTATTAGCGCAACAATAGACGAAGTGACATTGTAGGGCCAAGGGAGGGATGGGGAATACCTAAGTGGGCTGGAGACCACTTCGACGAACGCCTAGTGAACTGGGCGACCTCCTAGAGCTCCCAGTTGACTAGGCGGGCGTCTCAACAACTTTGTTCTTAACTGTATGACTTCAGCTAGTGCTTTTTTTAGCAGAAGATCTCCATGAGTGCTCGAGGAAGAACTTCTGTCCGGAATTTCATACTTAAGTAGAATGGATTGTCATGTTTTGCACAGTTTGTTGGCTGCTTTGGAAGAAAAATACAAGGTTTGCAGTGAAAGCAGACTGGGTTTCAAGTTTGGCAAGGTTTTTTGCACATGAAGGAAAGAAATGAGGACTGCAATGGGCTGAACGTTTACTGAACCTTATATCAGTCATAAAAAGAAGGATTCATTTTATTACAGCAGATTCAAATTTTCTTATCCGGATGTGAAGTTATTACAAGCTTGCAGCCATGAGCCATGGGAATGTGTTACAAAGGATTGTGAGCTTTATTCCGATATTCACCCTATACTGGTGACTGGTGTTACTAATACAAAACTGATGGTACCAGAAGTCGCGCAAGGGCAAACTGTAGGAAGGTGTTACTAATACGAAAACTGATGGTACCAGAAGTCACGCAAGTGCAAACTGTAGGAAGGTGTGTGGTCATCATCATCATTTAAGCCTCAATCTCAACCATGTGCAGGTCGGTTACATGGTTACTTCTTTTCCAATCAGCTCTGTTATAGGTCATACCCTGATCAAGATGTAAAGGTTCAAAATCTCTCTTAATAAGCTCTTCCCACGTTAGTTAATTTAGGCTTGCGTCTGTTTCTTTTAATTGTGCTTGACTCCATAACTTTGCTTTGAATGGGTGCATTTTTCGGTCTACATTGCACATGCCCATACCATATGTGAACGTATGCCGCAAAGCTGCTTACAATGCAGCGTGTGTGAGGTTCAAGACCTCTCACCCTTTTATTAATAGAAACTGGAGAAATTACATAGAGGTCCAGCAATATATAGAAATTACAAATAATAGAATATAAGAGATATATTAACACTCCCCTCAAGCTGGAGCGTACACATCGTGTATGCCCAGCTTGTTGCAAAAGCTCTGAAATGTTGTTGGACTCAATGGCTTTGTGAGGACATCTGCAAGTTGATCTTCATATTTGACGTGCAGAGTCACAACAGTGCCATTCTTGATCTGATCTCTAATGAAGTGGCAGTCAACCTCTATATGCTTAGTGCGTTCATGGAAGACTGGATTCTTGGCAACGTAGATAGCAGCCTGATTATCACATTTGAGCTCTATGGGAGACGAAACAGGAATCTTTAGCTCAAAAAGCACAGATTGAACCCACTGCAACTCGCAACATGCATGAGCCATTGCTCGATACTCAGCCTCCGTGCTTGATCTAGCCACAACATTCTGCTTTTTGCTTTTCCAGGTGATAAGGTAATTTCCTAGAAACGTGCAATACCCAGAAGTAGACCTCCTGTCATTCAAATTACCAGCCCAGTCAGCATCTGCATAACTAGTAAGAACAAGAGTAGACACAGGAGTCTTGGGTCTATAGTAGGTGATCCCCTTACCGGGTGCACCCTTCAGATATCTCAGAATACGACAGACTGCTATCCAGTAGGAGTGAGCATCGGTCCAGAACCGGACCGGACCGGACCAGACCGAACCGGGCCGGACCGAGGACCGATTTGCAAGAATTTATGGACCGTAGACCGGACCGTTTCGAGGTAGGAGTGGACCGGGACCGGACCGTTTTGAGGTAGGACCGAACCAGACCGGACCGTTTGGACCGTAATCAGCCTTTTTACTTTTTTCACAACTTATTTAATTGTAAGAAGTAGATAATATTAGTTACTTCTAACAATTATATAACATTAATAGAAAATATTTACGCTACTAGTGCATATATGTGTACTTTATTTGTACTTATTACATAATACACTGACAAATATACATGTATTTTACATAAAAGTCGGTCTACGGTCCGGTCCACGGTCAGACCGTTTTTGGACCGGACCGAAGACCGAATTCACCAAAATTTACGGACCGCGGACCGGACCGAACTGACCGGTCCGGTCCGATTTTGCGGTCTAGAGCATTATTTGCTCACCCCTACCATTCAGTGTGACTGTTGTGGTGAGCTCATATGCTGACTCACCACTCCTACAGCAAAGGAAATGTCAAGGTGAGTAACTGTCAGATATATTAATTTACCAACAATTTTCCTGTAGTATCCTGGATCTGGATAATCAGTATCATCAGTCATCTCTTTCACATGATAGTCCATAGGAGTAGACACCGGCTTGGATTCTCTCATGCCAGATTCCTGTAGTAAATCCATCATGTATTTCCTCTGGGACAAATTAGTACCTGCATGAGATCAAAGTACTTCAATGCCCAGGAAATATCTCAGTTTGCCCAAATCCTTTGTATGAAAGTGTCCTTGCAATCCTTCTTTCACACGTGATATGCCTGTAGAATCACTGCCAGTGATAACTATATCATCAACATATACAGCAATAATAATGGATCCACCACAAGAGCTAGAATAAAATAAGGAGTGATCAGTCACAGAACGAGAGAAGCCCATCTTTAGTACAACATCACTAAACTTATCAAACCAAGCTCTAGGAGATTGCTTCAATTCATAGATGGCTTTCTTCAATCTACACAATTTCTGACACTCCCCCTGAACAATAAAACCAAGAGGTTGCTCCATGTACACCTCTTCATGTAGATCACCATGGAGAAAGGCATTCTTTACATCAAGTTGATATAGAGGCCAGTCAAAAGTAGTAGCCAGAGAAATAAGAATCCACACTGAATTCAGACGAGCCACTGGAGAAAAGGTCTCAAAGAAATTAACTCCATATGTCTGAGTGTAACCCTTTGCCACCAGTCTAGCCTTCAACCTCTCAACTGAACAATCTGGATTATGTTTTACTGTGAATGCCCATCTGCAGCCCACAACATTTTTACCTGGAGGTAAGTCAATAAGATCCCATGTGTTATTTTGTAGAAGAGCAACATTTCAATATGCATTGCCTGTTTCCAGCTAATATCTTTCATAGCATCAAGATGAGTTCTTGGAATGACCACAGAATCAATCCCAAGAGCAAATGACCGGGCCTGCTTAGATAATTTCGACAAACAACACACATTTATAATAGGGTGTCGAATAGTATAGGAACGAGTACCTTTGCGAACAGCAATGGTAACATCAAGGTCAGATAGTTCTGCAGAAATCTCTTCAGTGGAGGAAGATGGGGAAGGCTCAGAGACCGGAGTCGCTACCTCCTCTGGATCCTACCTGCCTCGTCTGTTGTAAACATGTGGATATTGTTGAATTGATGTACCATCTGCCGGCTGCTCTTCATGGATTACAGTATAGTCAGGAATGATAGGTGGCACTCTCTCACCGATGTCTGATGGTGGCACTCTCTCACTTTCACACAATTGCTCCCCCTTTCTGGGAACACTCGAGAAATATGGTGTGGATTCATGGAAAGTTACATCCCGAGACACAAACATACGACGAAGACTGGGACAATAGCACTTGTATCCTTTGCTAGTGTTGGAGTACCCGAAAAAAAGAGTCCTAATAGACCTAGGGGATAACTTATCAGCCTTAGGGTCATAATTGTGACAAAAGACGTACAACCAAACACTCTGAGAGGAACAAGGAAAGGCTGATCATTGGGACGTAAGACAGAAAACGGAGGACGTCCTTAAAGCACCGAAGAGGGTTGCATGTTGATCAGAAAACATGCAGTAAGTAAAGCATCAGACCAGAACCTCTTAGGGACATTGGATTGAAACATAATTGTCCTGGTAATATCAAGAAGGTGAAGATTTTTCCGCTCAGCTACCCCATTTTGTTGAGGGGTGTGAGGACAAGACGTACGATGAATCATCCCAACAGAACTACAAAATTCAGCCATAGCACTTTGAACATATTCCAAGGCACTATCAGATTGAAGAATTTTAATATTGCAAACAAATTGAACTTTTATTTCTTGATGAAAATGCTTGACAATGGATAACACAAACTCTCAATTCTTTAACAAATAAATCCATGTCATGCGAGAAAAATCATCCAAAAAGGAAATAAAATAACGAAAACCATTATAACTATTGGTCTTTACAGGACCCCAAACATCATTGTGGACTAACTCAAAGGGACAAGATGCCCGTTTATTGACACGACTGGGATAAGACAGTTTATGATGTTTTCCCAGTTGACAGGGTTGACACTCTAATGAAGACACTTGGGATAACTTAGGTTCCAATTTCCTCAAGCACTGCAACGATGGATGTCCATATCTATAGTGCCACAGTAAGGGAGAACCACTCAAAAGGATAGTTGGAGCAGGAGCAGATACTTGGCGAGGCCGACTGTCACCATGAAGAGGTAGAGATCACCTTTCTTAGGCCCCCCACCAATCGTCCTCATACTCTTGAAATCATGTAATACAAAGCAAGAAGGCCCAAATGTCACTGTACAGTGTACAGTTTACAGTATCAATTAATTTTGCAACAGAGAGAAGATTAAAAAGAAATGCAGGCACATCGTGAACAGATTTAAGATCAATTTTAAGAGTCAGAGAAACAGATCCACTTGCTAACACTCTCCTCGCTGAGCCATCTACTATGGTCACATATTTGTGAGGAATATGTGAGTCAATGGAATGTAGACTCATCATACCAGTCATATGTTGTGACGCTCCAGAATCAACCACCCTTGAAGAAGTTGAACCAGAAGCCAGTAAAGAGGTAGCCTGATTACCATTGGTAGATGCCAGATTTGTTGAGGAAGAAGATCCCACACTCAGATGTTGTGTAGCCAGAATAAATCTATCAAATTCTTCCTTTATGAGTGTGATGCTAGAAGAACCAGAACTTGATGCAAACGGCTCAGAAGACTCAGCAGAACTCGCATAGTTTGCTGCTCCCACAGGTAGTGCAGCAGGCCTACCGTGCTTCTTCCAGTGTTTCTCAACAGTGTGTCCAGGTTTGTCACACAAGGTGCACTTAGGACGTGCTCCACGTCCTCTACCCATACATGTACGGCCTCCTCTAACTACAGCGGCTACAGTAGCACGAGACTTCCAGAAGGCGAGAATGTTGTAGAATCAACTGATTCAAAATTTGATTGTAAAATTCTCGAGTAGGCTTCTTCCAGGATGGGAAGTTTGTCAGAAGCGAGGATGACACTGCGGGCTGAACTGCATGACAAACTCAAGCCAAATAGAAACTTTGCAGTAATCAAGTCATCTCTGTCTTTAACTTGTTCTTGGACAGTCACTGGATGATAGAAGCTCAGTTCTTGAGCAATACCTTGGATCACTCCGAAATATTCTTCTAAAGGCTTGTCTCTGTCGTTTTGCGAAGAGGCGATCATATATCATAAACTGACAAAGAGCATTCTTTTCTTCAGAGTAATGTTTTTTGACTGCATCCCATATGTCTTTGGCAGTAGTATAGAACATGAACCTAGCAGCAATACTAGGTTCCATGCTCCCCCATAGCCATGTCTTCACCAGACTATTATGACGTTACCATTCAGCATAGCCTTTGTCAGTAGAAGCAGGAGAATCACAATCAACATGCCTTGCCTTATCTAGAGATTCTAACACTGTATGGACAGCATTCATCCACAAGAGATAATTCTTCCCGTTAAGCTTAATGGAGGGGATAGGTGACACCTCGTTGTAGATGATAGATGCTTTGGTGTCCTCCATGATTCAATGGAGAGATAGGGTGACGGAGAGATACACGTCACAAAAAGGATTGAGGGTGACAAAGAGATACACGTCACCGGAAGGATCGAGTGATGGGGAGATACACGTCACGTCAAATGATTAGATGCGTGTCTGACGCATCCACAGCCCCCAAATGAAAATTCCCTAATCACATATGGAGATGTGATTAGGAATTTTCTACGTACGGACGGAGCCTCCGATATCAAATTTTAATGATTCGTTTTGCGTAGATGCTGCCTTCGGAAGCAACCAGAGGAATCGGGGGCTGCTGGCACCCGGTGCGCCTGCCCTATGCCGGCGGCTACGGCGCCCGCCCAGGGTGGTCGCCGCTGGCTAGTGCTACACGGGCGGGGCAGCGGCGGCGCTGATACTGTCCAAGAGGGGCGGCGCTGGCGGCTGACCTTGTGCCTGGCGGCGAGCGGCGGCGTGGAGAAGAGGAGAGAGAAGGGGGTGGCGGCTGCCCGGATGAACCCTAGCAACCTTGCTCTGGTACCATGTAAACGTATGCCGCAAAGCTGCTTGCAATACAGCGTGTGTGAGGGTTCAAGACCTCTCACCCTTTTATTAATAGAAACTGGAGAAATTACATAGAGGTCCAGCAATATATAGAAATTACAAATAATAGAATATAAAGAGATATATTAACACCATATTAGATGGCCCTCATGCAACTTGTCCTCAATGCTCACAACCCCCACAAGGATTTAAAAAAAAAGAGGATGGGAGTGTTACCTCATTAAATCAGAGATAATTCATGTTCAAAGTGGAGCTTTGAAGGATGTACAGCCAGACAGTGACTATGATGTGAGCAAAAAGTATCCAACAAGTCCACCCTGGATGCATGTTTATTTTATGGATGCGCTGAGACTGAGTTCATCAATGACAATGAACATATTGCGAGAAGCATAATGAAATAGGAGCAAGAAAGTGGATGTCCTGGTCAATTAACTCCAGATTTATAGGGAAGCCAGATTCGTTGTCAATAGGTCAAGTAGTTATGCTTTCTTTTTTGATAATAGATATTATAATCAATCACTTCACCCCAAAAAAACTTCCTCTTACTACTTGATGCTGACCTAGTCAGGGTATTCTATCCAAGAAGAATACCAAATTGTATTCAGGCTACAAAAACGCAAGAGCAGAGTGTGATGAATAAAGAAGCCTGACTTCTCCACTCAGGAAGAGCAATTTTAATAACTGTAGACCCTGGCATGTGAATGACCACAGCTTTTAGAATGTCGTTCTTACAATATTTTTGTTTTTATGCGTGGCCCATGGCCACAAGTACCCAACTGTCCTAATTTTTTCATATAGTGCTATTGTTCAAATGGGCTTCACAAGTGCAATGGTTGGGATTTCGCAACAAAAAGCTTTTCATTTTGTATACATACTAGAGTGAGCCAGGAGTCTTTTGACTCCAAAAACACCTTATTGCATTGATTCTTAATGTCGCACTTTGAATACCCACTTGCAAATATTTCGTGTGCCAAATTTTGTACTGCAGTAACTTACTGTGCTACAAGAGTATAACATATTATTTTCTGTATCTTAAAAAAATCAGGTCATTGAAAAACGGATACTGCATCATCAGTCACTAAGTGGAAACTACGTTCATCAAAATCAAAAGAAAAAACAATTGAAGTCAAAAAAAAAAAAACTTAGTATTGAAATAAATGCAAAAATGGAAAGAGACTACTTACCTTAAAGAGCAATGCCCTGTGACGCGACAGACCAATTTCTAGGCATCCCAAAGGCAGAACAATGCTGTTCAAAGTGGTCCTTAATTTATAGCTCTTTGCAGTCCATTTCCTTAATATCTCTTCTGCATCACAAACTGGACCACCCATGTTGTCAACTACAAGATCAGCAATCTTCTGGATCAAACCACTACTAAATGGACCAAGTTCAGCAGATCGACACTGCAAAGATATGGAAATAGCATGCTTCTCAAGCTGCTGAAGTGCCTGATCGGTTGTACGGTTTACCAAAATCACTTCATAATCAACTTTCTCTGAAATTGGTACAGATTGGAGATCTACAAGCAATGGCATTTTTCCTTGTGCGTTAGAACTTGCAATAATACCATACACATCATAGAATCCATCCACCACTTTCTCATCGTAATTTAATATATTATAGTTCTGCATTTGTGATACAAGAACAGATTAGATCCTAGGAATTGCGAGAAAACCAATTGAATAAAATTGTGAGACTCAAAAAGAACAGGGATGAAAACCCAACAATACACATGGATAAGAATTATAAGATATAGATACAAAATCTATCAAGGCATTTGACCACATCAATGAAAGGTTGTGTAACTGGAACAGCTGCCTCAAATTTGCAAATGAGGTCAATATAATATATATATCTTTACTCTTCAAGATACTCGTTTAATAGAAAATTATTCATAACTGCACTTGTGTAGGACGATCGTAGCTTTCGGCTAGCCGTTTAAGTAGCATTTATCAAGTTTTATTAGTTTGCATGTGTTTTAGGTGTTATTAGATATATTTCCAATTTGATTTTGAAAAGCATGTGGTTTAGTCCTGTTAGAGGTATTATTATTTAGTTTATTATGTATATGGGCCTAAGCATGTTTGTCCAATTAGGGTTTGAATTCGCTTCCTTGTAAGTGTTCCCCTGTCCTATATATAGGTGTGGGGTTTTTTCAAAAGAAATATCCATTAGCCTCAATCTTATTTTCCACATGGTACCAAAGCATTGATCTAACCCTAGAGAGAAAAAGAGAGCCTCAGCCTGCGGGCGGCCGTTGTCTCTTATTGACTTGGCCACCTGCCAGGCATCGTCCCACCTCCATGGTCGGCTCCTCCCTTCTTTCATAAAAAATCATTCTTTCATATCATGCCCGCAAGCCTCTTACTGGTAATTCTCTTAGCTTCTTTTGCCCAGCCCTACCGGCCTCCCCAATACCTTATTTCTTAAGAATCCAAATTGCCTTGCATCCCCTCTTCTTGCTCGCCAAAACTCCTCAAACACTTCACAAGAGAAAAGCCAATCCAGATGCCTACGACGACATTTTGGTCGCAAAATAGGACAGGCGGATAAATTCCCTTTATGTGCCAGTGAAGGATCTATTCGAGTCATGTGTTAAGCCCGACCACACCATTGTGATCTGCAATCAAATATGTGTCATTGCGATATTCATTGTCAAATCATCACTTTGGCTTTTGTCCTCATTGACGTTGCAACAACTATCATCATAGCCGCTCAAGCTCTTGCCTCTTCCTCTTCCTCTTCCTCTTCCACCGTTCAAGAAGGCATCGTCGACACCTGCTCCTTCAGCCTCTAGGGGGTCAGATGTCAATGCCTCACCATCAACAACAGTGATGATTCAATTGTTAGAGTACTTCTAAGAGCCACTCCTGTCGTCGGCCCTAACCCTAATTGCCCTCTCAAACACATTATGCCCATTGCCAATCAGGATTTGATTTTTGATATAATTGATGTCGCAGGATCTACCCCCGCACCCCCTATATTTAATGTGCTTTTTCGAGTCGCACTAAGATCCATTTATTTTCCTACCTGGATTTGTCTAATCGAATCGTGTACCACATTGAGTCACGTTATCGATTATATCAATGGTATATTTGACACAAAAAGACCCCATGCTAGTTTATAAAACACCCAAAAAAAGAGAAGGGGCATTGCACTAATTTTTCTTCCTCTCCATGTGGTTTCCCTAACCCACATGGCTGAGTGTCATTGTTTGAATTAGGAATCTTCTATGTTGCATATCACAATGTCTATATTCCTATGATTTTATTTGTCCTACCGTGTCTGTATACTGGTAGTACTTTCTTCTTCCTACTGTGCCTTTAAACCGGTAGTGTTTTATTTATGTGTCGCACTTTACATATTTATTCCTCTACCAGTGTTATGACTTTCCACCCCAACCACTCTCATGATCCTTTTCATGGTTAGCATGAGGGGGAGAATCGAGGAAGATGAATAGAGGTAAGAGATGAGATAGAGGGGAGAAGATAAGCCATGTCATTGTCAGATAACATAAGATTATTCATCCGACCATGTCGTTTAGCTCCTGTATCTTCATATGTGTATTTTTTACACCCGCTATGTTGTGTCTTTCCTATAAAAAACATATCTCAAAACATTTTCCTACATGCTATAGCACAATATTCTTATAGCAGTGCTCTTATCCCAACTACCATGCATTATTCGGGTGTTGGTGTGTCTTATGTGAAACTACTTCGACATGCTCTTATCCCAACTACCATGCATTATTCTGGTATCGGTGCTCCTTGCGCAGAACTACTTCGACAATAATGAAGACTTAGATGACTTATACACCATTCTCCACCAGTGAGTCTGAGTGACCGCTTAATTGGCCCAACCCACCAGTCGTTTGATTTACCCCAGAGCGCCAACTAAGCAGCCCCAAAAAAGGCCGCTTTTTGCGCACTTCACCCGCTTAATCAACCACTTAATCGGCCGCTTAAACCCCTTTTTTACAAATATTGTTGCAAGCCTGTAACATTAAGTAAATTTTAGTCCAAGTTTTATTAACTATAATATATTAAACCTATATGCATAAAATCTTCTATGATAAGCTTTAGTTGTAATTTAGATTGCATACTTTGAATATAAGTTGTAGTAATAGAGTATTGTTGTATATCCAAGTATATTATATGTAATTGTTATCTAATATAGATTTTAGAATCTATACTTTGATTAAATGTATTGATGTCATGTATGATTAATTGATGATATGTAGATGTAGCAATAAGTTACTAAGGTATCTATGATAAGTCTGATGTAATGTGATGTACAATTATTATCGTATCATATATATACACATTGTTTTCTAGTTGGATAGGGTGTTTTATCTGTGACAAGTCAATTTTTCACTATATTAGCTGTAATCATTGTTTTATAGTTGTGTTATAAACTATTTGGGTGTTAATATTGTTGTGTAGGGTGTTTAGATATGTATATAAGTTAAAAATATATAATGTATATACATGTGTCTAATTTTGCATAAAAGTATACAGAAAACTAAAACTTGCTTTTAGAAAAATCGCCTGCTTAGCACTTTAAGCAGTTACGAGGTGATGTTCATAGCTTACTGCTTAACACTTCTTAAAATATTGTTCTTCACCATCTACTGCTTTGGATGCTCGCTAAAGATTCTGGTGTTCAGTCATGATTGCTCTTATTGGTCTGACAACATTAAATTTCAAGGGGAGTCTATTCTGCTGTTATTGCTTTTACATTAATGTTACCTTCATCAGGTAAAGAGGACTACTTACTACCTGCTACGTGCTATCTTCTTCAGGGGGTGTTAGAGTATTCAATTTTTGTAGTGCAGGACTCGGGAATAGATCATTTCTTGACAGAGGAGATCAATCTTTGTATGGGCTATTTTATCATTTTCTTGTATTGGCAAGATGGACATGTGTTTCACCCATGCTCCAGCTTTAAGGAGAGTGTTAGAGGTATTTGTTATTTAGTTTATAATGTAAATCGGTCTAAGCATGTTTGACCCATTAGGGTTTGAGTCGGCTTCCTTGTAAGTGTCCCCCTCTCCTATACATAGGAGTGGGGTTTTGTCTAAAGAAATATCTCATTAGATGTCATCTTATTTTCCACAAGTCCCACATTGTCAGTCTAGTTAGTTGGTGTGATTAGAAAAGGAGTATATTATTGAGATAATAAATACAAGCATAGGCCCTCTCCTGATATAGGATAGGATTCGTCAATAAATACATAGTTCACCAATATCGGATTAACGACAAGATACTAAAAAGCAAAAAATAAATAACATAAAATTAAATATGTTAACACTCCCCCTCAAGCTGGAGCATTGATAACACCCACTTTATGGCTGCTAGAACTTATACTTTATTGTCAAAATAGCCTCCAAACTTAACTTCCTCTTCGTTTTATTCTATTCATTATGAAGAATCGTGCCCACTACGCCCCTGACAATATTTCCCATCTTTTGCAGGGCTTTTCCTATTTTTCCACAAGAAAAGAAGCACCAATGGGCCCAACATGCCCATCAGCAACGAAGTCCATGTTCAAGCCCAGTAGCTCGCCAACATCCGAGGTCGACACGCCCCTCTTACCTGTCATGGTCGCTACCCACTACGATAGCAACCCGACACGGGCGTGTCATGCAGGAGTCTCAGTCCGCTGCGGCCCTTTTACCCGATATGGTGCTTAACTTGTCACGGTTCATAAATCGACGAGGTCGTTACCCGACATGGCCACCCCTCGGCGTCGCAGCCCGACAAGGCCCCAACCCGCCATAGTTGTACACGATACGCTCACTGCCCGGCACTCTCCCAGCCCGACACGGCTAACGGGCGACAGCCGTATCGGCCCTTCTGAAGCCTCAAGAACGAAGCCACAGATGAAAGACACGTGGACCAATAAAAGTTACAACTCCCATCAACTCGCTGCCTATAAATAGCAGCTACAAGCCTACGATGGGATGGGTCGGACCCTGCAGGAGCTAGTCCCTAGAGCAAAGGAGCTAGTGTGTCGAGTCCCCAGAAGTCTATCGGGCGATCGCTAGGTGAGCACACTCCCATCCTGAGAGGGATGGGAGGAGTTCACTTAGAGACCGTTTCGACAGCAGCAAACAGCACGATATGATCCTCAAGGCCACTTCAACCATGTTGGGTTCCTATCTAGGCTTCAACCCGAGACGGCTTGCCCACCTATACCCGACACGAAGAACCTGAGAGCCTTAAGATAATGTTAACCCGATATGTATCTTAACCCGATACGGTACCCAACCTGATACGGTCTCTACCCGTTATGGTTGCAGCCCGACACGGCCAGCAACCCGACATGACCGTATCATGCGGAGGTCCTGTCCCGATACGACCCTTACCCGTCACGGTCCATGACCCGACACGGTCAGTGACCCGACATGGTCATATCCCGATATGGCCTCTACCCGGTACCGGGTTAGCATCATCTTAGGCGTCAGTTGTTGTGTACTTCGGTTTCCTAAATCAAGGAGACTTATATTTATCTTCCCTTCACAGCATTTTCTTTGAGTCAAGTAAAATGCATAAAAAATGAAGATGGTAGAGTATTGGTGAAGGACGATGATATCAAAAACTAGTGGAGAAATTACTTCCATATGCTTTTCAATGGAGACATTGCATATAATGTTAGCGACTCGTGTGACATGAATACAAGAGATATCATTTACACACGACGAGTTTCACCATTTGAGGTCAAGAATGCTTTGAAAAAGATGAAAATGAGAAAGGCATGCAGACCAGACATTATTCCCATTGATGTATGGAAGAGTATGGGGGATGAGGGAGTTACATGGTTAACAAATTTCTTTAACAAGATCATGAAGACCAAGAAGATGCTGGATGAGTGGAGAAATAGTATTATAGTCCCAATCTACAAGAACAAAGGTGACGTTCAGAGCTGTACAAACTATAGAGGTATCAAGCTGATGAGTCACACGATGAAGCTTTCGGAGAGGATTATTGAGCAGAGGTTAAGATCTATAACGCAGGTATCAAACAACCATTTTGGTTTCATGCCTGGAAGATCAACAACAGATGCTATTTTTCTGATAAGAAGGCTTATGGAGAAGTATAGACAAAGCAAAAGAGATCTTCATATGGTGTTTATTGATCTAGAGAAGGCTTATGATTGAGTACCCAGAGAAGTGTTATGGATGGTTTTGAAGAAAAAGGGTGTGCCTATCCAATACATTGACTTGATCAAAGACATGTATGATAGCTCTACTGCAAGTGTCAAGACTCCTGGAGGAGAGACACCAACTTTTCCTATTACAGTTGGGGTACACCAAGGATCCACACTCAGCCCATATCTATTCGTTCTGGTTATGGATGAGTTAACAAAGAATGTTCAAGATGATATTCCTTGGTGTATGTTATTTGCTGATGATATTGTTTTGATTGACGAAACAAAAGATGGATTGAATGATAAAGTTGAATGTTGGAGAAAGACATTGGAATCAAATGGATTGATGATTAGCAGGAGCAAAACTGAGTATATGCATTGCAATTTCAGCCAATCTCGCAGTGTGAATGATGGAGCCAAGTTGGATGGAGTAGATATACCAAAATGTGACAAATTTCGTTACTTAGGTTCTATTATTCAAATAGACGGGGATGTCCAAAATGATGTTTGTCACCGGATCACTGCAGGATGGTTGAAATGGAGGAGTGCAACTGGAGTTTTATGCGATCAGAAGATCCTCTCAGGTTAAAAAGTAAGTTTTATAGAACAGCTATACGACCAGCCATGCTCTATGGGAGTGAATGTTGGGCGGTGAAGAAACAAGGTCTCAACAAGATGAACGTGGCTGAAATGCGTATGCTGAGATGGATGTGTGGGAAGACAAGAAAAGATCGTTTGAGAAATGACTATATCAGGAATAAAGTGGGGGTGGCGAGCATTGAGGACAAGTGGTGTGAGGGCCGACTCAGATAGTACGGACATGTGCAACGCAGACCTACTAGTGCGCCTATACGAAGCAATGCTATTGAGCCAAACACTATAAATAGAAGAAGAGGAAGGCCTAAATTAACATGGGATGAGCTTATAAAGAGAGATTTTGAATCTCTACATCTCAATCAGAATATGGCCCATGATAGAGCTGAATGGAAACGAAGGATCCATGTAGCCGACCCCAACATAGTTGGGATTGAGGCTTAGATGATGATGATGATGATGATGATTGTAACTAAACTATTATGCTTATTTATGATTATTGGAACCTGTGGAGTTTATCTCATATCATTCTATGTATGGCTTTATTTCATTGGATGATTTCTTTCTGGCATCTGAGTTCTAATATCTTCTTTCTGATTCACGCTTTTGACTAGCTATCGAATCGTGTTTCGTGTTTTGACTCCTTCAAGAGAAGGATGTCGTAAACTTCTAGAGCTTGGTCTGATTCAGGTGTACGAGAGTACCCGAAACCAGAGTTGCACTCGGTTTATCTTTTCGCGCAAGCCCACGCTTGGTACCTTTGAGAAGAGGAACCCAGTGCATGGTTTGTTGGCGTTTTCTTTGAGAGAAGAAGACGTTGGATGTAGGCCTCTGCTGCTTGTTACGATTAAGTTTTCTTTCTTCGTGTTATACTCCGATGATAGTTCTGTCTCCTCGGTTTCCTATATGCAAAAACTACCATAAAAATTGCTAAAACCCAAAATACCCAAAGCCTTAATCTTTCTGGTAACTCCCCTTGGAGATAGGTTTTAGTTTAATTCTTTGTGATTCTTTTTCTCTACAACAAACCTTAATCCCTCGACTCTCCGACGTGCTTAGACAAGTAAAACTTGAGTTCCGAAGCGCTATTCTCTAGTCCCTGTGTTCGACCCCGAACTACTCCGACCATTTTCCAGTTGCAGGAGTCTTAAACATTCGGGTATTATAAATTATTAAAGTCTGATGACCTAGACATGTCTCCATTTTTGGACCCACGTTTAAGACTTGATCAAGCATGGATATCATGCATGCCCAGCTTGTCCACCATAGAGATGGATCTTGTGTTTGGCAGCAGTACAAGTTGATCCTTAGTCCTGATGTATGGAGTACATATGCGCCTGAATAATAGACTACTTGACAAAGTAACAGTCTACCTCAATGTGCTTGGTGCGCTCATGGAATGTGGGATTACTTGCAATGAAGACAGAAACTTTCTTATCACAATTCATAGGCTCATAATCACAGACTTCAAACTCCTTTAATAAGCCTTGAACCCACATCAACACACAAGTAGTGTGAGCCATGCCTCAATACTCAACTTCAGCACTAGATCTAGCCACAACAATTCGCTTCTTATTTATCTATCTGACAAGGTTACCACCTACAAAGGTTCAGTAATATGAGGTAGATTTATGATCATCCTTGTTGTCTGCATGGACATAGTCAAAAAATCTAGTAATCTTGTAGTGCCCATTTTTCTTGTATAGAAGGTCTTTTCCAAAAGAGCTTTTTAAGTATTTGAGAATGTGGCAAACAACGTTCTAGTGACATTGTTGAGCTTTATCAAGATACCTACCAACAAGTCCAACAGTTGATGTATTATATGCTCGTATAACTATCAAGTAGATGATCTTACCCGCAAGTCTTCTATATTGCTTACTATCCGGATATGAAGGAGAAGAATCATCATCGCAATCAGTATTTGGATCCAGAGGTGTGTCGATTGGCTTAGCACCCAACATGCCAGTTTGTTGTAGTGGATCAAGGATATACTTGCACAGAGATAGACATAAATCAAAAGAAGAATGTGATACTTCAATTCCTAGAAAGTAGCGCAATTTTCCTAGATCTTTAGTAATAAAGTGTTTGCTTAAATCCGAGATGTTGCTCCATATACATTTCCTCATTTAGATCGCCATATAAGAAAGCGTTTTTGACGTCAAGTTGGAAAAGAGACCAACTTTTATTGAAAGCTACAGATCTTAGTATACGAACAGAGTTAAGACGAACAACTAGAAAAAAAGTTTCAAAATAATCAACGCCATAGGTCTGTGTATAGCCCTTAGCCCCAAGACGAGCCTTGAGGTGTTCCACAATGCCATCAGGTTGATATTTAATAGTAAAGATCCAACGACATCCCACAGGAGAAACATGAGCAGGGGCATCTACCAAGTCCCATGTATGTTGTGTATGAAGGGCTTCCATTTCCACTTCCATAACACGACGCTAGATAGGAGTCAAGGCCTCAGTTGCAGACTTAGGAACAAATATAGTGGAAAGTGCAGCATTAAAGAGTGGCAAAACTTGAACCAAGATTAGCACTAGAACAGAAATTGCTTATAGGATGTAAAGTACAAGAGCGTGCCCCTTTTTGTATGTTGATTGGAGTATGTAAGTCAGAAGATACCTAATTGGTGTCGTGTTCTGTCAACGAAGATGGAGGATTGGCTAAGGAAGGGGCCATAGAGAAAGTTATAGTCTTGTGGCATCTTTGGTAAACCTTGAGAGTAACATGAGCAGTAGCAGGTTCTGGAGACACCGGCTCAACGGGAACAGGAAGAGGGGTGTCAACCATGGAAGAGTCGATTTCGACAGGTGTAGACATGGAAGTTTGTGGAAAATCAAGGAAACTATGAGGATTTTACAACCAAACTTCGGCGCAACTTCGACAAAAATTAAGCTAAAAATAGTCATTTTGTGATGAAAATCGATAGATTGCATCAAACCTAGCTAAAAACACAATATATGTTTACATATAGCCATCCATATAGGTTTACATATGCAGAAAAATACATGATTACATACGGTCGTCTCTGGACTACAAAGTTCTTCCATATATAAAGTTTATAACAATGAACAAACTACATAAAAATGGTGTAAGTAGATCTAGCAGAGAGGGGGTCGATCTATTAATATTAGCTTAGAATAATAAACAATAACATCAAAATTGCCTTACCTCAAGCTCCAACACTTTTTCCCCCTCACACAACAAACTCCACAAAACATTAGAAGAATGTCGCCAACTTCGACGACTTAGACTGATGTCCAGGACATTGTGGAATTTTTGAATGGAACTGGGCCAACATCGTCGACATATGGGGAAATATCAACAACTTTGACAAAATGTCGAGGCTATTACAGAATGAGGATGTTTACGTGGATTCGACATTGCTAGTTGTTGACATAGGCAAAATTGGCAAAATTTCACCCAATGTCGACAACATTTAGTACCATGGTATCAACTAGTAAATCTATAGTTAGAGTCGAACTTGTATCAGAAAAGTACGGTGTTTCTTCTAAAACACAACATCCGCACTAAAAAACCATTTCTTACTAGTTGGGTCATAACATTTGTACCTTTTTTGAGTTCTGGAGTACCCTAAGAAAATGCAATTTGCAGATTGTGGATCAAGTTTGGTTAACCCAGTCTGGAGGTTTTACACAAAACAAGTATTTCTCAAAATTCTAGGGGAAAAGGAAACAAAGGAGCTTTGGGGTACAGAATACTATACAAGACTTGGTTGTTCAAGACAGATGAGAGTATTCGGTTTATCAGAAAACAGGCAGTGGAGACAGCATCGGCCCAAAAAACCTTATGGACATGATAGTGAAACATAATTGTCCGAGCAACTTCAAGAAGATGGTGATTCTTACATTCGGCGACACCATTCTATTGAAGAGTGGAGGAGCATGAGGTTTGATGAATGGTGCCAACGTTTTTACAGAAAACACTAATAGCTTTTGCATGATTCAAGGGCATTGAATGAAGAGTGTAGAAACATGAGGTTTGATGAATGGTGCCAACGTTTTTACAAAAAACACTAATAGCTTTTTCATAAATTCAAGGGCATTGTCCGTCCTAAAGATTTTGATGGGCGTATTATATTAAATCTTAATTTCAGCAAAAAAGGCAGTAGTGGTAATAAGAATATGAGCCCTATCTTTGAGTAAAAACAACCAAGTAGCCCGAGAGTAATCATCGATAAAGGTGATAAACTAACAGAATAATGTTACACTCATTATTGAACACGATCCCCATATATCAGCAGGCACAATATCAAAAACAGATTTTGAAGAAAGATTCATTCTTCTGTGAAACACACATCTAGTTAGTTTTTGTTTTTGGCAGTAATCACATTTAAACAGAGTCTAAGATTCAGGAGGAATTAAGTGTTTGAGCTTGGAGGTTGACAGACGACCCAGTCGATAGTGTCATTGAGGTCCTAAAACTGATGAAGATAATAATGCAGCGGTCTTTAGAGCATCAAGATAGTAAAACAGTCTAGTCCCTCACAGCCTGAAACAATCATCATCCTCATGCAGAGATCCTAAAAGACACATCCATCGGGGTCAAATATAATAAAGCACTGAAGTTGTTTGACTGTTTTACTAACAGAAAGTAGATTCAGAGAAACTGTGGAACATATAAGGCAGATCTGAGCAAAAAAAATATTTGACATTTGAATATTACAAATCCCATGTACTGGGGATTGAATGCCATCAGCTACAGTCATAGGGGAATATTAGATGTAGATGTTATATCAGAAAAGAGTTTAGAATTGTCGAAAATTTGAGTAGAAGCACTAGAGTCGATGACCCATTGTTTTTACCATAAGGAGTCAAGGATGCTAGAAAAGCATAATCATCATCGTGCAGTTGTAGCTTAAGAAAGGAGTCTCTCGTGGAACAATTTTTCAAATTCAGCCCCGACCCAATCTGTAGAAGCAATGGAGGATTAGGCAGGTTCTATCTCTGTGTAATCAGTAGAGGCATGATTAGCCCATCTATTAGGATAACCATGTTTAGCCCAGCGGCGATCTCCCATTGTGGTTATGTCTACCACAAACGTTTTTTGTATCGATCCAAAAGGGGGACCGTTGCTAGGTCCAGTGGAGGGCTGCCTACATCCTGGTCCATGAGGGGGTTGGCCACATCCATGTCTAGATGGTCCAAGATGACCACGTCCTCTACTACGGCCACGGCCTCTGCCACGGCCAGAGTCACCAGAATGTACTGCAAGAATCGACGCCTCAGAGGAACCACTAGGTGAAGAAGAAAAAGACAGAAGGTGTTGGACCTATTTTAAAACATCACGCAGTTTTGGTAGAGGATCACTAGACAAGATCTAATCCACAACTCTGGCAAAGGAAGTAGGTAGTCCGGCAAGGAATTGCACTAGTTGCATTTCAGTTTTGTTGTCTACATATTTCAAAACTATCAGAAGTCAGGGGTTGGTAAACCTCAAACTCATCCAGAGTGCACAGCAATGGTTATAATAATCCTCAAGTGAGGCATCATCAGAGAATTCTTTTAAACCAGATTTTTTATGATTTCAAACACCTTTTTAGGGTTTTGTTCATGTGAATAAAATGAGAAAACTGATCCTACATGGCCTTAGCAGTTCAAAGTCTTAGAAGGAATTGACTTATTTTAGATTATGTATTGTTGACCATCCAAGTCATCACTATCTAGTTATTCTTGACCCACAAGTCATAGGACTACTTAGTTTTTCCATCAGCAGTCTAGGCAGAAGTAGTAGGTGCATTATTAATAAGGTGAGAGTACCGGCCTTGGGCCTTGACGTACAACTCAAAAGAAGCCGAGAACCATCCAATTTTACTATGGTCACACAAAGTGTTATCATTAGAGGCCATTATGGAATCTAGTTCATGCTCAATCCACACAACTTACCAGAATGGTGTGGTAGAGGAGTAGTTCAGAGAGGGGTGTGAAGCATCACCCCAAATAACTGCAGCAGTCTGAAGAAAGCCAATACATAGGCTATAAGAAACCGACGTCACATCGTCAATTAGACAGACATATAACGAAGGTACGAGGGAGGGAACAAGTCCCTCCCTAAGTTGTGAGACGAACCAAGGTAGGGACGTTTATACTAGGAAGGTATATACAGCAGAATCCTATTAATACAGCTTACATACAAAGTATGCATTCTAAATTAGAGCTAAGGCTTATCATAGAACATTAAATGTATATAAGTTTAATATTATATAGTCAATAATACTTGGACTTTAAAATTTACTTAATGTTACATGCTTGCAGCAATATTTTTAAAGAAAGGGTTTAAGCGACCGATGAAGCAGGTGATTAAGGTTTAGCGGGTGATTCCGCGGTTTACGTGGGCAAAAGGGGCGCTTTTTTTTTTGGTGGGGGGGGGGGGGGGGGGGGCTTAATTGGCGCTCAGGGGTAAATTAAACGGCTGGTGGGTTGGGGCGCTTAAGCGGCCACTCATGCCATTTTTCATTTCACTGATTAGATTAGATTTTAATCATTAGGTTCCCCATTAGCTTTCCATATAAGGTGCTTCTCAAAAAGATCATGTATAGATGACAGACATTTGGTCACATGAATTTCATCAAGGACCATTTGTATCTTTCTCATCTAGTACCTATGGTACATCATACCAAATGCTCTCCTATACAACAAAACCATATAGTATTAGCTTTAAGGTAAACACTAATTACCAAAATGGTATAAGAGCGCTAAAAACAAACCTAACCCTGATCCTCTCCTTTCATATCCTCTCCTCCCCGTAGCCGTCACCTCCCATCTACCCATGTGAGTCGTTGTCGCCTCCCTTTTATCTGTTGTCGTTAGTGCTGCTACAAGCAACAATGGTCACTGCAGCCAGTATTAGCGGGCACTGAGGCAATGAGCAGCCGTTGTTGCTATGAACAACAACAGCTTCCCAGCAGCAGCAGACGCCGCCTAATATATGACATCAATACCCCCCGAAAACAGCCTCTGACGGTTGGCTCCCATTGTCTCTCTTTCGATCTAATTTCTTCATAAACCACAAGGTAGTAGCAGCCCCCTCTGTGTATTTCATCCCCATGCAACCCCTAATGCATTGGGGAGTGCTTCTCTCAATAGGGAACAGACTTGTTTCCCTATCACAACATGTTTTTTCGTGTGATAATGAATTTTCCCTCTACCTACCATGCATTATTTTGATAGTGACTCTCTACTACAACCGTGTTTCATTCTAGTAGCCCTATTTTTACTATCATGTTACATTCCAGTAGTGACTGTCTCCTACTACCATGTTTTACTCCGGCAGTATTTTGTCCTCATTCCGATCAAGGATTTCGGACCCAACTCGGAGTTTGACCCCACAAAGCTTCCAGTCACAGGTCTCTAGTTGAATTGGCAGAGTCGACTGGGTTGACCCGGTGAGATCAGCGTGACACTATATCTATAATAAAATACATATACACACATATTGATGCACATATGTGTGTATACAACTATACATACTTATAGTATGTATGTATATTAAAAAATAAGTGTCTATAGGCATATATAATTCACTATGTGAAAGAGTGAGATGAAGACTTACAAAACATTAAGCATGCAAAACCATGCATCCATTCGTAAACAAGCAAAATGATGGTTTTGAAATGTTGAAAACAAGTTATAAATAACTTATCTAGTGAATGTTTCAATGTATGGTTTACTTGGGTTGAGCAGAAGGGGGTTAAAATCAGCTACATGGCCATTTAGAAGGGAAAAACAAAATCAGCAAAACATGGTTGGGTCTTTGACTTGAAGATTGGGTCACCGGGTCGGCGGTTGAACGACCAGTCGGTTACGTCAGCTAAAAATAGGTTTGAGGCCCAGCCAACCAATTAGAGTTGCTTGGTGGCGGTTCAACGAGTTCAACCAGTCGGGTTGGGTTTCAAAACCCTGATTCCTATAACTCGCATGCTTCTATTAAGTGAAAGACAAGATTCTCACTATTATTTACAACTATCCCTCCAATATTTTTATAATCAAGTTTAACAAGAACAATTATATATCTGATGAACGCGATTACACCTTTCTTGAGTACAAGAACGAGCTTAAGTTTATTACTAAACCTGCGGAGAGCAATAACAATTGGCGTCAAGATAATAGGCAGGTCGTTTACTAGCTACGGAATAGCATGGGGGCCCTCATCGTTGCCCAATACATGGTCTATTGCAATATTAAAGACATCTGGACTGGGATGTTGTGAAGAAGGTTTGTACACCCAGGAGTCCAATGTCCTCCGCGTTTACAACTTGTGAGAGAAGTTGCTATTTGCAAATTAAGGCAAAAAGACCTTAGAGAAGTATTTTGAGACCATACAATCAATGACTCATCATTCTCACCCAAATTTGTGGAAGTTTAGACATAGGAACAAGATGACCTCACTACTAGCAAGATTCTTCACGGCCACGGCCTACATTCAAGGTTTGTTGTAGTCTCAAGTTCATCTTGAATGTTGATAAACATACCTCCCTTGAAATTTGTATACGTCCACCTCTCTCAATTTGATATCACAACAGCCATCACCGAGCCTACTGATACACAGATGGTGGCCGTTGTTACTGCCCGAGGTAGGGATCGCAATAGAACAATTTGCTCCACACGTGTCATCCGTTTGGGAAGTTGGGTCATAAGGAGGATAGATGTTACTCCAAACATGGCAGAGGACGTGGTCATGGCGTAGCTCATCTCACTCAAACTTTGTCTACTCATTTTTCCTTCCACATCTCCCTAAGAGATGAAGACTATAAACAACTCGTTCATGCCTCTTTGTAGGTCTCTTCTTGTGACAAAATGGAATTTTGCATAAGTATGATGAAATTACAATTTTCCCCAATTTATGTTCACTCATGATCTCAAATCATTTTTCTTGTCTTCATAATCATTGTTGATACTCAAAATCAAAATATGGTGATCAATGTAGTTTTTATACACATTATAACATCTTAAATTTGATTGATTCATCACTTTGTCCAATGAAGTAAATTGATACATCAAACTTCATATTTTTGTTTTAAAATTTTTTCTAAAGGTTGTACACGTTTTTGTGAAGTTGTGGTCCAAATTTGAGAACAATTGGACATTCCTACGATTTACTATGATTTCTTGAAGTTTAGGTGCTAAAAACCAATTTATTCCCCTTTTATTTGCTCTTTTCTTGACTTGTCCAAGTCAGCTATCTGTGGCAAGGGATCGGGGGCGCCTCTCAGCCCTTGGATCTCCTTCCCACGGATCAGGGCCATATCCAGTGGCTACGGGATCATCTTCTACCTCCGCAATCAGCGGGAGGAGTAAATGAGGACGCAATTTAGAGATCTCGCGCTCTTAGCTACGATTCAGAATTCTAAGCAAGCCAAGATGTTCCTCTTACGATTTTGAACGGATCAAGCCCTACTTTGACCGCATTTATTGCTCTCCTCAGCTGCTAAAACAAGACAGTTGCCCCCCTCTCGCGCTTCGGCGGCCATGGCAGCCACCAAGGTTTGATCAACCCCTATACCTAACCCTAATACTATATAAACCCTTGCATATCACTCCACGGGATTCCCCCCCCATTATGTGCTCTTTCTCGGTCTCAAGCACCCCCAACCACCTCCAGCTCTTCCACCTGCTGCAGCAGCGGCGCCGCCGCACGGCCCAGATCGGGCATCCATGCTCCTCACCTCCTCTCCCAGATCCTCCATCACCACCACCTTCGCGATGTCAGGGCAAGCTTGGACAGCTTTCTCGTAGCCTCGCTTGGTCCCTGCTACTCCCGAATGCCCTCCATGTCGGCGAGCTCCTACGCCTCTTATCTGGGCTCACGAGGGAGTGCTGAGCGAGGAAGAGAGGTCCCAGACCGGCCGGTCCAGGAAGGGGGAAAACCCACGGTCCAAACAAGCCACGAAGCAAGCCAGTAAATAAGAGGGTGAACCAGCCAATCGAGGATCAGACCGGACCCTAAACCAAGCGTGCCAACATGGCTCCATCTCAGCCTTTACTGGTGCATCTGACGGCCATCCTTTTTCGCAAATAAGGTATTTTACATCCATGTCTACTCGAAATTGCAATTAATAGTCAGATCTTGTAAAAAACGTATCTAATGCATCTGAACTCCAAAAATGATTAATAAGTAGTCCATTTTGATCAGAAAAATCCAATGGATTGTTTAAAAATACTTTTGAAGCCTGATTCTAAATGATGCTCACGGATACCCCTAGATCATACACTCTTGCTCATTTAATTTGTCATATGGCTCAATAATGACGTTTAATCTTTGAAAACCCTATATTTGGACTCTGATGATATTTTGTAACCTAGATATGATCTATTTGAATCATCTACTCTTGAAAGTGAATCATTAGTGATCTAGATCTATTTATTTGATTCAATCTTGATTATAACGAATAATGAGTAATCTTGATATTGATCTAAATCTTGCAAAACCTTGGTATATTCTTGAACCATCAATATGATCCTGAATTCCAATTATACTAAGTATGATGATGATGATTTAGAAATTTGATGATGACTTGGATAATGATCATAAATTAGGGTTAAACATATGATCCTAGAAAACCTAGGTAAGTCATTCACACTCGAATATATTGTATACTTGAAATAATGTTGAACATATTGAAATATTGATTATAAGTGGATGACCTAACCCCAAGGTTGACCTAGGAAAGTGTAACCCTAATCTCGAATATTGAAACATGATTCTCAAATATCTTGATCTTGACCCTTGATCCAAACGTTGTGTTTTAGGATCTAACTCGAACGGTCGACCTATTACTAGATGATATGTACTCAAAATCTTCGGTGAAAGGTACGCTATTATATAACTCCTCATTGATTGTATTGAAGATACTTTTATGTATCTCTTGATTGTATACTTGGCTATTTATTTGGATGAGCTATTGTTCCCTATGATTAGTCTTCTGTTTTTCTATACCATATTTTGAAAAACATGAAAACATAAATTGCATGCCCATTATGACTGCCCGTATATTGATAATGATGATGATATTGATAATGTTGATAATGTTGCTATTGAGTACAACAACCCCCTCATTTTTGGAGGTGGGACTTGTACATTGGCCTCCTATGTTCCTATGGTGAGAAGGAGCCCAGTGACTTACCCCATCGCGTTGGGGCGATAAAGTCACACAAAAATATATAAGCATGCTTCTCGAATTACAGCATAATGGGAACTCGTAATAAAAATTGAATCGTTGAATAACAACCTTTTTGTCGAATGATTTTGAATGTTTGGAAATCGTTTGTTATAATTTGAAATATAAGTCATGCCAAGTATACTTATTTTCTTATAAACTGTTTTGCTTGATTTTGATAGCGTACCGTGCAATTGCATGATTGTGTCTTGATTTTCTTGATTTTAGGCATTACAAATGGAATATTGAATAAGATCGCTTCCACACTCATACACTCTGATGACAAAGATAAATCGGGTATATCTCCATATTGGGTTAGTTTGTTCTTTAATTATCCAGTTTTTGAGTTATTTATTTCTTATTGTATATGCCAGTGTGTTAGATCCTATCGGGCCACTCAGGGACGGGCGCTTCAATCCCTTTACCACTGTTTAGGCAGTGAGATCGGGATTGGGGTAAGAACGATTCTGTGACAGTTGGTATCAGAGCCTTCACACTCCCATATACTTGAAGTAAATAATTTCTCAAGTCTCTTACACCCAAGAAACCCTAAAGTCCATAATGGTGAAAATTGAGGTGTCTAGGCTCGAGGTCCTGACCTAATTTCTCCTATCCGTTTTCACGGTGACTGAGATCCCCCGCTCTACCTGGCCTTAATTGATCCAGAACTGGACCTAAAGGTTCTCTTGTGAAACCCTAGAGAGTCTTCTAGCATCTCATCTCTTCTTGAAGGACAATCCTAAGCCACCCATGTAGATGAAGATTAGGTAGTCTTCTCATCTCATCATGTGGTCCTTCTCATGACCTCTTACCACTTGATGTCTCGATTATGGGTAGCTTATGCATGGGAAAAATGAATATCACTAAATTTTGAAAGTTGATACTATGATCTGACCTTAATTTGAATACTCGATTTTGATCAATTAAACTTGAATACTCTTGTATGACCCCTAATATCATGCAAACTCAATTTAACCAAAACTTGACTACCTATTTGCTATGTTTGAGGTAAATATTGATAATCTTGATTTGGTGAAATAAGGATGACTTGTACCTTATACCTCATTGTTGATGAGGTCTCTATTTGATTAAGCCCATGTTGCCCTATTGTTGATTAAACCTCAAACATAGTTAAGGAAACTTGTATCCTATTTTATACACACGTTGACTATGCTATTAAGTGACTAAGTCTAGGACTCACAAAACCATGATGTAAGATTATGATGCAAAAAGCAGTTTCCTATTGACTATTGATGCCTTTTGCAATCCCGATTTTGATATGATGATGATGGGCTAGTTTTTGCACTATTGTGCTCTAATTCCTCAAATGTCAAATTCAAATCCTCGATTTCCAAATTATATTACTACCTTGATCATTAAAGGAAAGGAATGCAAATATTAACTTGACTTTGTAAAATCTTGACATTATTGCCCTATTATGATCTTGAATTTTGATGTTATGACCTTGTAAAACATGCTTTGATCATTGATACTCTCCCTCTTTGAATAAACTCGATTAGATAATGACTAATGTTGGCAATGTGCTAGAGTAGGGTGGTAGTTGACTCATGACTCTCCTAACCTAAGTCATATCCCTATAATGACTACCTCTAAATTTTCATATTGTTGATTATTTAGAGTTTGGAAAGGTATTTTCCTTCCACCCTATTTGGACTTGTTGACCTAAGCTTAATAGGTTAAACCCATGGTTGATACTCGATCTTGAATATTGATTTGATAATGACCTTGACATATGACAATAGTGACTATAGCTTGTGGTTGACTTCCTAGATAGACCTAGGTCTAGACCATTCATCAAAGTTGGACACCCTAATAATGAAATCTTGATATGTTGTTTGAATATTGATTGAATGTTGTTGCTAGAAATTGAATATAGATGAGTGATCTCCCCTAAAGTCTAAATAGGAATACAAACCCTAGCTTTGGAATTGTTATACATATGATCAAATTCTGGACCTATCACTTTTGATGCTAAAATCTCGACTCTTAATACTGATATTGTAACATCCCTGACCTGG
Organism: Alisma plantago-aquatica; assembly: GCA_963693085.1. Lineage (NCBI taxonomy): Eukaryota > Viridiplantae > Streptophyta > Magnoliopsida > Alismatales > Alismataceae > Alisma > Alisma plantago-aquatica. The sequence continues at coordinate 947,223,373 of OY856413.1, forward strand.
GTTATGCTTTAACCCTAGGTGTTTTGATTAAGAAAGATGATTATATGCTTAATCTCATCTTGTGAAAAGTAATTAAGGCTCAAAAGGAACCTATGTTTCAATTTTGGTCCTGTTTGAACAATGTTGAAGCAATGTTTGCTTATTTTGGACTAAAGTGCAAATTACCCAAGTTGAGGGGTTAAATTGCAAATGTTGCATGATAAGATGTTCCTCTGATGTTGAGACATCATAAGAATGAATATGATGTAGTGGTATGGTTTCCACAAGCTTGGACACCAAGATTAAGCTTGTAAAGCAATCCTTGTGCATTAAAACCTAGTTTTGGTGTAATGTGCAATTTACCCAAAATCTAGGGTTCAATATGCAAATTACCACTTCAACAAGGTCCCTAATGTTTCTTAGAATCATTTCGAGCAAAGAAAATGAGAGGGACTCTTCATTTGAATTAATTTGTAGGAGAGAGAATCTTGACATTAAAATAATCAAGAATAATGCCTAATTGAAACCCTAATTCGATTTAGGGCAAAAATGAATAAAAATAATTGAAGGGCTTTCAACCAAAATGTTTTGGGTTGATTTTGAATAAGGATGGACGTTCCTTTAACAAGATAAGGAACGTAAATATCTTAAGTAGGTGAAATTCCACTCACCTTTTTATAAAGAAAAATAATATCCACTCACATGTGGGATATTATATTATAAGCATTAAGGTGCTTAATTTGCTTTTCTTTAAATTGAGGATAATGAAGGAGAATTAAAGGCAAGGAAGGTGCCTCGTACCCAAGGTAGTTGAGGGGGAAGAGGCGGCCACTTTATTGGGATTAATTGGATTTTTATAAGGCATTTTCTCTCTCATCAATTTCCTTATAAAAGTGCCATTTCCAAGCCCAAACCAAGGCCTTTTTCGGATTTTCTTCTTCCCCTTGCTTGCAAAACCGACCAAGGAGCTAGGGAGGAGCAGGGAGCACGTCCCCAACCTGTGGGTAAGCCCTTGACCTTCGTTCTCCATGATTTCATGGTGGAAATCGAAAATAAATTATGGATTCCTTCTTATTTCGATCTCCTCTTCAACCCTAGCCAACTTTTACAATCAAAAGCTTGAGGACGAGCCTAGGGGGAGTTGCAAGAGCTTCATCCACCATTAATGGCGTGAGCTTGGATCTTTGGAGCTCAATTGGAGGCGGGTTTTATAACTCAAACCCTTAAACATTGCTATTGCATCAATTCTCTATGCTTTGTTGATTGATTTCTTCAATTTTATACACTTTTGTTTCTTTGCTGCAAATTCCATCAAGAACGGTTGCTGTTCTTGGGTGCACGAAGGAAGATGATGATGACATCATCATAAGCAAGCACCTCACCAAATATCTTGGGAGCAAACGATCTCAAAAGTTGGGACCAAACGGTTTCACCAAAACCGTTTGGTGACCAAACGGGTTGCAAACCGTTTGGTGGCAAACGGGTTCAAACCCGTTTGAAGGAGTTGACCAAGCGTTGACCGTTTGGGAATCTCGTTCCTAATTATGTAGGCTAATGACCCTCCAAATTTGAGGGGTTAACTCCAAAGGAATCATAGGTTGAAGGCCAATCAATTAGACAAATCGAATTGAATTAAGTGCTGATTTTCAACCTGAATAACTTGACCTGCTTGGGCAAACGGGTTCAAGACCGTTTGAGATGGTTGACCAAGCGTTGACCGTTTGGGATTCCTGTTCATAATGATGTTGGTTAATGACCCTCCAAATTTTAGTGGTTAACTCAAAAGGAATCATAGGTTGAAGGCTAATCAATTAGGAAAACCTAATTGGATTAAGTGCTGATTTTCAACCTGATTAACTTGACCTGCTTGGGAAAACGGGTTCAAGACCGTTTGAGTGAGTTGACCAAGCGTTGACCGTTTGGGATTCCTGTTCATAATTATGTTGGTTAATGACTCTCCAAATTTGAGGGGTTAACTCCTAAGGAATCGTGAGTTGAAGGCTATTCAATTAGGCAAACCCTAATTGAAAACAGTGCTGAAATTCCAATGAGTTAAGTTGAGATTTTGGGTTGATTAGCCCAAACGGGTTCAAGACCGTTTGGGGATCATCCAAACGGGTTCAAGACCGTTTGGGGATCACCCCAAGACCGTTTGGAGGTCTGGGGTCAAGTATAGTTGACCAATTGGAGGTCCAAAGGTACCAAATCATACTGCAACTCAATGCTGATTTGTTGATCAACTCGATAGACCAATCCATGATGATTTTTCACTAAAGTCCAAAGGTTGGATGAGCCAAACGGTCTCAAGACCGTTTGGTGGTCACCCAAGACCGTTTGGAGGTCTAGGGTTGAGTATGATTAGGTGTTTGAAGGCCTAAAGGTACCAAGTTGGTCTGCAATAAATTGCTGAATTGGTGAGCACTTCAATAATCCAAACCCTACTTGGATGGCTTGGTTTTGAGTGATATGATGGGCAAACGGTCTCAAGACCGTTTGGAGGTCATCCAAACGACCTCAAGACCGTTTGGGGTCAGGTCATACCCAATTTGGATGATGGTTCAATGGTTTCAAAGCAACTAGTCTTACATTGATTAGTGTTGTTGAATCATCGATTCCAAACCCTAATTCAATTGAATCAAACCCTAATTGATGATCAATTGAGGGTCAATTGAGAGTCAAATCAGTTGAAGGTTGACCTATTAAACTCAATTGAAGTATGAGGGTAGGTCCAATTGATGACTGGTTCCATGAATTCAATGATTGAAGGAATCAACATTGAAAACCCTAATTCAATTGGATACCCTATGTAATGGAGGTCCAATGTGATTGAATCTCTTGAGAATCAAGATGATGAATGATCCATTGATCCAATGTTGATTAGTAATGATAATCCAAGAAGGTACAAAGGTTGAAACCCGAATAGTACCTAAGGGATTAGTGCCAATTAAGGGATGAATTCCTAATTTCTTATAGGGTCAATGACTTGATACACTATGTTAATCATAGTTGTATGTACTCAACTAAAGGGTGATATGACCTATTCAAGTTGAGAAGTTGATAGCATGAATTCATACATGAATATGATTCATGTGGTGGTTAAGAGTTATGATCCTTAAGTAAAGAGATCATGAAACCCTAAACATGAACATAAACCCTAATTGACAGGGTTATTGAACTCAAACCCTAGTTGAGGGTGTATCCTTATGAAACCCTAGTTGAGGGTGTATCCATGTGAAACCCTAACTGAGGGTGTATCCATGTGAAACCCTAGTTGAGGGTGTATCCATGTGAAACCCTAGTTGAGGGTGATTTCATGAGAAACCCTAATTGGGAATGATTAGCAAACCTTGAATATGGGAAACGTGATATGAAACCCTAATAAAGGGTGATGCTATATGTAATCCCTATTCTAAAGAAGGGAGATGGTATGTGAAACCCTAATCCCTAATGAAAGAATAGAATTCATACTTGAATATGATTCATGAGGGGAACTTCTGTAGCACGACCGTGGTAGCTTCACTTTGCACGACCGTGCAAGGTAGCACGGCCATGGTGGCTTCCCTTCGCATGGCCGTTCTTGGTTGCACGGCTGTGGTGCTCTATGCTTGATTTAGAGGTGATTTGAAAGTGACCTCATATGATCGTATACCTTGATATGATTATAAGTCCAATATAATTGGATGAAGGATACATAAGATATGTGATGAGAAACCCTAGTTGAGGGTGTATCATTGTGATTGTTTATAAGCAACTTTATAATAAAGTCATGCCTTAAACTAAGATAAGTCCATATCATGTGAGATAGTTGTACAATTCTAATGTGTGGCCTTTGCATTATATGCTAAAGGTAAGAGATTAGTGATGGAATGTATTAAGAGGGAAATACCTTAATACAAGATAAGATGGATAACTCAACAGAGTTTGAAATGATGAGAAAGTGATACATCAAGATATGATAGTTATCACATTCAGCATTTCAGAGTTTATATGCCTTGATGTACTTCAAATCCAATATAATTGGATAAGAAACATATGAAGTGTGTTATGCAACTATTACAATGAAATGTAATGAGTTGTTACCTTGATGAGTGTTAATTAATGTACCTTGAGAATGGGGTTAAGCCCAAATGATGTGTATGATATAATCATACCATGATAAGGATGAGAAATGAACTCATACCTTGAATTGATGATCATTAATGCTATATGATGAAAGTAATGTTCTAGAATAATCAAATATGATATCCTTGAATGCCCCAGAGGTATGGAATAATGTATTTAGGGTTGAACAAATAATGAGATCATGAACTCTTTATTAATGAGAAATGGGGAACCCTAACCCTAATTTGGGTAAAGGGAATGAAAAGCCCTATTTGATAGTAAATCCTAATTCCTGGTAGAGGAATAATGGTGTTGCTATCACATCATATGATGTGATGAATATCTTGTATGACTGTTATCATGCCTAATAACCATACAGATATTATGAGATGATGTATATAGCTAGTGTGAGCTGTGACATTTATATAATAAATGTTGATTGGCATTATGTGCCTTAATGTTGTTGTTGCTTAGTAAAAGAAGCAATATGCATGGACTTTTATGAGTCACATGAGTAAGTTGTTACCCAGTGAGAGGTGACAAGATATTTCATGGCCTTGTGAGCCAGGTGTGATGCTTGTGTAACAAGTATCATGAATGCCTTGGTCAGATGACCTGAAGGTAATAGTTACCTGAAAAAGGTATAATAATGCTCAATGATGAGTTAAGGGTTTGAATACCCAGAACCATATGATTATGGTGATGAGAAAGTGAAGGGATGATAATTCCCAGTATTGAAATGAGGGACTGAGTTCCCAGGGTCTTTGAAAGACTGATAAATATCTGATAAAAGTAGTACATGTCTCTTTATAGCATTGTTGTAATAAGTTATGTTTGAGAACTTGGCTGATGCTAAAAGAATATGAGAATGTACTTAATAAATCAAGTGAAATCTATTCATGTAGTGCTCTGACCATAGATCCATCATCGTCAGGAATAGGTGATGGTGAAACGGGTGCCCGCGGCAAAACCCGGAGCACATATTTTGAATATGTGGGGGTAAATGGGCGAAAATATCCTTACGTCCTCTTGAAGAGATTGTTGGAAGGTAAACAAGAAACCTCTCAATCCTTCATGAATATGTCGGGATGGATGTATCATGAATCTCCCAATTATACTTAATGTCGGATCGAGGAGATAAACAAGAAATCTCTCGATTGGCGATGAGAGTGCAGTTGACGTTGTAACTCTGTAGCGAAGGTGCCAGAATACCCTGGCTAGCTAGTTAGCAGAGACACGAGATGTCCTGCATGTGGTCTCGTACTGACCGAGACAGATGAGGTCATAAGAATCCGGCTCTTTTGATGACCTATGTATGGTACCGAGGCGATTTCGTAATGGTCGGTTGGAGTATGAGCGGTATATCTCATCTCCTCAGAGCATAAGTGTGATTGTAAAATGTAATCAGCCGTATAGCATGTTTGCTTAAGGATTGAATACGGAGATTCATTGGCTGATGTTGCATTTATTTGTGCATTCCTTAGTAGATAAATGTTAATTATGTTTCTTTATATTCTCTGCAAAGTAGACAGATGAATTACTTATCTACCATGGGTAGATGCAATGACCTCCTTGAGAATGGAGATTATCTTATTCTGTTCTATGATGAATAATTTTGCCTGATAATGTAAAAGTAACCCCTACTCAGTTTTAATTTGATAAACTGTAATAACAATGTTTTTGGCGGAGAGTTATATCTCTCGCTGGGGCAATTTTCAATTGTCTCACCCCCGTGGGAAACATTTTTAGGTATGCATGGAAGGCAGAGCAGAAACCCTAGAACCGGGAAAGAGCAGCAGCAACAGCAGGGACAACAATAAGATCTCAGGTGGAAATATTGTCTGTCTAGTCATATAGATAGTAGTCTTATGTGTCGTCTCTGTACTCTCAGGTCCTCGGAGTTTTAAATGTATCAATCTGAATTTTGGCTTAGTGCCTCGAAGTTTTTATACTGCCTGTGTATATTTGTTAACAGGGCAGTCAATGTTGTAATCCTTAGAAAGGAATGGTACAGGTTGTGTACTTGTGAACCAGGATGAATTTGGAATACTTTGGTTCATGGTTAAAGAGTTTTCCTATGAATGGATCTCTTTGCAAAAAGTTTTAAATTTTCAGTTATTTTCAATAATCCGCTGCAAATAATTCGCTTCCGCATTAGTTAATCCTGTTTTTGCGAGACGGTCGTTTCAGATATATAATATTGTGACTCACGATTATCAAATCTCAATAATGATACAAATCCTATGTTCACATTATTTGGACCTTGAGATCACCCTTGATATATGACTAATGACTTCAAAATCCCAAATCATGAATTTTTATTGAAATAATAACTATATTGACTCTCTCGATTTATGACTTAGGGTTTAGCTCTCATGAGGACTAGGTAGGACCTTCCCATTGATTTTGAGCTCGAAATAATGACATTGAAAGTATGATGTTGTCTCAAAATGTTGAAATGTGAAATCTCAAATCATGGACGTATAACCCCACCTAGGCCAATGGAGAAGCTAGGACCCTGAGATATTGGGATTGAGAGTCACCTTGTATACTTGATTCAAGTACTCTATTTGTTTGACCTAAAACATGATCTCTCCAAATTTGTGATTAATAGGATGCTTTCCATATTTGTGACTCATATAATGACTTTGGACAATATATGTGCTGATTTTGATACTCAATTGCTCGATGATGAAATAATGTTAGTACCGAGTTGATTATGATATGGAACATGGAATCTCAATTGTGACTTTTGGGACTAATTGAAGCTTGAGAACATGATTTTGATTACATAGTTGAGGATATTCTAATTATTGATGATATGATCTGGATTTGAATAATTCTAATTTTGAGGATATTTTTGAATTTTGGGGACAAAATTCCTTTTTAAGGAGGGAAGGATGTGACAAAATGGAATTTTGCATAAGTATGATGAAATTACAATTTTCCCCAATTTATGTTCACTCATGATCTCAAATCATTTTTCTTGTCTTCATAATCATTGTTGATACTCAAAATCAAAATATGGTGATCAATGTAGTTTTTATACACATTATAACATCTTAAATTTGATTGATTCATCACTTTGTCCAATGAAGTAAATTTATACATCAAACTTCATATTTTTGTTTTAAAACTTTTTCTAAAGGTTGTACACGTTTTTGTGAAGTTGTGGTCCAAATTTGAGAACAATTGGACATTCCTACGATTTACTATGATTTCTTGAAGTTTAGGTGCTAAAAACCAATTTATTCCCCTTTTATTTGCTCTTTTCTTGACTTGTCCAAGTCAGCTATCTGTGGCAAGGGATTGCGGGCGCCTCTCAGCCCTTGGATCTCCTTCCCACGGATCAGGGCCATATCTAGTGGCTACGGGATCATCTTCTACCTCCGCAATCAGCGGGAGGAGTAAATGAGGACGCAATTTAGAGATCTCGCGCTCTTAGCTACGATTCGGAATTCTAAGCGAGCCAAGATGTTCCTCTCACGATTTTGAACGGATCAAGCCCTACTTTGACCGCATTTATTGCTCTCCTCAGCTGCTAAAACAAGACAGTTCCCCCCCTCTCTCGCTCCGGCGGCCATGGCAGCCACCAAGATTTGATCAACCCCTAAACCTAACCCTAATACCATATAAACCCTTGCATATCACTCTACGGGATTCCCCCCCCCCATTATGTGCTCTTTCTCGGTCTCAAGCACCCCCAACCACCTCCAGCTATTCCACCTGCTGCAGCAGCGGCGCCGCCGCACGACCCAGATCGGGCGTCCATGCTCCTCACCTCCTCTCCCAGATCCTCCATCACCACCACCTTCGCGATGTCAGGGCAAGCTTGGACGGCTTTCTCGTAGCCTCGCTTGGTCCCTGCTACTCCCGAAGGCCCTCCACGTCGGCGAGCTCCTACGCCTCTTTTTTGGGCTCACGAGGGAGTGCTACGCGAGGAAGAGAGGTCCCAGACCGGCCGGTCCAGGAAGGGGGAAAACCCACGGTCCAAACAAGCCACGAAGCAAGCTAGTAAATAAGAGGGTGAACCAGCCAATCAAGGATCAGACCGGACCTTAAACCAAGCGTGCCAACATGGCTCCATCTCAGCCTTTACTGGTGCATCTGACGGCCATCCTTTTTCGCAAATAAGGTATTTTACATCCCTGTCTACTCGAAATTGCAATTAATAGTCAGATCTTGTAAAAATCGTATCTAATGCATCTGAACTCCAAAAATGATTAATAAGTAGTCCATTTTGATCAGAAAAATCCAATGGATTGTTTAAAAATACTTTTGAAGCCTGATTCTAAATGATGCTCACTGATATCCCTAGATCATACACTCTTGCTCATTTAATTTGTCATATGGCTCAATAATGACGTGTACTCTTTGAAAACCCTATATTTGGACTCTGATGATATTTTGTAACCTAGATATGATCTATTTGAATCATCTACTCTTGAAAGTGAATCATTAGTGATCTAGATCTATTTATTTGATTCAATCTTGATTATAACGAATAATGAGTAATCTTGATATTGATCTAGATCTTGCAAAACCTTGGTATATTCTTGAACCATCAATATGATCCTGAATTCCAATTATACTAAGTATGATGATGATGATTTAGAAATTTGATGATGACTTGGATAATGATCATAAATTAGGGTTAAACATATGATCCTAGAAAACCTAGGTAAGTCATTCACACTCGAATATATTGTATACTTGAAATAATGTTGAACATATTGAAATATTGATTATAAGTGGATGACCTAACCCCAAGGTTGACCTAGGAAAGTGTAACCCTAATCTCGAATATTGAAACATGATTCTCAAATATCTTGATCTTGACCCTTGATCCAAACGTTGTGTTTTAGGATCTAACTCGAAGGGTCGACCTATTACTAGATGATATGTACTCAAAATCTTCGGTGAAAGGTACGCTATTATATAACTCCTCATTGATTGTATTGAAGATACTTTTATGTATCTCTTGATTGTATACTTGGCTATTTATTTGGATGAGCTATTGTTCCCTATGATTAGTCTTCTGTTTTTCTATACCATATTTTGAAAAACATGAAAACATAAATTGCATGCCCATTATGACTGCCCGTATATTGATAATGATGATGATATTGATAATGTTGATAATGTTGATATTGAGTACAACAACCCCCTCATTTGGAGGTGGGACTTGTACATTGGCCTCCTATGTTCCTATGGTGAGAAGGAGCCCAGTGACTTACCCCATCGCGTTGGGGCGATAAAGTCACACAAAAATATATAAGCATGTTTCTCGAATTACAGCATAATGGGAACTCGTAATAAAAATTGAATCGTTGAATAACAACCTTTTTGTCGAATGATTTTGAATGTTTGGAAATCGTTTGTTATACTTTGAAATATAAGTCCTGCCAAGTATACTTATTTTCTTATAAACTGTTTTGCTTGATTTTGATAGCGTACCATGCAATTGCATGATTGTGTCTTGATTTTCTTGATTTTAGGCATTACAAATGGAATATTGAATAAGATCGCTTCCACACTCATACACTCTGATGACAAAGATAAATCGGGTATATCTCCATATTGGGTTAGTTTGTTCTTTAATTATCCAGTTTTTGAGTTATTTATTTCTTATTGTATATGTCAGTGTGTTAGATCCTATCGGGCCACTCAGGGACGGGCGCTTCAATCCCTTTACCACTGTTTAGGCAGTGAGTTCGGGATTGGGGTAAGAACGGTTCCGTGACACTTCTGGTGATTCTCCTGCTCTATATACAACATTATCATCTGCAAACTACGTTGCTTCAAGTCTAGGTAACAACAGCACCTCAATGCTTCTTGCCCACTCCAACTGTATAGTGGACTTTAGAACCACCCAACAGATGATCAATATGCAACATATTCTCTCTTCTCTCATATCACTCTAGAAAATGGGTTCATCAAATCATTGAACATTGTGGCATTGTCCAATTTACACCCACTCTTCAACTTTAGTATGTCTACTATGTACCTAACTTTCCGTTCAACTTGAAATATGTTTCCAGACTTGTTGATTCCCTATGTTCTATGTGACACTTTCCATTGAGTTTGTTTTGCAGTTTTCTCGAACTTTGACGATGAATAGGCAGGGTACACAGATTAGTGACCTTTATTGTTTCTCAGTTCATAAACCATGATGTCATGTTCTCCTGAAGAATCCGCCCTTGCAATTCACCAACAATATTTCCATCCAACTCTTGACAAGATGAATCAACGTGAACCTCCCCTTTTCTACTATTTCTTGTGTAGGCGTATTCTTGTGATTCAAGCCCACTGAGCAAACATCATTGTTTATCTTTTACTTCTCACATTGAAAAAAAATTCTTCAACTTTGTTTGATTTAATAAATAGTGATGTTTGTGGTCCTTTTAGCAGCAGTAGCTATAATATTTTTTTTACTTTTGTTGATGATTACTCTACGATGGCGTGTCTTTTACCGTGCGGTCTATGCTCAGTTCCATGTTTTAAAAAGTGGGCCAGACCCTTGCCTGCTCAGTTTGGCCTTTAGGGCCAGTTAGGCGGCTCTGCATTAAACGCCCGCCTAAGGCCTGCTCAGGCGGCGCCTGACCACTGCTTTTGGGAGCCAGCCTAAGGCTGCTAAGTGAAAAGCAGGAGCTTATAGGGTCAAAACGGACATGTAATGTATTACTTAGTGTGTAATATTTGACTACTTATATTGTATTTATTTAACATGCAAATATTATATTGTTGTATGAAACAATTGTACAGCAGTTAACTAGTGTGTGATACTAACAGATGTCGTTGCTACTAAATAATACTAACTACTATTATGTACCATCAAGTCTATTATAGCGAATAATACTATGTATGTGTATTATGTCATGTAATACTACGTGACTATGCCGTAAATCAGTAATATTATCTTGTTGTAACGTACTAATTACTAAGTAAGGAACATTAAGTTAATAAACAACAGTCAGTCTGTAAATGTAATACAATAGAACAACATAAAATATTGTGGAAGTATTATACTACTGTATAAAATTAATTACTAAGTATATGACATGATGGTATCATACTAGTATACTTTTGTATATGATACTAGTATACTACTGTATGAAAAACTCAGTCCTCAAGCTTTCAAAGTGGTATTTTAGGATACTAGTATACTAGTACTGTACTTTTGTATTATGATCCTTATCAAAAACAAATATTGGCATACATCGATGCCACATTTCATGAATCTGATTTGTTCTACCCCAGCAATCCTAGTCTTAGCACATCTGCAACACTCAACGCTTCCTTCTTTATGGACGTTGAGGGCTCCCATCAACCATCATATCAATCTCCTCAACTATCCAGCCATATCATCCGGTGTATCAACGAAGGAAGTTATTGGATTCATGGCTCTTAGCCCCTCCATCTACATCAACTCCGTCAAAATCCTCAGAACTTGTGGCAGCAAAGAAAGGTATTTGCTCTTGCTCCACTCGTCATTTGATAGCTAATACAAGTTACATTGCCAAACATTCTGAGCCTTAGATACTACCATCATCCCCAAGCATTACGAGGAAGCCCAACAGACATGGGACATGGTGGATTCACCTTCACATAAGAATGTTGTTAGCTATTGATGAATATTCTCTATGAAGCATCGATCTAATGGCTCTAATGAATGTCGTGAAGCCCGCATTGTGGCTAAAGGCTAAACACAGACGTTTGGATTTGACTTCTTCAAGACCCCTCCTGTCACTCGGATTGCATCTGTTTGCCTTCCTGTTTCCCTTGCTACTCATTAGGACTTGCATTTATATCAATTGGATGTCAAGAATGCCTTCTTACAGGGGGAGCATGCAGAGAAAGTACATGCAGTAACCACCAAGCTTTGTTGCTCCGGGTGGGGGGGTGTACTTCCAAGAAAGTTCAACGCCTACGACGCTCTCTTTATGACCTCAAACAATCTCCTTATGCTTGGTTTAATAAATTTAGCATGGTTCTTGAGAATCTTGATTTCAAGCGATTAGCAAAAGACCACTCTTCGTTTCACTTCAATACCACAAGAGGGCATGTCATGTGTTTCATTTATGGTGATGATATTGTCATCACTGGCATCGACAACCAGGACATCACTAATCTAAAGAAGGCACTCAAATGTCACTTGCATACCAATTATGAGGGCACTTAGATGTACGCCAATGGTGGAAGCGTCTTCGAATAAGGCAAGAAGCATTAGATGTACGCCAAGGGTGGAAGTGTCTTCGAATAAGGCAAGAAGCATGTCTTGAACCTTCTCAAAGAAACAAATACGAGTAATGCAAGACCCATTTCAACTCCCATGGATTATCATATGAAACCAAAATGACGGGGAGCTATTATCTGATCATAAGAAGTATCGCAGAGTTGTGAGCAAGGAACGAGGTAACCAATTTCGATGTCGTTTTGATAACATGGAAACCGGAATTTTTTTGAAATTTCGACAAAAAATTCGATAGATGCAACCGTGCCCGTTTCGACGCCAAAATGAACGGATTAATTTATGAAATTTTACAAGCATAATCTCTACACCTAAATGCATTGTTTTATGTGGGGGTAGGTTGGGGGGTGGTCCTTCATGTGGGAGGTAAGGGAACTATACTATTTCTTGAGGATTTCGATGAAGGTTTTCAATGAGAAAATGTAGGAATTAAGTTATCCAATTTTGCAAGTATGAGTTATATACATGCATGTACTTATTTGTGTTATAATATCAAATATTGGATATGTAGGACATCCCCACACATTTTACTTGGATTGATAGTTTGTTGTTGATATTGACTCAATACTCAATCATTTCATTGGTCCCAAAAACACTAGTGCAATGTTTCCAAGCTAAATCATTATTTGTTGGTGTGGTTTGCTTCCTAGCACCCTCATTGTCTAACAAACTACCACTAGGATACATGTCGTCCACAATGCAGAAACTAAAAAAGCATGCATTGCATAAGTATTTAATAATTTGAATAGCAAATATTAGGGAAATGCAATGCAATTATGATATACTATAAGTATATACTACGTATGAGTACTAAATCGTGAAATAACTCCAATCCCCCTTTGCTCCTCTTCAAAAAACAACAATAACAACAAAGATTGCAATTATCAAAATTTTCATCGAAATTTGGCGAAATTCATCGAAATTCATCGAAATTTGGCGAAATTCATCGAAATCATCAAAATTTGGCGAAACTCATCGAAATCGACACAGTCGCACGTTTCGGTACCAGATCCCATCGAAAATGAAATTTTTGGGCGAAATTTCACCGAAACCTCATTCCTTGGTTGTGAGCAACCTATTCTACCTAAAGAGTACTCGCCTCGATGTTTTGATACAATGGTCAACTCATGATTTCACATTTACAAATGCAATGGATCATCATACAACGCATCCTTGGATTTCTGAAGCATGCTCCAAGGAAAGGACTTTTCTTGTAACTGGCCCGTATCGATGGAGACTGCTATTATCGAATACACTGATGCATAATAGGCAGGAGATGGCGTTGAATGATGCTCGGAGCTCAGAATGTTGCACTCTTTTGGGAAATCACTTAGTGGCCCTAAGGAGTAAGGAGCAAGAAAAAATATTGTATTCTTCTGGGAAATCACTCAGGGGGCTAAAGAAGCAAGAAACAAGTTGTTATTGCTCGATCTAGCACTGAGAAGAATTAATGGCACATGCATGTTGTTATATACAATGGTTGCATTATGTTCTTAAGGAAATTGGCATTTCGGTCAAATCTCCAGTTAGCTTGCATTGTGACAATCAAGGTGCCATCCACATCACCAACAATCATGTCTTACATGAAAGAACGAAACACATTTAGGCAGATTGCCACTTCTCATTGATCTTGTAAATGCTAAGAAGATAATCATTCCACATGTGAAGATGGGAGAACAAATTGCATATATCCTCGCCAAGCCTCTAATTCCTACTTTACTTTTGATACATGAGTACCAAGATGGGGTCTATGAGATGTGTATTCTGCAGGTTGAGGAGTGTCAGAATAATAGGCTGAATAGGCCTAATGCACCTATTTTGCTATCTATAACTTTCTTGTCTTGTACATGTGGTACACCATACCACATGCTCTCCTTATATGAGGAGGCCCTGTTGTATTAGTTTAGGGTTAAGCAAAAAGCTCGATTGCCAACAATTTTCTCACTAGGGCTTCCTTTTATGACCAAGTGCAGATTGCTCATTCTAGTCATATAAGCATGGAAATAAAAAACCAGCCTTGAGGCTCTTGAGGCTATCCCAAATGCGCCTCAAGGCTTACGCCTCGATGTCCTAAACTGAGGCTTATGCCTCACAATATCTGAGGCCCGCCTCAAAGCACTGAGGCTTTGAGGCTTAGCTGAGGCGCACGCCTCAAGGATGATAAAGTCTTATGCTAACTACCAAATTGTCTACTTTTAAGATTATGACAAACATTTTCTTCAAAATAATTGTTCTTGTAGTTAATTGTTATTTTTTATTAATGAAGATTTAATCATCATTCTTTGAGTGACACCTTTGAATCTTCAATATTAAACCAATATGTGTTTGCTATCTCCTTATTCACTATGTCAATGAATTTCATATTATTGTTAACTAATTTTGGTTCCTTCTTCCCCAATTCAAAATTCTATCTCCTTTAATTTTTGTTTTCGATGACATCTTTTATTCTAATAGCATTAAGAATTGATATCTCGTTATTTTTCTGTATATTTATTTTAGTATTGTGGTGGGTCTTTAGTCTCTATTATAATTATTAAATTTCACAACTAATTTCTATTTCATTGGTTGTTCTTGTATATACCTATTTTTGTTATATACACATGTATATACATAATAAAAATATATGTAAATATATGCTTAAAATTATTTTTTATGACCGCCTCATACTTATTTTGAGGCTTACGCCTCGCCTCATCGAGACAAAAGCGCCTCGTTACACCTCACGCATTTTACAACCTTGCATATAAGAGACACATATGGCAGTACGCCACCCAGTGCTTGGGACTGCAGCACAGCTGCCTGAAATTCCTGATAACAGGTTGACATTGTGCAGCCATTGCATCCAACAGGCTTATAATGGTAGTGTCACCTCAAATGAAATGCAAAAGGCCAAATCTTAGAAACATCATGTAGTAGTTTTACTGAGGAGATTGCACTTTATGTATTCTTCAGATGAGATCTCAAGATCAGACAATTTTCCATTTCCAACCGCAAAACTTTGCCAACATTCATAATGAAAATGCATCTTTCATTACAGAACTAATGACATTCATGCATACCTATCTTTGATGCCATTCTTTTGTCCAAGTAATATTGTATAACTTTCGTTGTTGCCCCTGTGCCATGTAAAGAATCTTCACCAGAATCAATGCCATGTTTTGTAAATTGACTGCCTAGTGGACCTAATTCACACAAACACCCTAGTACTTGATGATACTAAGAGTTCATGAATGTGATGGCAGTGAAATTTCTGCTTTGTAATAACCCACACTCCCATCACTGTCAGCAGATCCTGCCTCCCCCAACATGGCATACATTATCGAGAACACATCCTAATCACTGGTGTGTTTCCAAGTAATTCTAACAGAACAAAAACAGATAAAGGACAACTGAAGAGTCAATATCGATATTCCTAAAGTATGATTATGTAGGTATTCATGTCACCAATGTGCGCACATAGCCATCCTGTTGCAATGAATACAACAGCTGGCAGTCTGTTTGTGGATATATGTTTGTTGCTAATTTGGGATTCTTAAGACTATGGACTTGTCCGTAATGCACGCACTGTAGATAAAGAACTACATCCATTCAACCACGTGATGAAGATAACGTTTGCTTACTCACCCAGTACCGCTGGGAGAGGAACTCCACTAGATTGCTCTGTCCAGTAACTCCAACGGGAACAACTGGAGTGCACCCAAGGCTCATCCTCTTTGCCGCGTTGATCTGAGCAGACTCGGGGTCCTCCCTGCCGTCAGGATCCGATACGCTTATCGCTAGAGCGAGTTGCATCTGGTACTCTTCCTCGAAGAAGCTGTAGCCATCCGGTGCAGCTGCCGGCCTTTCCAGACCGGATCCCTGCCCTCTGGATCCCGTGGACTCGTCTGAATCCGAAGCCGCAGCGCCCTGACCTCTGGTGGAAGACGTATTCGACACAGAAGTGGCCGAAGAAGGAGGTGGAGGAGATGAAGAAGAAGAGGAAAGTGGTCTAGATCCATGCCCCGGATTCCCGGCAGCAGCAGCAGCAGGCGCAGCTATCGAGCTTCCCCTCCCCCTCGTGGACGCCGCCGTATTGCTGGACGAAGAGGTTGATGAAGAAGTCGCAACTGAAGCTGGAAGGGGAGGGAGAGGGTTCCCACGATGGTCACTGATTCCTGTGTGGGCATGATGGTCTCCGCATCCGCCGGCCGCGGCGCCGCCTCCGCCCCCGATGTGCAGCTTCCTAAGCAGATGTTTCATGCGCACCATTGATCATCAGGGCTGCCTCACCACCACACTAGTACAAATGGTGGAAAACCAAACCAATCCAGAAGCCTAGTGACCGTAGCCAACGGCCGCGCCTCGGCCCTCCGTCCTTATCCGTCAATGGATCGATCTGCTGCCACCACTCGCAAAAGGCAGAGGAAAAGCGGGCAGATTCGATTCCCGCGTGTCGATGCCAGAAATTCCGCGCCAGTCCATCTGCCCGCCGCCGTTGCGGCGGGAGGCCGAGAGAGCTGAGCACGGGAGTGGACTTGAATTAACCGCCACCGACGAGAGAGGGAGACAGAGAAACGAAATGGATGAGGACTCGGGTAGAGTCGTTTGCCGATTTGGTTTTCGTGGGAGGAGAGAAGAAAGAGCAATTGCACAGCGGAGCCTATGGGGGAGCTGGAACTGGAAATTCTACGCACGAAGAGACGAAGCGTGGGGCCCGCCACTTCGTTGTTTCTACGAATAACATTACCAGAACGAGGGATTTAGTTCTGGCCGCTGGATGAACGGCGGGATGGGCTCGGGTAGCGGTGCTGACCGATGACTTGACCTGGGTCCACGTCTGTACTATCCATTTCGTGTACGTGATGAACAATATCAGCTTATTACCCACAGAAATCTCAAATGTCAAGCTGACCGTTATCAATAAGAAATCTCAAATCTCAAATGTAAGCTCACCGTTTCAATCAGAAAATCTCAAATGATTACATAATGTTACTCGAGTATACAACAGATTCATTTACATTATTAGTAACCAGATGCCGCAAGATCAAAATTTGTGACAAGAAAAGGTAAGGAAATTACTAAAGCGGGGTATAGCATCGCATTTCATTTCAAACTTGTATTTGACGCACAACCCTATGTGTTCTGGATCGTTGTAAAGAGAATGATTTGTGACATTGATATGTTTTGTAAGATGTACATGTGGTGGTCTATACGTGTTAAGGGCATCGAGTCATTCACCAAAATTGCTATATTTTTTCACTGAGTTCCGCGTCATCAAGTTTATCATAGGATTGTGGAGACCAATACAAAAATAATTGTTCGCGTTGGTAACACTCATTGTTGACTTTTAACCTTACCTTGCACCGGCGATAAGATAATGCTACATATATCTATTATTTTGATTACTCCATCCACTCTCCCGGCTCGGTTGATTACTTTCATATTCAAGTTGCTAAACGTAGAACTCTAAGGCAATAGTGTTTAATGGTTCTATTCCTGGTGGTACCACCATTAGTGGCAAAAGTAGGAAAATATACGTATTAGGAAATATTAGAGAGCGGTATTTTATGTGATTATATTTTCTCAATATGCGGGTGTAATGGGTGTTGCAATGCAGGAATAAGAAAATTCAACGTACTCGGATGCATAAGTAAGTCAAACGCATGACTTGTGATGTAACTACTTGAAGGTTTTATTAGTTGATAAGCGTCAGTCTTTTTCTTTTAGGTAATCTTCATTCATCTTCTAATAATAGTTAGAATGAGTAAGTGCACGTACGAGAGCTATAAGGAAGTCTAAGCCTATCTATACATGTCTACTAGCAAGTCAAATCAATATGCCTACCTAGATGTGCTTGGACTGAATTTTTTGGGATCTTTGGATACTTAATGAGATGATTGAATAATTAATCTAAACTCATATGAATATATGTGGTACTTTGTTTTTTGTACTTATGATAATAACTATGGACTTGGAGGAACTCACAAATTGATATGTGGATAAATATGATTAGATAATAGTTCTTAACATGAGCCATGATCATACCAAAATGTTAAAGATTAGTTTGATGAAGTTTGTCTTCTATGGTGGTAATTTAACATCTTTTGAATACATGTCGCTTTCGAATAATTTCGTGGACTAGTAAGATGATGGATTTTTTATATGAATTTTTTTTTTTGAGGTAAATCAACTAAAACGTACCCGGCCAGCGTAGCCCGGGCGGTCAAGCCAGCGCGCCCCTCATGAAGGGTCGCTGGTTCGATTCCCCGCTCGGGTCAGCTGTATTTACCAACCTATTGGGTCATCCGGGCTCTGGAACCTATTTGGAGAGGGGGTGGGCTTCGGCCCATGCAGATCCAAAAAAAAAATCAACTAAAACGGGAGCTATGGTAAAATTTTGGTGATTCAAGGATTAAAATTATTGGTCTTGATCAAGTTCTTAGTATATTAATGAATTTATGGAAACACTTTCCACTTACAAATGCAATAGAGAAATAACAATTGGGGCCAAACACATACAACTCGTATGAGAAACTAATAATTGAGACCAAGTTATTGCCATTGTATCTTGTCACCATAAAATAGGATTGAAGTTTCCTGACATTCAAAAGAAAACAAATATTTCCTTAAAATCTCTTCAAGGAAACAAAAATGATACCATAGACACATCAAATAAACATATTTCACTAATTTGGTATTTTTTACATGCAATATATACTTAGTTCTTCAATTTGTTAGCACTCTAATCAAGTGTTTCTTTTCAAAACTTGAGTTTTAACGGGAGTAGGAAACCCTATCCAAGATCCTCATAGACAAAAGTATGAAATTTAGGGAGACAATAGGGAAAATTCGGATTACTATAGTAAGTTGTTCAGCACGTCAATCATAGATGCCAAAAAGGCATCAAGTACAAAGAAAATCATCCCCAATATATAGTTGATTCAGACATAAACATGTCAACCTTGTTTACTATTTTGTATATGAAAAAATGAGAAGAAATAAAATAGGAAGGAGGAAAAGTGAGGTACTATGTAGGTTTATATAAAATTCTCAACAATGGAGATGAAGGGATCAATTCTCCTCCTCCCAAAGAAGGTTGATACCCTCTTCTTCTTCCTTATCCTTGAGCCTAAAATTGCCTCTTGTGTCACCTCTTCTTTTCCCTCCTAGAGTTTCGAAGTTGAAAGTGAAATATTTGCATAAATAACCTCATTACTCATATTTGCAATAATGTAGGAACTCAGAAAGACTCGTTGTGTCCCACATATGACATGGCGTGTCACATGTGGTTGTCGCACTTTCTGGAGTGTAACTATGTGACACTATGTGTCCTTGGTCAGACATAATGTTTCCTTGGTCAGACACAATGTTTCAAAAGTTATCTTGAGCAATTATTGGTGAATCGGTGTGACGTGTTACTAGTTAGATGATGTGCGTCGTTTAGCACACCAATCACTAGGAAAATTATCCTAGAGTTTATCCTTTTTCTACTTTTCGATAAAAGATAGTATATAAGGGTTGATCCATAGAGATGGCGAAAGAGGATGGTTGAATTCAAATCTTGTTGTGAGAATAAAACTAAAATTTGTTTGAGAGAGTTTGAATTAAACTAAAGTTGTAGAATTAAAATGTAACTAGATTAATAGAGGAAAGATCTGAGATCTGAGGATTTATCGCCAAAATCACGCTCCTATACAATTCGATTCAACTCCATTTCTTAATTTTTGAATTAAGACCTTGTGGTCGCCTATCTTTATGGACCACAAAAGGGTCAAGCTTCCCTCATACCTGTTGGTCCCAATGTATACGGATCATGGCCTAACCGTCTAACACTTTCTTATCCATAGTAACATCAAGAAAAATGTAAATCTCGCTCTGGTATTCTAATCCATAGATCAGTTGGTCTCGTCACTATGGACTACAATACACAAGAAAATAGATAAAGTAAAATCACCACTCGTGCTACTAAAACCTGAGGTTTCGGCATTCCAGTAACAAAAGGACCTTACCTATCTAAGATCAAGTATGGATCAAAAGATAAAAAATCATGAAAACTTGTCAGGGGTTCATGTGTTTCATTCAATTGGGGCTCTGATTTTGGTGCTCCCACATGAACATATCCATCATTTGCTCGAAAGAATTAGATTGAGAGATATTCATTAACTAAGAACAAAGAGTTGATACAAAAAGCATAGAAATGGATTGTGGGGTTATTCCTCATAGCCCAGAAAAGACTACTCGAACATGATGTCAGGAACAAAAATTACAAAGAAAGTAAGGATAAGAACTTAATATAAGATTACAAGATGCTAAAAATTGGATCTAAGATTACAAGATGGTGTCCTTTTTTCTTGTGAAGTCCCCCATCCTTTTATTGGGGAAGGATGGGTGAAAATCCTAAAAGGGGAGGAGAAGGAAGTGAAAGAGGCGGTTGTTGTATGTCTTAGTCAAGAAAATAATTTCTTTCCTCAATAGGCAATAGAGACAATCACTGATTTCTTTTTTTGACCATTCAAACTCTGACTCTCTCTCTTTTTAGATTTCCATTTCCAATGTTTCATATAAATTTGGGATGGTAAAAATCTTTAAAGTTCACTCAAATATTTTTCCTGTAGGCCTTTGAATTTTCTTTCCAACGCATATTTGAACATTAAATTCCACCTTGGGATGTGAGAGTTATTCTAATTTTGGTGCAAGGTATATATTTAAATCAGGCATTGTGGAAAAATGAATAGGAACATTCACTGGTAGTTTGGACAGTCAAATGACTGCCAAAGTTACCGAAAAATATGTTTTTCTGTAGAAATTGAAATTATCTTTTCAAAACATATACAAACTCCAAATTTAAAATTTATATGTGGGAATTATGACTATTTTGGTGTGAGATATATTAAACTCTGTGGGAAATCTAAAAGGCCTCCTATCCTTTCTTATCTTGAGTTAAATGCTTCAATAATTTCTAAAAATTGAGAGAAATTTCATAAGAATTTAGAAAATAAATATCGAGAGAATAAAAGCACAATTGATGCTAAAATAAATGATGAATATGTGTTCATCATTAGACACAATGTGTCTCTGAAGTTTCAGTTTGATCTGATTTCATTGCGGAGTGACACCATGTGTTGTCTGACATGCCATGTATTTTTTTAAAAAAAATTGATCAAGGCTCTGGAGATTGACATTGTGTGGTAAGGCATGGACATGACGTGTCCAACAAGAAGACAAATAAATGCTATATTTTGGAGCTCCAAATTAGGATGGATGTTTATAAGTTTGAATGACTTATAATTCATGTAACATGTATAAAAGTGCATAAATTGAATTACTCCTGCAGATTCAACCTTTTACAATGGTTAGAAAGGACTTTAGGTGACATTTAGCAGCTAAATCCTAGGTGGGTGCAACAAGAAGCCAAACTTTTATCATCCATTGAAAAATCATTACAATCAAATATTATAACCTTAACTCGTGGTTAAACACTGATGTGTCACTTGTATCACAGATGTTTTATATCCTTTAAGCTATGTTACATATGGGATAAAATGATAACTTTTACAACTCAAACATTATGACAATTTGAAGTTTTCCATTTTTTACAAGTCATGTTGCATAACCTAAAAAACTAAAATAACATTTAGCATCCCACCATCTACCAATATGCGTGTATAGAAGTGCAACATGCATGTATAGAAGTGAAACTTCCACATATTAAAAACATCTACCTTGGGTTGCACATATAGAGATACAACCTACACATATAGAAAGCATCCACATGACACTGCACTTATATAAATCCAACATGAACTTAGTAAACATCCACATAGTACTACACATATAGGAATGCAACTTGAACATAGAGAAAATATCCATTCACACTCCACATATAGAAAATGTCCCTATTACATTGAGTATATTCATCACAAACAAACAACTTTGATTACCCATAATCCAAGTAATCATTTGTCTGACGTCATATTGCAATGAATACCACAACATCCTAGCATTTATTTCACTCTCAAATATTGTCTACAACCAAATATCAGTTCACCCCATGTCATTGCATTAAACTCTAGTGGATGCATAACAAAAACTAACTAATCTTGAAAACTAACAGTCTCCTAAATAATATATTTAGATATAAAAATGATAGAAACAAACCACAATTTGTTTTAGCTGTACCAATAGATATACTTAAATTACAACATAACTAAATGTTTATCCATGCAAAAAAATGTCAAGCTCATCTTGTAAATCTCCATACTAGAAACCAGCAAGAGTTCATTCACTTTTATGTCTAGAAAAAATATCACTTTGCAACCTAGAGTAGTCTCGAATATAGATGTTTTGGATGTATTTTGTGTAGCTCATCCTCATTTTTTGTCACAAACCATGCAATCTTATAACGTATTTTGAGAACAAAGTCAATCATGATGTTTCTTTATTTTTCTACATTAAATTTGTTGCCAAAGTCAACATTAATGATTTATAATCACTCCATTGTTAGGCACATGTTATGGTTTACACATGTGGTATGACCAAAATCATGAAAAGAAAAATTGGGCGTGTTGACATATTTTAAAAAAGCCTTCTTTTTCATCCAGGTAGTTATAAAAATTGGTTTGTGTTTGAGAATCAGCTAAAGGTCATCCTTTAAAGTCATTCAAAATATGTTGAGAGTAGTTGGTCTTTGTTGACAAGGAATCCCCTTAATCTTTTTATCATTTACTTTATGATAACCAAATTTCTCTTTTTGAAATCAACCATCTCTTTTGGGAAATGAGAATGAATCAAAAGATTGTTGTCCTATTAAAATGGTTTCAACAACTAATAGAATTAAAATTCCCTCAAGGCATATCAGTTGCATATGAATAATTGGCCATTTAAAAAGAGAGATGGTGTCATTCTGGTTCTCATAAGAAAAATGATGAAAATACTAAGTGAAATCCTATACAATGGAGGACCACCTACTTCTGAGTACTTTTTAAATGACTTTTAGGGATGGCCACCTACTTCTGAGTACTTTTTAAATGACTTTGAGGGAGGACCTTTTAATGATTCTCAACTGAAATCATTCACTTTGTCCACTCCGATAGAGAAGAAAGCTTTAGTGAAGCCTATTATACCACCTAGTTTTTGTCTCATTATTTTGTTTGTTCTATGTGTGCTAATCGAGATAGCTAGTCACAAAGAAAATAGATCATCATTAATCTAGTAATAAAGCAAATGAGGGACAAGATAATGCCAACAATAATAACTACCCTCCCAAATAATCTAAGAAACATATGCTCTGAGATAAGAGGTGGATATGAAATACAAGAAGAATCTCAAAGCTAGACTCCCTATGATTTTGGGAGCATAGGTGGAAAGCATGGGATAAGAATATGGAATCGTCAATTGTCACCACATTTTTGTGGGAAAATAAGGAAACCCATCAAAAGCACACTTTGGGAAATTAGGTGGATAAGGAAAACAAGATTTTTTAAGAAACTATTTTCTTATATAAGATTTGATCCCTAATCAAGATTAAAATACATATAGGGACACTTCCCATGCCATATCTCATTTGGTGTCTTTTTAACCATTTTAAACGGTACATTGTTTTAGTTCATAGCATGTACCAAAAAAGAAATTAGAATATTAGCTAGTTTTATTAATAATCCCTTCATGACTTTACATGGTGTGATTCCTTCTTTTTGATACATCATTGTATCTCAAGTAGAGTCCATTTTTATACACTATCACCGTCTCTAGAATGTCCTCAAACTCTTGGTTTAAAATGTTTCAACATCGATCACAATGAAGTATCTTAATACTTTTACCAAGTTAGTTATGTACTTCATTCATGATCTCCTTCAACACTTCAAGAATTTATTCTTGTATTTCATTAAATACAAACTTTCATATATACTAATAACATCAGTAAATATAATGAGGTACTAGTAACTACCTCTATCATTTATTCTAAAAGGTCTATATACATCAGTATGTGTGAGCCCTAATAGAATAGTCGTTCTCCCACTACATCTAGTGAAGTTGCTTTTGTCATATTACCCAATAAATAAAACTTGCATGTCTCTAATGGTTCAATAACCAAAAGAGTCTAGATAACCATCATTATGGATTCTAGAAATGCAATTCTCATTAACGTGCTATAGATGACAATGCTATAAGTATTCATTGTTTGAGTCATCAAGTCATTCAGTATAAGTGTCACACATTTGTCTTTAGAACTATCAAGTATAGTTATGAGACATTGGGCATTGCCATGAAACATCAATTTATTCATAATATTCTCAATTTATTCATAATATTCTTGTCATATAAGATACAAGATTTTTTCATTAATGGCAACTACATAATAGTAATTCTCTAATTCTATTACATGCCCATGAATGACAGCTTCCAACTGTAGTGGCAACAACCCTTGCTCTGTACAGTTTTCACTTACTTCTTCTCAGGCCCTGAAGTAGAGATCTCTATCTCTTTCTTCTTCCTAAGATCCTCTATACAAAGAGGGTAGTTCCTTTACCAATGTCCAACTGGTGACAATGGTGGCATTTTCTTTCCTTAATCTTTTAAGTGAAGTGGACATATTCCTTTTGCACTTATCCTTCTCCTTATCTTGAGTGCAGAAGACTTGGACTTCATCTTAGCCTCAGAACTCTTCTTGGCCTTGCCTTTGACCTTGGACTCACTTATGATTATCACCATCACAGATTTATCCTTCTTCATCAACATGCCAAGCATTTGATAAACTGGGTTATATGATTCAGACAATGATTGTAGAATCATATATGTGGTCAACTCTTGATCGAAAAGAAATCTCAGTCACTCTACTAAGTCTCCCTTTGTCAGTTTGCACTCAAACTTCACTTTGGATATATTGTACCTTACTTTGTTTACATGATTATTTAACATGTGTTACCATCTTGAGAATATCTATATTTTCATGCTGCTCATGCAACTCATAGTTCATACATCATATCATAAGGTACTCAATGCCTGTGACATCATTGGCATGCTTCAAGTAAGCATCCATTTCAGTCTTAGACGTACTTGGAGCGGGTTCCTCTGGCTCTAGTATTTCATTGGTGAGAATGCTTCTCAAAGTCCTAAACCAGATGCAGAATTGAATCTCATTTTGTTTCTCCTACTCGAAGGACTTATTGCAATTTTTCCATTAGATTATACAAAAGAAATTATGCAACTTTTCAAAATATTATTGATTTGTTTGATTTGATAAGTTTGATGATATTAATTAGGCCTTTAATTAATTATGGCTCCCACTATTTTGTTCAAATTGAAAATCCTCATGTATCAATTTAGAAGATTGGAGCGTATAATCTTCTAGTGAGACATAATCCATATTTCATCAAATCATGAGTCAGCTTTGGTTGATCGTCCATAATTTGACTATTTAGGTAGACAATGTTTGTCAATTGAATCTTATGCAACTCTTGGATAGATGGTGAGCACAACTCTTTGTCATAGTAATTTTTATGCTTCTAGGTACTTAATCCCATTAAGATCACCTAGTTAATCCTGACTCGAAAGCCAACACGACAGAGTATGTACCCTACTTTGGCATATCTACATGCCTACCATCACACTTCCACAAGATAGACGACGCACCACGATTTAGCATAACCTATGTTTGGTCGATCAATCTTTTCATGTGTGTCTCTTATGGAAAGCATCTAAGACTTAATATTATATTGAGGGAATTCATATATAAATACATATACAGATCCAATCACCACATGATTATGCATCATATACATACCATAAC
Source organism: Alisma plantago-aquatica (assembly GCA_963693085.1). Taxonomy (NCBI): domain Eukaryota; kingdom Viridiplantae; phylum Streptophyta; class Magnoliopsida; order Alismatales; family Alismataceae; genus Alisma; species Alisma plantago-aquatica. Next base: position 947,249,472 of record OY856413.1, read on the forward strand.
CACACAAAAAAAACATGCAGTCATAGATATATGAGCGATGGTTATGTCCAGTCTAATGCAATTATTTAGAGCCACAAGGAATTGCTACCACCTAAGGTCCACATCACATGCATCAACCCGTTATTGGTGAAGATTTGTGCTCGGACCAATATAGGTTGATCGATTCAACTCTTGAACCCATCAACTCGCCTCTTGGTCACTCATTTGGGCTCTTGAAACGATCATCTAGTCTCAGGTTCAAGCAATGTCTGGACTCTCCAGTCGATCGGTTGGGCCACCAGTCGATCGGTCCATCCTCCTGTTGTCTGTCCTCCTCAATCCTCAAGTCGATCAGTTTGTCTTATGAGCCAGTCAGGTTGTTTTTGTGTAGAACATCTTCTATTGACAAAACATAAATCAAAACTATCATGTTTCATATTACATTATGAAAGGGAAAACCTTGAGTTACATTCAAGGGGAAATAGGAAGAAGAGAATTAATTTATATTTGGAAAGGAGAGGCTCGGTATGCAAACTGAGATATTAACATGAATAAACAACCACAACTATGCACACATACATATCTAGGGTTATTGGCCATAACCATGCCAACATCCACCATAAAAACACCTTTAGGGTGACATGTATGGATTGTTTATATATCATACCATATATTTATTTATATTTTTGGAATCGTTTGTGATATTAATAGGATATGCAAATTAACTAGTTTAGTATTTGCATCTTATGAAATAAAATAAATCTGATCCTATCGATTTAAATCCCTAATACACCGTAAATTGACGTGGCTCTGATACCACTGTTGAGAAATCGGGGTGATAGATAATGCAGTGGAAAAAAATAAATTTAAAGCTTGATTCCCCTTAACAGCCAGATCGCATCAACAACAATGTATCTAAGAATGAAAGTAACAAGAGTTATACCTAATCCTGGAGCAAGTCTAGTGACAACTCTTGATGCAGTACTGTGCTTCTTCTCCAAGTAGCAACACACTTCTTCTTTAGTAGCACTCGAACAGTTGTCAGCAACAACATCCTATTCTAGTACCACAGACGGTGGTTGGCGGTGTTCTCCTAGCGGCATACAATGACTTCCTACCTCTAGAGTAGTCCATGTGGACCATCGAGAACCCCCACATTGCGCTACCAATGTTGATGTATATGCCCAAAGAGCCAATCATGATATGATTGTAATGGCATAAATGTAAATGATTTGATTATTAATAAAAGGCAAGCTTCCAATTTATTTTGTTTGTTCAGTTATGAGATAGTGAAATAACATAAAAATGTCTAGAAAATGATATTACTCAATAAATTATGCCTTCAAATACGTGACTTGGAACAATGAGATCATATGAATGTTAAGAGTATATACATTCTTATTATGTCCCTGATCAGTTGTTGTTGGGGAAGATGAATAGACAACAATAACACATAAGATTAGAGTGTGAGTTGGTTGATGACAAAATCTCATTAGTCATGATATGGCAATATCAAACCAAGTACACAGATACATGTCAAAGAATAGTGTATCGGACGGACCCACCATGAGATTGACACTGGAATCCATCATAATGGAAGTCATAGTCATCTGTCACGGTGATGGTGGTGGTTGTGGTTCTTAGACATGAAATCACTACACTCATCACATGTCATTCAATACATCTTGACATCATCAAACACAGTCCTGGAACATGGGTTGTTATAAAATCGATGATTGGGTGACTGTGACCCATGGGGATTGACTGTGAGTGATAGATATGTGGGAGTATGATATACTAGGCTTCTTGATTAGCGAGACTGAGAAATGCATGCATGCACATGTGAGTTAATATATGATATTGAGCTTACATATATCTCAGACAGTCTGCTCTGGTTTAATGAACAATATTGACTAATAATGAGGGTGACCGCTCCATGCCTCTAGTTCAATCTAGATAGCAATGACAAAGGAACTGTACAAATATTGTAACACCATACACAGATTATAGGTTGAAGTTGTTCTCCAACTTTCCATTTACTTGGGTAGCAATGATGTGTTACTAGGAACCACTCATTACTTGTGATGTCATAAATTATTATGGACATTCACTGCCAACGTAATATGAGACCTATAGGGTCACACACACAGGAACTCATCTAGAAGTGAAGCTGACTCTTGAATGACAATTAAATTAATTACTAAAATGTTTAGGCAATTAATTCACAAAACAAGCAGCCTGAAACCACTGCCAAACGACCATATCTAGTGTTGAGACATGTGTTTGGAGAGTGCCAAATGGCCATCTCAAGTGTTGAGATGGGCGTCTTGAGAGTCAGGGTTGATTTGAGTAGAAATTAGCTAAGAAGCAAACTGACCCAACCAGCTGGCTCGACTTGGTTCACCAAATGATAGTCTGGGTGAGTGAGACAGCCATCTTGCATGGGTGAGATGATCCGGTCTAGTCAAGGGAAGTTTCTAGACATTCCACTATTTGTTTCACTTGTACATTACTTGTTGTGCAAGGAAACCAATGTCCAACATTGATGGAAATTGAGTTGCCAATTTTGTGTACAACTGGGAAACAACCAAATGACCATCTGGTCTATTCCAAACGACCATATGGCATGCCAGATGACTGTCTGGGTTGCCATACAATCATATGGGCTATCATAGGTTGTGAAATTTCCAGAATTATTGTGAAAAATTCAAGATCTTACGATCCCTTCCACACCCGCATCGACTAGGAACCTGGACCCAAACCCTACCTATAAATAGAGGGGGTATTGGGCTTCCCAAAACACAACACAAACAATTGAGTTTTAGTTGCTCTGATAATGTTGTCCTCTCTGGTTGTGGTAACCAAGAGAGCTCACTCAAGTCCTACCCGACTAGGGAGGGATAGCCAAGGAAGAGAAACAACTGAGATCATTGTTGTAGGAGAGCAGGTTGGTGTGACTAGTACACCAACAGGAGGAACAACTCCTTCTTGTCTGTTCTAGTAGGACGACAAAAGTTCTAGTTGGTCTGTGTGGAGTAATCTAGAGGCAAGAGTCCTTTAGCTACTGCTAGGAGGGCAACATCAGCGCGTAGTTTGTGGTGAGATCAGAGAAGTTGCTGCAGCGGTTGTTTTAGTATGTTGTCCTTTTGAACGTCAACCTACTAGAGTTTATTCACTCTCCCACATGTGTCCCTACCTTACTATCCCTCCCTTTATCATGTAGGACTTGCTCGGGCTCTCTATTGGTTACCACAACTAGAGAGGACAATAATTGTCAGAGCAAACATTGTGTTTGAGAAGCCCCCAATATCCCTCTATTTATAGGAGATGCTAGGGTTAGGGTTCCTAGTCTGTGCGGGAGTCAAAAGGATGGAATTCACAATTTTTTGGAACTTGCACACAACAAATTGGTCATTTCGCATAGCAATTGGTCGGTTTGTGCATAAACGGATCATTTCATGCAGTTTCATGTTCTAAATCAAATTGGTAATCAATGCCCGATCAATGCTATACATGACATCAACATAAATCCTTATTAATTGAATTGGCCACTGAACCGGGCAACCCAAATAGTGAATCATTTAGTTCACATAGTGAAATGGTCATTTCACATGTCCAGTTTAGGCAAAGATCAACCAATATTGATTCCAATTGACTTGACACTCCAACCGATCAATTCAATACTTGAATCGGTCGGTTCAAAGTCTAGTCAGTCAACTTTGAACCTCAATTGTTTAATTTAATACCTAAACACCTTTAGTAATCAAATTAAACATCATTCATGAATATACTCCTATTCCAAGTGTATCCTATGCATGTGACCCTATAGGTCCCAAATTACATTGGCAGTGAATGTCCATAACATACTTATGACATCAAAGCAATGAGCAGTATCTAGCAACACATCATTGCTACCCAAGTAGTTTGGAGAGTTGGAGAAAAACTTCAAACTACAATCCGTGATTAGTGTTATTGTGATTATATAGTTCCTTTATCGTTGATATCCATATTGAACTCAAGGCATGGAATCGTCATCCCCTCAACGTTCAATCCATGTTCCTTGAACTAGAGCAAACTGTATGAGATGCTTGTGAGCTCACATATTACATATTGAGTCACATGAGTATGGCCATACATTTCTTAGTCTTGCTTATCAGGAGGCCCTTGATATCAATCTCATGTAGAAGGGACAAATCTCATCTACATCACTCACACTCAATCCCCATGTGTCACAATGCACCCAAGCACCACCTTGATGTCCTCATGTGATTCTTCTCTCATGACTAATCATCGCATGAATTCTCAATTTGGGTAGCTTATGCATGGGAAAAATTAAAATTCACTTGAAATCATGAACGTTGATAAGATGAACTGATCATAAATAAAAATCCCATTTTGGATGAATGAAAGTACTCTTGAAAGTGATGTTCTCGTGTAAACTCAATATTATGAAATCAAATATGTGTGCTTTCCATGTTCGAGGTAAATTCTTAATATGGTGAAATAAGTTGAGACTCCTATCTTATACCGCATGTTTGATGAGGTCCTTATTTATTAAACCTATTTTTCTCTATTGTTGATTAAGTCTCAAACATAGTTAAGAAAACTTTTCCCATATTTGATATGTACAGTGATTATGCCTTGGAATGACCATGCCTTTGGAACCCTAAATCATGATGTGAGGAATTGCTACAAGAGGAAAATCCCCCTATTGGCTTTTTTCCCCTCTTTGTAGACTCGATTTGAATGAAATGTGGACTTAGATCTTAATCTTGCACTAGTATTCTCAAACCCTGGAGTTCTCAATTTGACTTCTTGATTTTCAAAATCTACCCTTGCCTTGACCTTGAAAGGAAGGGAATGCAATTTGACCTTGATCTTGCAAAATCTTGAAGTATGGTTTCCCTATTATGATCTTGATGTTTGACTCATGATCTTGTGAAATATGATTTGATAGTTGACACTTGACACACACCCTATTTAGATATGCTTGATGACTCATGATTAATATGGACTAATGTGCTAGATTAGGGTGGTAGTTGACTTATGAATCCCCTAACCTAGGTCACACCTCTATTTTGACTACCTCTAAATTCTCACCTTATGGATTTTTTAGAGTTTGGGAAGGTAACCCCTTTCATACTATTCCGATTTCTTGACCTAATTCTCTAATATGTCAAATTCATGATGATATTGATACTCGATCTTGAATCTTGATTTAGTGACAATCTTGAAATATAATATTGCTGACAATATTTACTGGTTAGGTTCCTAGCAAGGCCTAGGCCTAGATCATTCGTCATCTACCATGAGAATAAACACGATACGGATACCATGAAATGTTGAATAATGCTCAAAATGTTGCTTAATTGATTTATATGGATGAATGATCATCCCTAGAAAGTTGAGTTAACTAATTAGTTTAAGAATTTAGGTAACCTTGAATGTCACCTAAAGTTTGAATGAGTAAGTATACATAGCATGAAAGAGAAAATATTGAGTATGATTCATTAAACCCAACTATACCATATCTAAGGGACCTAAGGAGAAGTCACTGAGGAAGTGGCTGACAGTATGTGACCAAGCCTAAGAGGGAAGGTTACCAAGAATACCAAGCCTAGGAGGGAAGGTCACCAAGATGCCAAGCCCAGGAGGGAAGGCCAACATGAAGACCAAGCCCAGGAGGGAATGTGAGACCCTAACCTTTCTTAAATGGTTGAACATGCTTAATTACCATTATTGAATTCTTATAACTATAATCTAACCTTGTGATATGATTTGGAATCATAATACACACTTAAGTTTCAAGTTTGGTCCAATTTGAACAATGTTTGTGCAAGTTGTGCAATTTTATGTACATTTTGGACTTTTCTACAATTTACCAATTGGGAGGTTTTTCTTGCAATTTATCACTTGAATTATCTTATTTGGATGTTCTCTCATCATTATTGATCTTTTTGATCCATGGGACACCTAGTTGAACCTTGGTTTGGATGTTCCTCAAGGGTATTTTAGGGTTTGGCCCTTTATGGATGAGCTACCTTTAGGAGCTATCAAGCAAATGGTTTATTTGCTTTTCTTGCAAAATCAAGAAATGAGGGATAAGCATGTCTCCATGGATGATGGGTCAGATGCTTGTGTGGCTTCTTGTATATCCTTAATAGCTTAAGGCCATGAACACATGGGGAAGCTACTTGTACACCTCATGCTTGCTTCCATCCTTATCCATGGGCTATATTTACCTCTTCCTTGCCCAAGTACGAAAATTTACTTGCTTTCTCTTTCCTCTAACCTATAGAAATTACTCCACTCTATTTTTCTGTGGAACTAAGTGATCTAAGGTAGGAGACAACCTCTGAGAAGAAGGTTTCCTAGAGCTCCATCTAGCCCTACCTAGGGTTTCCAAGGTTATCTTCTAGGGATTTCGACCAAGGCAAGTTGTTTTATTCCTTCCTTCTCCATTTTTCTTAATCATCTCCTTACTTAGACCTTCCTCCAGGTTGTAACGTTTCTATTCCATGGTAGAAGTTTCTCTAAAGCTCTAAAACCGTACCTTTCTTGCTCCTTATGCTTAGGGTTTACTTCTTTGATGGAGAAAGGTGTTAGATGGACGAGTTCAGAGCTTATGCTTGGATTTTCTACCCTACCTGCTCAAATTTTCTTCTATTTAGGATTTTATCTTCTCATTATAGGCAAGTTTTATAACTTTCTCCACGTTTATTACTTACCATAAGCTTGCTAGCTCATGTTCTTTCTTTAAAATGATGGTCCATGCACTAAAAAGCTATGCTTGACTTGGATTTCAATTTTTATGATGTTCCCTGTTCTGATTTCAGTTCTAGATGAACTTGTAATCATGTGTAAGTTCCTCCTAAGATATAAGATGATTTGGATCAGGTTGTTTTGTGAATCGATAGTGCTAAGCACCCATCAACCAATGGTCAATTTTAGGGTTTAAAGCTGATTTCTTCTATAAACACATACCCAATGGTGGTACCATTGCAACAACCGATGGTGTTGTCTTCATGACAACTAATGGTAATGACCAAGGGTGTCAATTGACGTTCACCCCTTAGGTCAGATTTTTGCCTAATTATAATCTTAATGATCAACAACTAAGTACCCTAATGATGCTATAAATTAATGGTGACATTAGTTTGATATCTGATGATGATAATGAATATAGTGTTGATCTAACTACCTATGGTGACTTAATGGTCACTAATGATGGTGTAACAAGTCTCCACAACCTATGGTGAGTTAAGCATGTAGTTGTAGCATCAATTAAACCTTAAACCAATGGTTTCTTGGGTCATTTGATGCAATGGTCAGATCTATACTCCAATTGATGGTTTTAATATATGAACTTGACCTAATGGTTAAGATCTAATGTTTCTTTATCAATAAATTGGAATTATGCCTAAATGTAATATGTTGGTCCTAATTAGTGATTTAAATTGTTTCCTTTATGAGATCAACTTTAGAAGCTCATTTACTGATGGCTTGTTTTAAATAAACAATCGCTTGTGGGGTTGACCCTACTCTTAGTGGAACTTTTGATGTTGTTAATCAAGGGATGTCTAGGTTTAATGGTGACTCTTTCTAGAGAAAAAATAAATGACTTCATAGATGGTTTGTTCAAGGTTTTTACTTATATAAATGACCAATGGATTTAACTTTTCAACATTTAATGGTTAGAAGTTTATGCCTCAATATTTCCATGGTTTTGGGTGAAGCCTATAGTGTAATGTTATGATTCTAATGATGAGAATTTGGTGGTTCATTGCCTTAAACTTGTAGTCTTACCCTTGCCCTCGTATGATTATGATTGATAATCACCATAATGGATTAATGGGTAACCCTAATGAGGTATAGCTTGTTATATCTAGCTTTAATATAACTAAATGATTGGTATTTGGGTATGAATAGTCCTTGAATGATTAATACAATCATGGAGTACTATCTTATTGTTGTTAAAACCCTAGTATACTATAACCCATTGGTTACACCTTGATTTATATGTGGGTTCATACTTGAGAATTGTATGGAATGTGATTGTGATGCTTCACCTTATGCATCCATGATCCAATTGGGATGTTGTGAGTTAAGGTTTGGGTATGCATGCTTATTAGTAACATCAATATAATTTATCTTGTTGAACCTTACTCTAATGCAAATAGATAAAGATGAGTATCATGTTTAACCTTCTTATATGATGGCATGAGGGTGAAATAACCTCCTTAATATGATCATAACCTTAATGTGTTAATTGGTGGTTATCATAGCCACATGGTTGATACTTTATTATGCTAAACTTGTGCATTATGAATATGATGAGGGTTAATAATATCTAGATTCCTTGCATGTTGATGTAATAAAGTAATGTTATTAATGTTAATATAACCTTTCTATGATTGTTTATGAATATTTCCAAGCTCATTGATGCAATATTGTGTTGATCTGGTGTATTATATGTAAGTGATGTTGTTGGGCCTTGTCATAAGGCATGGAAAGATAATGAATGATCTTACAGGGAATAGTATGATGGTCTTAATGACCTTTGGGCATGGTTGAGCTCTGAATGAGGTGTAATCCTCTTGTGTTGATAAGGGTTGATACCCTGTGATATTGTGAAAAGGATTTATATCTTGTGATAGTATGATGACTAGTGTAGTCTCGTGAATGGCAAGTGAATAGCACCATGTGATGATGAGACGGGAAATTATGTTTCATACATTTTATATATTTGAAAGTTGTGATACTTATATGCTTGCTAGAAGTGAAATTAGGGTTTGTATGTTCACTTATTTGATGCAGCCTTAATTCACCCAATTGGCATAACTAATCAAGTGAAACTCTAATAATGTAATGCCATGTACCGTAGAACCATTTCAGTATCAGAAGTTGCTGGTGGTGAAATGAGAAATTCCTATGTGAAACTCGGAGCACATATTGTTGAATATGTGGGGGTGCAAGTGAATACCTCCTTGTGTCTATAATTATAGGTTATGGATGATGATTGTGGTCATGCCTCATATATTGTGAAATGTGAATGGTAGCAGTATAACTGCCGAATGCCTAATATAGAACAGCCATGTGTGAGCATGTTCTCTAGTGTCATGACTTGTACCAGGGGCGGACTAGTCGTTAACAACTTGACTATATATCGCTATAGTGGTAGCTTTGACTGATATGTCATTGCCTTTTTGGCCCATACTAACTGGGTAGAGGAGAGATCGTAGGATATTGGCACTCCTAGATCTTATAAGGAACCGGATAGCCCTTTACAGGGGTTGGTTGGACTTTGGATGGTACGATTCAAATTCCCAAGGCATAATAAAAGATGTAATACAACTGTGTAGCATATCTGTTTAGGGTTATACATGACACTTCATATTAGATGATAACCCTTGTTGTTCTCTTTACATAGAGATGATGTTTCGTGCATTAAAAGAGTGTAGATATGCTTATGTTGTGGATATGCTCATGTTATAGACATGTACATACAATAGTCATGTTTCAGTTGATAGAGATATTACTACTATTGGCTATGATTATGACATTAGTTATCACATGCTGTTAGCTATGCTTATATTGCTAGTTATGCCTTTGTAACTAAAGATGCCTATACTACTGATCAGCCTCAAAAGTGAGTCAGAACTTTGAATTTGTAACCTGAATCCTTCGAGGACACCCACAACTTTATTACAGGGTCGAAGTAGATACGGGGTCGAACACAGGGATGTGGTGACGTTTTGGATGCCACATATTTCGTTCTTTAGTCAGATAAGTCAAAACGATAGTCGATGAAAAGTATGGGGCTAGAACTAGTCTAGGGGGTTGTCACGAAATAAAACAAAACTAAGAAAAGAAAAGAAAACGGAGTTTGCGGGATTCTACTAAACAGAGAGGAGTTCTTGGCTATGTAACCACAACCTGGGAAGTCTATGCACCCGTTCTCAGGTTTAGACAACCCTCGAACACCTGAGAAAGCATCTTGAAACCAAACATAGTACGTACTATCATGGTTGTTCCTATGGGTCATCCCACTCACTCTCGCATAGCTTGACTAAACCCATCTATGATTGTGCCATCAAACCTCTCTCAAGGATGATACATCAACATCTTAGCATATTCTAGAGGTCCTCTTGGGTCTAGAATGTGCTGAGATGTTAGGAACAGATAGCCGTAGGACCGTCCTCCTCTCAGACTCTGGTCCAAACTATCTTCTCGCGTCTATTCCTACACAGATCTCATGATACATGTAGAAACAATAGTTCAAACTAGGAAGAGATCAACCAAACTAGCAATTACAACTAGAGAGAGAAGATAGAACAAGAAAACATGCTAGATCTGAAATAAATCTACTCGCTTAAGGCAGAAGTACATAAACATGCCCAAAACGGGCTACATAGCCAAGAAGGAGCTCAACTAGCCATGGACAAGCATAGTTGGCACCGAACAAAGATGGAAGAACATCATTGTACAAGAAACTAAGGAACACAATAGAAGAAAGGGTAAGAAGATAAGATTTAGTCTGTGGAGGAGAGGTGGCTCTCGCTCCTTTGCCTCTGTATAGGCTGTATCTCATCTTTTTGTCCTCCTCCTTGATCAGATCTGGACTCCTTGGTCTTCTCTCTCTCTAGGCCTGCCCCAAACAACGGCTCGGTGGATGAACGGAGGTGGAGGATGATCCAGATCTGGGTTTCCACCACAGATCTGGGTGGAAATAGATGGATGGATGGAGAGAGAATGGAATCCTATTGTAGAGGGACATGTGGAGTGAGCATCGCAGTCTTCTCGGACCTCCATGCTCTCACATGTGATTCCAGTTCGAGGTCCTCCATGGGATGGACGCAAGTGGGCAACCTTCCGGTCTGGACTTGATCCCTGACTCCCCCCCAGACCCCTTTGTATGGTAGGAGTGGGGGTATTTATAGGCTTGGATCACTGTTGGGGGATTGTTCAGAGTGTTGGACCTTGGTAGAGGTCTATGCACAGACCGCGGGGCCTTGATTTGGGAACTAAGTCCTGAGGTCACGGTACTTGAACATTCCTCACCACGGGCTGCTGAGATCCTAACCGCGGGCGTGGTGTGTGGTGCTGGGCGTGGCGGCCAAGGCAGGTGTAGCACCATGGGTAGAAGGTTCAGAAGGCGAACCGCGGGTGCGGCGAGAGAGACTGTGGGTCGCAGTGAAGATGATCGCAGTGGGTCTAGATGAAGTCAGGGAGGAGGCCGCCATGGATGGTTGTTGTGTGGAGAAGGTGGGAAGGGCACCGGGGGGAGGAGTTGATAATGCAGCGTAGCCGATCGTGGTGAATTGTTGCAGGTGGAAAGAGACCACCATGGGTCACAGTCATGGACACCACGGTCGTGGTGTGGGGGTAGATGTTGTCGTGACTGGAGAAGGTCGAGCATAGCAAGGTCGAGTGGCAGTTGTCAAAGGAGATGTCACGATTTGTGTCGATTGTGATCGGATGTAGCAGGCAAGACGTGCTGCTGTTAGGGTTGAAGAGCAGCAGTGAATACATTTGAGGTTGCCGTGACGATGATGGCGGCACGTCTGTTGGCTTGATGTTGACTGCGGGCGAACGAATTGGAGAGGAGGTCGCGGTGTCAACAACTGCGGTCGCGGCTTGATGGGGGCAGTAGGGAGGCGAGCATAGAGGGAAGGTGGTTGTGGTTGATGACGACGTTGTCAGAGTCGATCACAACTGGAGTTGTGGAGGAGCAGGCTGCTGGTTGGAGGTCGCACTTTCGTGGGTCGAGGTCTCTGCCATGGGAGGCAAAGAGGACCACCGCGGCCGTGACAAGGTGTAAGGGTAGTCCGCAACCGGTGGAGAAGATCGCAGTTGGAAGAGATCAGAGTGGAACAGCGGGTCACCGTGTTAGGAGGGAAACCACGGGTGCGATGTTGGGGAGAGAAAAGGAAGATGGGAACCGTGGTCACAGATGGGAGAAGATAACTGCAGTCGCGGTATGGGTTAGAGGGAAAGAAGAAAACCACGGGTAGATGGATGACGAACCGCAATTGCGGTGTATTAGAAAAGAATAGAAAGGAAAGGAAGAAGAGGGGATTGACCCCAGTTGCAAGATGGGCCAAGGATATTGGGCCTTTGTGACCACTTTGACCTGCACATAGGTGCACAAATCTCAATTAAATGAAGATAAATCAATTAAGCTAGGTAAATTCACATATTAGAAGATAAGCCAGTAAAAGCAATTAATCAGAGCAAAATTGGGTCCATGATGTGACTCAGACAGTGATGAATATGTGTTCATCATTAAAAGATATAGCAGATAATATAGTTTTACTGGGACTCAGTTGGAGAGAAAACATGGAGAAAGATGTCATCACAAGTTCAGTGCTTGCTTGTCCCAAAACTGGCTATATTAGCTACTTTATTGGCTATTTTAGCTACTTTACCTATGAGAAGATAAAAGGTACTAAAATATGAGCATTATAGGGCATATTAAGGCCAAAGTGGTGCAAAACCATAGATAAATAGCATAGAGAATATGAGCTAATTTGGGTGTTATCAACTACCCCAAGCTTAAAACTTGCTTGTCCTCAAGCAAGACTGTTCTCAAAGAACATAAAGATAACATCCAAATTAAGCTTGGCAATAGATGCTAAGGCTAAGAAAAATAGTTTAAAGCATTAATTCTCCTGATTCATGTCGTTTCAGAACAAATCCCCACCAATCAACCACATTACTGCCAAAGCAAGATCAAAGAGTTTCCAGGCAAGATTAAGCAAATTCACTACAACATGTCGATACTCATGAGGGTTTGAATCATTATTATTAGTCACGAAAGAATTATCACATAGGTGATCACACGGGTGATGAGAAATGAGCCATCACCATGAATCCATGCACACCAATAAGGAACAACACGCCTCTCACTTATTCATGTCCTAAAAAACAAAGTAAAAGACTCTAATGACTTCTGAGGATCCCGATCTACGTCAGGTTGGTCCATGTAACGAGCAACAGTCCCTGCAGTCTGAGCCAGTTGGCCCAAAGCAGTGAGATGAACTCCTCGTACTGCACTCCAACCAACCCTGCTACTGAGATGATCTCATAGGTCTCCTAGGGGTTCCTAGGGACTCTCTAATGAGCTTTTGGAGTGATACTACCAGGCACGACATACCCGCGTTCATGAGTGCAGTCATACACCGGCTAGGCACCATCCTCAACTCTCCTAAAAGAAAAAATAAGCACTCATTAATTTGCACTCAGGCTTTTATTCTATGCATTCTATTTTGTAGGCTTGGGTGAGAACTATATAGACATTTCAAGATTTTGTGGTCGGCTGAGCCTCTTTTACAACTTTTTATATCTTTTTGACTCAATATAATGTGAGAAGGCATGTAATCCATCAAGGAAAACATTTCATCTTGTTTATAGCTCAAAGCCCGTCATGATCCGCTTGACACCTGTGTAAAAAGTTGCAATTATGATTCAAGAATCCTTAGAATAGAGACAAGCTCGTGAAACCGCATCTAGGATTGTTTGATCATGTTTTAGCTCATTCCATCTATCCTTTACCATGGATTTTTCATTCACAACATAGATCAAGGGAATAAAGCTTTAAGCTATGAAAAAGGCACATAACCTTAGATTTATTACCAAACTCAAGGAAAGAGTCAAAGAGCAAGTCAAGTGAAAGGTCAAGCAATGTTAAGATGAAAACTGTGCATTTAGGCATAAAGTCAAGCATTTATCTATTTGATTCGCACCATATGGCCATAATTGCAAAGCTAAAAAGTTGATTTTTTTTGAAAATTTAAAACTAAATGTAGGAAGTAAACATGCATGTTAGAAGGATGAAGAGATAGAAGGGCGAATAGCCCTACCACCCCAAGCTTAAATTTTTGCTCGTCCTCGAGCAAGATATAAGCTTAGGATAATAGGGTGGGAATGCATGGAAGTTAGGGTGGGAATCTTATTAAAGTCCTAAAATGATGCATGTATGCAAGGAAAAATAAGGCAGTTAGAGGAAAGAAACTATCTAAGCAAGATCATGAAAAACAAAATTTTATTTTAACAAAAAGTGAAAAGAAAGAGGTAAAAGAAAGGGGGTGGCTGCCCTATGATACCGACACTGGGATCCCAAATCCTAAGTTTTGGGACCAGTGTCACCTGTGTCTTTCCAGCGGGATCCACCTCACAATAAGAGCAGAATAGGTGGAGGTGAGGGCCCTTCTGAGTCTGAAGTAGAGGAATAGAATATGATGACTCAGTGAACTCATATGTGTGCTGGAATCATCTTGAATTGCACTGAGATGACTTCTTTGGCAAAGCATCCTCAAGGCACCTTTCAATGTATAGATATGAATGGGAAGGCCTAGGATGTCGACACAGGATGAGATGGAGGAGATAGGCTAAATATCTTTTGGACAATTCATCTCATCTTTCTCCATCTCTAAACTTGAGGTTGGGTGCTCATATTAATCAACATGTACTGTCTGAGTCATCCAATCATCTTCCGAGCAATAAGTGTCCCCAGAAGAATATGTTTGTTGTTCTTCCACCCCAAGCTTGTTGCCTTCTATGGGGTCCAGGGTGTCTTCATGCTCGGAAGCCATGTTGTAGTGGATCGCCCATCTTGTTCCCTTGAGTTCCACCAAGCCTTGTAAAGGGTTGGTGGTAAATGTCGGCTCATGTTGTTCCAACTCGTCGTCGTCAGTATATTTTCTCCATTGAGAGGAATAGTTGTCGTCGTCCTCATCGAACAAATTGTTCCAAACCATGATTGGCGTACTGCTCGAAGCTAAGTGACATGTCTCAATATGAGAGACATCACCCTGGTTTGGGTCAATGTCAGACTCGAGTTCCTCAAACCAACCTTTTGGGTGCGAGGTTGTTTGGCTATCATCATGAGGATAAGAGTCTTCATCATCGTCATCATAGAACCATTCATGTCTATGACTCATATCTTCCATTGGTTCATCAGCTTGGTCATCTGGATAGAATGAAGGGCTTCCCCAAGTGAGTTAGTCTTCACAGAAAAATCTTGGTGAATCCAGTTGATGGTCTGAATAGGTTGGCCTTCATGCCCAATGGAATGGTCTTGATGACTAAAGTCTTCATCACTAGGTGGTAGAGCTTGTGACTGTATGGTAACCAAATTGATGAGCTCTTAAAGCTTCCTGCCTTGCTCAACATCTTTATCATGAAGCTGTTGGACTTGTGCATCAATGCTTTCAATATTCATCAATTCCACCTTGCAATCTTGTCAGAGACTCGTTGTATCAAACTTGTGTGCTTGGATGAATCCTTGCTCAGTGGTTTGAAGCATTCTTTTACTGCGGTCTGCAATCTCCATTTCTATTTGGAGTTGACGCTCCTACTTATCTAATAGTTCCTGGAGCGGATCGACATGTTCTTGGAGATGAAGAGCTAAGGAGGTGACTGCATGAATACTTTCCCCAACCAACTCCACTACCTTAATTAGTTCTTGATCCCATGATAGCAAAGAAGTCGAGGGCTAAGTGGCAGTCTCCATTGTTGGAATTTCAACATACGATGACGGTGGAGGTGAGTATAACTTGACTAGCTATAGAGCACAACCTTCAATTATTTGCTGCAGTCGGAACTACAGAAAAACTCTGGAGGACAAGTGGACAAGATGACTTGTCTCATCGAAGCAAGATCCATGGCTGAAAAAGTATAAGAAAAAGAAAAAGGTATTCAGTATATATGAACAAGTATGTTTAAAATAAAAGAAAAACTATGCATGTATATATATATATATATACATGCTTAAAAGTGACAGAACAAAATCTTTTAGGCATGTAAATGTGGAAAACCATGTCCCCGGCAATGGTGCCAAAAAGTTGATCGGCCTCAAAATTGAGTCGGAACTTTGAATTTATAACCTGATTCCTTCGAGGATGCCTGCAACTTTATTACGAGGTCGAAGTAGATATACATGGTCGAACACAGGGACGTGGTGACGTTTAGGATGCCACAGATTTCGTTCTTTAGTCAGATAAGCCAAAACAATAGTCGATGGAAAGTATGGGGCTAGAACTAGTCTAGCGGGTTGTCACGAAATAAAACAAAACCAAGAAAAGAAAAGAAAAGAAAAAAACAAAACAGAGTTCGTGGGATTCTACTAAATAGAGAGAAGGAGTTCCTGGATATGTAACCACAACCTGGACAGTCTATGCACCTGTTCTCAGGCATAGACAACCCTCAAACACCTGAGCAAGCATCTTGAAACCAAACATAGTACGTACTGTCGTGGTTGTTCCTATGGGTCATCCCACTCGCTCTCGCATAGCTTGACTAAACCCATCTATAATTGTGCCATCAAACCTCTCTCAAGGATGACACATCAACATCTCAGCATATTCTAGAGGTCCTCTCGGGTGTAGAATGTGCTAGGATGTTAGGAACAGACAACCGTTGGACCGTCCTCCTCTCAGACTCTGGTCCAAACTATCTTCTCGCGTCTATTCCTACACAGATCTCACGATACAGGTAGAAACAACAGTTCAAACTAGGAAGAGATCAACCAAACTAGCAATCACAACTAGAGAGAGAAGATAGAACAAGCAAACATACTAGATCCGAAATAAATCTACTTGCTTAAGGCAAAAGTACATAAACATGCCCAAAATGGACTACATAGCCAAGAAGGAGCTCAACTAGCCATGGACAAGCATAGTTGGCACCGAACAAAGATGGAAGAACATCATTGTACAAGAAACCAAGGAACACAATAGAAGAAAGGGGAAGAAGATAAGATTTAGCCCATGGAGGAGAGGTGGCTCTCGCTCCTTTGCCTCTGTATAGGCTGGATCTCGGCCTTTTGTCCTCCTCCTTGATCAGATTTGGACTCCTTGGTCCTCTCTCTCTAGACCTGCCCCAAACAGTGGATCGATGGATGAATAGAGGTGGATGATGATCCATATTTGGGTTTCCACCACAAATCTGGGTGGAAATAAGTGGATGGATGGAGAGAGAATGGAAGCTTGCTGTAGAGGGCAGTGTGGAGTGAGCATCACAGTCTTCTCGAACCTCTGTTCTCTCACGCGGGACTACAGGTTGAGGTCCTCCTTGGGCTGGATGCAAGCGAGCAACCTTTCAGTCTAGACTTGATCCCTGACTCCCTCCCCGGACCCCTTTGTATGGTAGGAGTGGGGGTATTTATAGGCTTGGATCACTATTTGGGACTGTTCAGAGTGTTGGACCTCAGTAGAGGTCTATGCACAGACTGTGAGGCCTTGATTTGGGAACTAAGTCCTGAGGTCGCGGTACTTGAACATTCCTCACTACGGGCTACTAAGATCCTAACCGCGGGCGTGGTGTGTGGTGCTGGGTGTGGCAACGAAGGCAGGTGTAGCACCGTGGGTAGAAGGTTCAGAAGGTGGACCGCGGGCACAACAAGAGAGATCACGAGTCGCAGTGAAGATGATCACGGTGGGTCTGGAGGAAGTGAGGGAGGAGGCCGCCATGGATGGTTGTTGTGTGGAGAAGGCGGGAAGGGCACCGTGGGGAGGAGTTGATAATGTAGTGCAGTCGATTGTGGCGAATTGTTGTAGGTGGATAGAGACCACCATAGGTCACGGTCATGGACACCACTGCCGTGGTGTGGGGGTAGATGCTGTCGCGACTGGAGAAGGTCAAGCATAGCGAGGTCGAGTGGTAGTTGTCAAAGGAGGTGTCACAGTTTGTGTCGATCGTGATCAGAGGTAGTAGGCGAGACGTGTTTCCGTTAGGGTTGAAGAGCAGCAACGAAGGCATTGGAGGTTGCCGCGATGATGATGGTGGCGTGTCTGTTGGCTTGATGTTGACTGCGGGTGGACGAATTGGTGAGGAGGTCGCAGTGTCAACAACCACGGTTGTGGCTTGACGGGGGCAGTAGGGAGGCGAGCGTAGAGGGAAGGTGGTCGCGGTTGTTGACGACATTGTCAGATTCGATCACGGCAGGAGTTGTGGTGGAGTGGGCTGCTGGTTGGAGGTCGCACTTTCATGGGTCGAGGTCACTGCCGCGGGAGGCGAAGAGGACCACTGCGGTCGCAGCAAGGTGTAAGGGTAGACCGCGACCGGTGGAGAAGATCACAGTTGGAAGAGATCATAGTGGAACCGTGAGTCGTAGTGTTAGGAGGGAAACCACGAGTGTGATGTTGGGGAGAGAAAAGGAAGATGGGAACTATGGTCACGGATGGGAGAAGATAACCGTGATCGTGATTTAGGGTTAGAGGGAAAGAAGAAAATCGTAGGTAGATGGATGAGGAACCGCGATCGCGGTGTATTAGAAAAGAAAGGAAAGGAAAGGAAAGGAAAGGAAGGAGAGGGGATTGACCCTGGTTGCAAGATGGGCCGAGGATATTGGGCCTTTGTGCCCACTTTGACATGCACATATGTGCACAAATCTCAATTAAATAAAGATAAATCAATTAAGCTAGGTAAATTCACATATTAGATGATAAGCTAGTAAAAGCAATTAATCAGAGCAAAACTGGGCCCACAATGTTTCTCAGACAATGGTGAATATGTGTTCATCATTAAAAGATATAGCAGATAATATAGTTTTACTGGGCCTTAGTTGGAGAGAAAACATGGAGAAAGATGTCATCACAAGTTTGGTGCCTGCTTGTCCCAAAACTGGCTATATTAGCTACTTTATTGGCTATTTTAGCTACTTTACCTATGAGAAGATAAAAGGTACTAAAACATGAGTATTAGAGGGCATATTAAGGCCAAAGTGGTGCAAAACCATATATAAATAGCATAGAGAATATGTGCTAATTTGGGTGTTATCAACTGCTAATCACGCTTATGCAGATAGTTGTTCTTATGTTGTTAGCTCTACTTATGATGTTGATATGTTCAATTTGTTAGACATACTGATGTTTTTAGCTATGATTATGATACCAAACTTATTCATGATGTTAGAGATGCGCATGCTAATAGACTCCTTATAGTTTTAATAGGGATCTGAGAATAGTCTAGCTAATGATGATAGTTATTATCTGCTCCTTTATACATTTTGTTAATCATCAATGTTGTTGAGCTTATTTGTTATATCTAATTAAAACGGCTTAAACTGTCTCATTAGTTAAAAATGTTGTAATCAATAAACATTGTTGGAGGTTATATCTCTTGCCGGGGCATGGGTCTCACCCTTGTGGTTTGCCACGTCTTTTTAGATAATCGGCAGTTGTGACATCCCCGAATTTTCACTTCTCCAAACCCTATTGGGAATGAGAGGTCAGAATCCGAGAACATCATCCAATCATATCAGAAAGCGATGTGAAAGCATAATACGCATACATGAACATACAACCATAACGTACTCAACATTCAACATGTATATTTATACAATATGAATTATTACAAAATGATTTACATTTACATATTGAATGAAAATTCTACAAGTCTATGAACATGTATGCTAACAGCATCTTAACACAAAAGGTACAACCTGAACATTGCTCACTTCACATCTTTTATCCCATGCTAGCTTTGAACCTAAAACATACATGAAACAACAAATCAACACACAAGGTGTTGTGTACATGGGCAGAAAGATACATATATTTATGGCTTTCATAATTTTGAAAAAGATTAGCAGAAGGAAAGAAAATCATAGAAAACACTTATTTATTAAGCAAAATACGCCAATTTAAGTCATTTCCTAGATGAATTGCATTATCAAGGTGGACTAGTACCAAAACATAAATATTGGGCCCATCCCTGTGTACCAAGTACTCTAGGGAAACTCCCCGTACACCGTGTGCTCTATGGAGGTATACTAGCCAACATTAATCCATTCCCTCGTAAGGGGGATAATGAGCACCTTAAATAACTACAAAGCATCTACTTATCATTTATGTTTACAAGTGATAAAACATCGAGTACTATATAGTGCTACTACATCCAATATTTGCAAATAGAAGAGAGCATACATACATATCATGATTGTAAGCAAGAAAATCATAGTCATATACTTAAATAAAACCCACATAACTGAGTTCAGAGAATTCTAATCATATTCATGATCATCTAGATAAACTGGTCAGCACCTGATTAAAACAATACCCCATACTATCATCAGATTCTCATCATCTTAACCCTAGTCGTGTTCATTAGGGTTTATATTATCTCATTAGGATATTCCAACGTTTACTTACATTATTGTCTTATATTTATCTTACTGATGTCATTTTCCAGATTATGATTCATTATCTGAATATTAGGTCCCATATCCTTTTTGGTGCACATATGAACCCTAGTTTATATACATTATTCAAGTTAGGGTTACAATCCATGTATCAAGGTTCATCTTCTTACAACATGAATTTCGTGTACAAAACTGGTCTCATATTTACATATTATCTTTCAATCATAGATATGAGAATGTTCTGTGAATTTCATCATTTATTAGGCATGCATGTATTAATTGCATTATCTTTAGTGTTATTAGCCCTAATTAGCCATATGAATCAAATTATATGGTTTCATACATCAACATGACCATATTTGACATCATATGCACTATATACATTATTATAGACTAACTAACATTTTTCCATAATTTAATATCATCATTTGATATTTATTACTCCTAAACTAAGCATTTTACAACTAATAAGATATCACTGATATTAGTGCATCAAAAGCCCGATATTATGATTTCATATTGTTGTACGCATTTTTCTGAACGTTTTGGTACCTTTTTTGTATTTTTCTGATAAACATGCTAATTACTGTGAATTAAAGAAGATTTGAGCATTTTGGGATATAATTACCTCATGGGCCAATCAGGAGGCGACACATGGCCTGTGTTGAGCCGGTCTGGTTCACTAGCATTTCACTTGGTTTAGCGATCTGGGCCGGGTTCGAGGTTTCTTTTCCCTTCCTCTCCCTTCTCACGATCCAGCGGTGTCTGCGTGGGTTCTCAACCCAGCGATGGGTGCCGCCGTGAGGGTTATCTCCGGTGAGCAGTCAACTGCCCTGGGCTCTATGCAAGTGTCACCGCCAGCTGCTTGAATGTGAACCTCACCGTCCGCCGCCGCCGATCTCGCCAGCGGGGAGGAACATGAATTCAACCTGCGCCCCGCCATAGCTCAGCTGTAGGCTACTGTCGTAGTGCGAGAACATCGTGCGGTTCGGGTTTCGCACCGCCGCTAGGCACAGGGTAGACACATGACCCTCCTGGATCCCTCTCTATCTCTCTCTTGCATCTCTACGATCTCAGTGATGTGCCCATGAGTGTGGGCTTCTCAAAGCTTCAGTCGCCGCCTGGTCTAGCTGTGGCGAGGTATCTATGCCCGATTCTCCTTCCTCACAACGATACATGTGTGTGTCACCTTCTGGATCAGCTGCACTGGGCTCCTGCGCGAGAACTGAGTTCTCCGCTTAACACGATGGCACCATCGTTGCGGCTGGTCAGTGGCCTTCACTCGGCCATGGCTGCCGACAACGCAACATCCCAGACCTCGCTCAAGGAACTGATGTCCGTGTGCTCCTCGTCTGATGCCCCTGATGGCATCAAAATCTTTGCGTTGCCGCAGAGGGGCACCCACAGGAGCAATCCCAGTGATGCCCTAACTCCTCATCATCGACTTCCTATGTCTCCGTTGGATCCGCCCTGGCTGACTGGTTCCTGGTGGGATACCGGCGCAGCTCTGCTCGCCTGGGATCTGCATCTACGTATGAAAATGAATCCCAAAAGGGTCATTATTCATCTCCTTTCTTTTCAGATCTGATGCGCCAAACAGAAACAGGTGGAAGGGCATCGTTTGATGAGGCGGTCTAGGTTTATCGCTCATAGATCTTCTTTCATATTCTCCCTTGATATTTGGAGGTAGGGGATGATATATGTACCATGTGATCTCCGATCTATGGATGGAAAAGAGAGCCGCATAGGTCCCATTAGATCCAGGTCGGTAACATTTTAATGTTACACGGATGGCCCCTTACTAGCGAACGAATAAGGTTTGGAAGATCCTATATATATACGTAATGTATTCATAACTTCACTCTTGTATCCTCTATTATATACCTCATAATAATATGCAACTTGAACCACAGACTCTTCATCAAACGAAACCTCTTATAAATGAATTTGAAATCAGAAATCCAACACACGGTCCTCTCACTTAACTCCTTGAATACCTCATCAATAGGTGTATGAACCTTGAATGAAATGTAGCTAATCATCAAGCCCTAGCCTGACAAGTCCAAAAACATGTGTTATGATCATAGCCTACCTCAATTCTCATCAATTGCCACTTGATTTCATTACGACTACTAAATGGACATCTTGCACTCATACGTACCCAAGTTATTGAATAAAAGTTATTCATTGTAATTGAACTCAATTAGATCGAATAATCTTTTATTGCATCTATGCTTACCCTTTTAAGAGAAAAGAGTCAAAATTGAATAATTAGTGTGTCAATTTGTTACTGATCATCTACAAAACATTCATGGTCTTCAAATTCTATATGGGGTATCTAAACCCTAAATCTGGGTTATCACATTCACCCCACCTTAAAAGGAATTTCGTCCTCGAAATTCATCTTATGTCATACTTAAGTGGAAATCATAAGGTCCAATTTCATATAGGTCACCACTTCTAGGTTTCCAAGTTCTCATATTTATATATACATCCCAAGTCGACATCTTAGGATCTAGAGCATCTAGGGTGCAGCCACCCCACCTATATATAGGTTGAAGCATAACATTTTCTTTTTTTTTAAGGAATTGAAGAGTCATTTCATGACCTAGTCATATCATGACATTCTATTATTATAGGATTTACATCTGTTATTACTCTAATAGTTAGAGATTTGTTTACACATGTGAGATTGAGAAGGTATTACTAAGGGTTTCATCTTTCACCGTACTCATCTATGTAAGGTGATATCAAGAGCTCATGCTTACTAAGATATCACAATTACATCATTAATGTGGTCTATGATTGACATCATACTATGATTTCATCATTATGGAAAAGCTTGCTTATCATACTTAAATATTAGGGTTTCACCCTATTCAGCGAGTTATCCACAAGAAGAATCTTAGATTTAGAAGGATTGGTCTTAGGCACTATATTTTGTGATTATTAATCTATGAGCCAAGGATATATATATATATATATATATATATATATATATATATTTAGCTCGTGATTTCAAACTTATATCTTTAATGCATGATATAGAGAGAAAGAGAATTTACTAAGCCAGTCTTATCATGATTTGAAACTTAGAAAATTGCATGTATGATATAGGGAGGTATGATAGAATAGGTCAAGCTTCTATGAGTGACTACTCATATATAAATCATCTATATAGCTCAAGTGAGGTTTCTAGAATCATATATTAAGGAAGAGAAGAGGAGGTATCAACATACATGAGTATCTTATGCACATGGCATTTTACTCTCAGAACCAAAGTTTCATATATCACCTCACTTGCAACTATTGATGAGATTCACAAACGTACGTCACTCCAGCTAGGACCTAACTCAATTAAAAGGATTGACTTCATCATATGGGTCATCTACCCATCCTTTTATTTTACCCAATTGTCACATATAGATTTGAATCATGCATAAGGACTCAACTCAACACTCGAGAGTAATCTAGTGTAGGATTTTTTTAACGCATATCTCATATATTGGAGGCTAGGTCCTATGACCTTCTCCTTGTGGGTCTTACTCTCTCTAGAGTTCACCACATATCTCATCCTACCACTAGATATACTCCTTGTATAAGATCTTGAGGCTCATGCACACTCATCTCTATCTTAACTTAGCTTATCTTAAGTAGGAAAAGGGAATGTACTTTCATCATCACGACTAAGCATAGATCCTCTAAGAGTGGATTCGGCTCATATACAACTCAGATCTTAATAAGGAACTTATACCATCATAGATCAACTTAGATAAGATTCTATATACTTATTTCCTTCATCTTTCTTTTGTCTATCTATGTATCACATACCCTTATGAGGCTCTAGACATCTAATCTAGATCTATTCTCTCTTCTAGACTGATGTCACTCCATTTCACTTAGATTGCATGAACACCCACTACTCTCCTGTGTGAGGGACACATTTTTATATGTACATATATATAATAAAATATTATATAGTTTTTCTCCAAGAAAGAAGGCGTCAGAGAAAACTGTCGAGGCTTGAGCCGATTGGAAAACAAAACCAAACTAGCAAACTCGAGTATCCAACACACAGTAGATAGTGTGGTGCCATGTAACCTAGTGAACTGGTGAGAACGAGATGTAGACTAGTGTAGCTACCCAATACATATGAGCTCTATATAAAAAGGGTTTCTCACACTTGTCTAAACCTAGTTCTCGAACATCTAGGTTCTAACTTAGAGGCTAAGTCAAACCTTATTCCTATAGAATAACTTACTAAGTTTCTAAGGTTTAAAGTGAGAGGTGAATTTTAGTTTTATGTTTCATGGTGAGCAATTGCTAGGTGTAGCTATTGTTCATGCTCTGATACCAACTGTGACGTCCCCGGATTTTCACTTCTCCAAACCCTATTGGGAATGAGAGGTCAGAATCCGAGAACATCATCCAATCATATCAGAAAGAGATGCGGAAGCATAATACGCATACATGAACATACAACCATAACGTACTCAACATTCAACATGTATATTTATACAATATGAATTATTACAAAATGATTTACATTTACATATTGAATGAAAATTCTACAAGTCTATGAACATGTATGCTAATAGGATCTTAACACAAAAGGTACAACCTGAACATTGCTCACTTCACATCTTTTATCCCATGCTAGCTTTGAACCTAAAACATACGTGAAATAACAAATCAACACACAAGGTGTTGTCTACATGGGAAGAAAGATACATATATTTATGGCTTTCATAATTTTGAAAAAGATTTGCAGAAGGAAAGAAAATCATAGAAAACACTTATTTATTAAGCGAAATATGCCAATTTAAGTCATTTTCCTAGATGAATTGCATTATCAATGTGGACTAGTACCAAAACATAAATATTGGGCCCATCCCCGTGTACCAAGTACTCTAGGGAAACTCCCCGTACACCGTGTGCTCTAGGGAGGTGTACTAGCCAACATTAATCCATTCCCTCGTAAGGGGGATAATGAGCACCTTAAATAACTACAAAGCATCTACTTATCATTTATGTTTACAAGTGATAAAACATCGAGTACTATATAGTGCTACTACATCCAATATTTGCAAATAGAAGAGAGCATACATACATATCATGATTGCAAGCAAGAAAACCATAGTCATATACTTAAATAAAACCCATGTACCTGAGTTCAGAGAATTCTAATCATATCCATGATCATCTAGATAAACTGGTCAGCACCTGATTAAAACAAGACCACATACTATCATCAGATTCTCATCATCTTAACCCTAGTCGTGTTCATTAGGGTTTATATTATCTCATTAGGATATTCCAACATTTACTTAAATTATTGTCTTATATTTATCTTACTGATGTCATTTTCTAGATTATGATTCATGATCTGAATATTAGGTCCCATATCCTTTTTGGTGCACATATGAACCCTAGTTTATATACATTATTCAAGTTAGGGTTACAACCCATGTATCAAGGTTCATCTTCTTACAACATGAATTTCGTGTACAAAATTGGTCTCATATTTACATATTATCTTTCAATTACAGATATGAGAATGTTCTGTGAATTTCATCATTTATTAGGCATGCATGTATTAATTGCATTATCTTTAGTGTTATTAGCCATAATTAGCCATATTAATCAAATTATATGGTTTCATACATCAACATGACCATATTTGACATCATATGCATTATATACAATATTATAGACTAACTAACATTTTTCCATAATTTAATATCATCATTTGATATTTATTACTCCTGAACTAAGCATTTTACAACTAATAAGATATCACTGATATTAGTGCATCAAAAGCCTGATATTATGATTTCATATTGTTGTACGCATTTTTCTGAACGTTTTGGTACCTTGTTTGTATTTTTCTGATAAACGTGCTAATTACTGTGAATTAAAGAAGATTTGAGCATTTTGGGATATAATTACCTCATGGGCCAATCAGGAGGCGACACGTGGCCTGTGCTGAGCCGGTCTGGTTCACTAGCAGGTCACTTGGTTTAGTGATCTGTGCTGGGTTCGGGGTTTCTTTTCCCTTCCTCTCCCTTCTCGCGATCTAGTGGTGTCTGCGTGGGTTCTCAACCCAGCGATGGGTGCCGCCGTGAGGGTTATCTCCGGTGAGCAGTCAACTCCCCTGGGCTCTATGCAAGTGCCGCTACCAGCTGCTCGAATGTGAACCTTTCGCCGATGGGGAGGAACATGAATTCAACCTACGCCCCATCGTAGCTCAACTGCAGGCTGCTGTCGTAGTGCGAGAACGTTGTGCGGTTCGGGTTTCGCACCGCCGCCAGGCACGAGGTAGACGCAGGACCCTCCGAGATCCCTCTCTATCTCTCTCTTGCATCTCTGTGATCTCAGTGATGTGCCCATGAGTGTGGGCTTCTCAAAGCTTCAGCCGCCACCTGGTCTAGCTCTGACGAGGTATCTATGCCCGATTCTCCTTCCTCACAACGATACATGTGTGTGTCACCTTCTGGATCAGCCGCCCTGGGATCCTGCACGAGAACTGAGTTCTCTGCTTAACACTACGCCACTATCGTTGTGGCTAGTCAGTGGCCTTCACTCGGCCATGGCTGCCGACAATGCAACATCCCAGACCTCGCTCAAGGCACTGATGTCCGTGTGCTCCTCGTCCGATGCCCCTGATGGAATCAAAATCTTTGTGCTGCCACAGAGGGGCACCCACAGGAGCAATCCCAACGGTGCCCCGACTCCTCATCGTCGACTTCCTATGTCTCCATTGGATCCACCCTGGCTGACTCGTTCCTGGTGGGATACCGGCACAGCTCTGCTCGCCTGGGATCTACATCTACGTATGAAAATGAATCCCAAAAGGGTCGTTATTCAGC
The DNA here is from genome assembly GCA_963693085.1 of Alisma plantago-aquatica. NCBI lineage: Eukaryota > Viridiplantae > Streptophyta > Magnoliopsida > Alismatales > Alismataceae > Alisma > Alisma plantago-aquatica. The sequence continues at coordinate 947,276,463 of OY856413.1, forward strand.
TCCTTTCTTTTCGGATCTGATGCGCCGAATAGAAACAAGTGGAAGGGCATCATTTGACATGGCGGTCTAGGTTTCTCGCTCATAGATCTTCTTTCATATTCTCCCATGATATTTAGAGGTAGGGGATGATATATGTACCATGTGATCTCCAATCTATGGATGGAAAAGAGAGCCGCATAGGTCCCATTAGATCCAGGTCGGTAACATTTTAATGTTACACGGATGGCCCCTTACTAGCGAATGAATAAGGTTTGGAAGATCCTATATATACGTAATGTATTCATAACTTCACACTCTTGTATCCTCTATTATATACCTTATAATAAATATGCAACTTGAACCACAGACTCTTCATCAAACGAAGCCTCTTATAAACGAGTTTGAAATCAGAAATCCAACACACGGTCCTCTCACTTAACTCCTTGAATACCTCATCAATAGGTGTATGAACCTTGAATGAAATGCAGCTAATCATCAAGCCCTAGCCTGACAAGTCCAAAAACATGTGTTATGATCATAGCCTACCTCAATTCTCATCAATTGCCACTTGATTTCATTACGACTACTAAATGGACATCTTGCACTCATACGTACCCAAGTTGGTGAATAAAAGTTATTCACTGTAATTGAACTCAATTAGATCGAATAATCTTTTATTGCATCTATGCTTACCCTTTTAAGAGAAAAGAGTCCAAATTGAATAATTAATGTGTCAATTTGTTATTGATCATCTACAAAACATTCATGGTCTTCAAATTCTATATGGGGTATCTAAACCCTAAATCTGGGTTATCACAGCAGTGATGACAACAGAACTGTGGAAGTAAAGAGGAACTACAGTAATGAATCTTTGAAAAAGTTAATTAGATGTTTCGTGTGTCCTAGAGTCATCCCTGTACTCTCAGGTCTAGGAAGAAAAAGTTTGTATATGGTGCTTCAAACAAATTAGACTTTTGTTAGCATGTTAATGCATGTTTGTGTGGCATATACGAATATTGTTCTCTTGTGTATATATGTTGTGGCTAAGACGATAGAACAATTTGTATCAAATTCTTGTCATAGTATGGATACAAGAAAGATGTTGGGCTCTTATGCAAACATTTCTGAGCGGGTGTTGATGTTGAAGTCGGTTTTAATTTACCCATATTTTTGGGTATGTGATTAATTAGTGATCGATTGTGTTTTATGTTTGGAGTAATCTCATTTAGTGTAATGGGTTCTTACAAGTTGGTATCATAGTTTTAGGTTCACTGAGTCCACATGGACACTAGTACTTAGGACTAGGATGATGTTTAAGTAAGGAACATGACATGAAAATATAGTGCATACTACCTAATCTCAGCACTTGGATGCCCTGGCCAGGTATTCAATTATTGAAGAAAGGGTAACTATGGAACTCTTTGAGTGTTATCTTTTTTATTACTCTGATCAAGTAGTCATTTTGAGACAATCTAAAGAGCATATTGAATCAGAAATCATGGTGTAGATAACTCAATATTACCTCAAGAGAAGATGAGAATTACATCATTATCTATCAAAACTTGAATGTTTGGTAACTATAAGAGAAAGATACAACACCATGAAATCTAAATCTGAATACAAATAAAAAAGAGGAGTTCTTGAAGATGTGATTCAAGAATATAATATAGTAAAAGATAGATAAGTATGTGCTTATAAAGTGAATTAAGGTATGACATCCACATAAGATGGAGAGAACTCCTATAATAAGTACAAAATGAGAAGATGAATAGGAACAATGACAAAGAAATAAGGTGGAACCTAAGTTAATCTCAGACCAACCTATTGTGTGTAAGAAAGTGCTAATGTAAAACCAACATGGCATGTGACAAAAATTAAGGGAGATGATCCTTGTTTAATGAATAAAATGTGGAATATGATGATTTACCTATTGATAAGTGGTTGAAAATCATAATAAAATAAGAGACCATACCCAAGTGTGATAAATAGTCATCAAGGAAGGAGTAATGAGATACGTTAATCATGATGATTCCTATGCTAATGGTAAGAAACTCTAAATGAAAAAGGTAAAATGATACATATGAAGCTGTAACCTGCATAATGAAAATAGAATTGGTTACCTTTTTGCTAGTGACCCTTGAACAATGCTATTATGATGTTGGAAGTGTGTTTCCCTTTGCGTTTTTCCTTTCTAGGGAACAACTTTCAAGTGGATCATTTCCACTTGGTATATGTGGATTCGTTGTAAACATGAGGGTGGATGGATTATTATAGCATAAGGTTTCTTGGACTATGGTTCCAAGATCATAAATTTTGTGATGAGTTTGCTTTTGAGCCTTCTAATAATTAGGAAGACTCCTCTTATATGTCTTGATATTTGTTATGTTGATAAAATTAGATGAGATAAGGATGTGAGTTCCTTATAGCACATGAGGTGGATACCAAGGTAATGAATCCTAGTATCCAAGATGTATCAACAGTATGGGAAGTATGTGAAGGTTGGAGATGTTTATTAAATGAGCATTCCAAGTATTCCTCTCCCTTAGAGAGAGAGATGATGATGACCCTCAAAATGTTGTTTGGAAGGAAAAACAAAAATGATTCTATAATGTTGTGTATGGTTCAGTGATAGTTGGGCAAGACCACTATCAAGGATAGATGGTTTGTTGATCAGTAGACATGTGCTACCGTGTTCCTTTAAGATAAAATATCTTTTAGACATAAGAGTTAGAATGGATGACATAAGTTACATGGCCATGGTGAGTTTAGGGTTATATCCTTTAGACTAACCAATGTACCAATAGAATTTATGAATAGGAGGAACAGAGTGTTCATGTCATGTCTTACAAGCTATAGCAAGCTTTGAATGATGACATCTCAAGGTATTTTAGAGATGGTCAGTAACATGGTGAACATCTTTGCTAAACCTTAAGAATGTTGAAGTAACTATACTTATGTGTGATAAGTCTTAGCAATAATGAGTTGGGGTTGACTAAAGTATCCTCTAGGAGTTATGATGCCTTTGTTAAGTATGTTATGTGAATCAATATAAGATGAAGACAATGTCATTGCTCTACCCCTAATAATGTCAATCGGGAAGTTATATTTGTTAACAACTATAGACAAGTGTATGATTCTTCAACCAAACAGATGGCCAGTCCACCATTGAGATGATAGGACAATCCTCTAAAACATATTCCTCATAGTTCTTGAAAATTAGGGTATGCCTACCTGGTTGATTGAGTTGTTAATTACAACAATCATTATAGGAGCATAGAGATGAAGCCTTATAAAGTTACATATAATAAGAGATACATGATGTTCTATGTTTGGTAAAATCCAACAAGTATTCCCTTAGTTGTGTGGTACAACAAATAGTGTAGTACATGATGACAATTAGAGTCCCAAGTTGAAAGGTACTATCAGACATGTACAGGTGGCACAATAGTTCTTATGTTGAACCAAGGTGACACATGCAAGAGTTGAGGGAGAAGAATATGTCTTCTACGAGAATGATGTGACATTACCATGTGATACAAGTAATCATGTTGAATATTGAGGATGAGGTGCATAATAAGTATCCATCTTTGTTTACCTTGGATTTCAAGGGGCGAAATCCCTGTTAGGGGTTTATGGTTGTGAGACCCCTAACCTTGCTTAAATAGTTGAGCATGTTTAATTACCATGATTGAATTCTTATAACTATAATCTAACCTTGTCATATGATTTGGAATCATATGGCAATCTTAAGTTTCAAGTTTGGTTCAATTTGAAAAATGTTTGTGCAAGTTGTGCAATTTTATGTACATTTTGGACTTTTCTACAATTTACCCAATTAGGAGGTTTTTCTTGCAATTTATCACTTGCATTATTTTCTTTGTATGTATATCATCATTCTTGAGCTTTTTGAGCCATGTGTAACCTAGTTGAACCTTGGTTTGGAGGTGTTTTCCTTAAGGGCATTTTAGGGTTTACCCCTTTATGGATGAGCTACCTTTAGGAGCTATCAAGAAAATGGTTTATTTGCTTTTCTTGCAAAACTAAGAAATGAGGGATAAGCAGGTCTCCATGGATGGTGGGTCATCTACTTGTGTGGCTTCTTGTATATCCCTAATAGTTTAAGGCCATGGACACATGGGGAAGCTACTTGTACACCTCATGCTTGCTTCCATCCTTATCCATGGGCTATATTTACCTCTTCCTTGCCCAAGTATGAAACTTTGATTTCTTTCTCTTTCCTATAACCTAGAGTAATGATTCCACTATGTTTTTTTCAGAACTAAGTGCTCGAATTAATGTGATCGAATATCATAGAGAAACCCCAAGAAGAATGTGTATGGCATCTCAATAAAAAACCCCTTAGGAGGGGTAGATCCCTAAGACACCCCTAAGGTCTGAAGTGGGAATCTAAACCCTAGAATCAAAATTCGTTGACCTACAACTTTGAGGTCCAAATTTTGACTCGCGATATCGATGTATGAAATCTTGACTCTAGATCATTGATCTTGATGTTGGCTTGACACCTATGATCACCCTATTTGGATCTTGAGATCACCCTCGATATATGATTAATGACCTTCATGTTCCAAAATCTCAAAACTTTGAAATTATGACTATGTTGATTCGCTCAATTTATGACTTAGGATTAAGATCCATGTGGACTAGGGTGGGCCCTTCCATCGATTTTGAGCATGAAATCATAATGTTGAAATATAATATTTGTCTCAAATTGTTGAAATATGAAATCTCAATCATGGATGTATAACCCCACCTAGGCCAATGTAGAAGATAGACTCTAAATTTTTGGAATGAAAGTCATGCCTTACTCTTGAACTCTATTTGATTGACATAAAATGTGATCTCTCCAAATTGGCCATCTATATGAAAATCTTTCCAAATATGTGACTTGTTTGATGATCTTTCCCAATTCGATGATCCATGTGACTATGTGTTGACTTTGATGCTTGGTTTCTCAATTTTGGAATGACACTGATTTGGTAAGTGGTGATGATACCTTACAAGATAGTGTGATGATTTTGACATTGAATATGAAATCTCGAATCTCGATTTATGACTTAATTTAGATTTTGGGAACAAAATTTCCTTTTAAGGTGGAGAGGATGTGATAACTTGGAATCTCACCCTTTGTAAGTAACTTCAATTTTGGACCTCTCTCTAGCCCTCACCTCCAATTTCATTTTTGAATGATTTTGATGCACAATTAGTCCTTCTAGTATCCAAGCATCACTAAAATGACACTCCATTTGATTTAAAATCCATTTTACTCTCAAGTAACACATCACAACCTTTCCTTTGAATCTTGTTCATATATTTGTAAGCTTTTGTACTCTATCCTTTCACATGTTTTAAAGCTCGTATCAATAATTCCAACGCATGTCATTTCATCAAAATTGGAGCTAGGATGAGATAAATACACTCCTTTCAAATCCCATTATTTCAAACATTATTTTATAGCCATTTATTTTGTTTTAACCCCAAATGGGTCAAAAGTCTGGGCATGTAGCCCATCTTCCCTGTCCCCCTATCTACTAAAATGTGATCCAATCTCACTCCCCACAGCTAATCAAGAGCCCTGATCCCAAAAGTAATGGTCCGTGGCCATTGGATGCTACTACCCAAGGATCTTCCCTCGATTGGACAGTCAATATATCACCACCTACCTCTGTAGGGTGGCCGGAGAGATTGGCACCTAGCACCACCTACTACCCTCCCTCCATGCCATCTTTGACACAAGATAACCACACATTTTCCTATAAAATCCCCTCCCTAGTTCATTTCCCCATTTTTCTTCTCATTTTGCAAACCCTAGACCCCTTTTTCTTCCTCCTCCTCCACCTCTAGCTCCTATAGCGACGACTACCTCCACCACCCAACACGTCGAGCTCCAACCACTTTTGCAGATCCCTTCTTCCCTATCCACCTCTGTGGGGCCTCAATAAATCTAGGCAGCACCAAAAGGAGGTCTGCCCCTCTCTCCTGCCCCTCCATCATCCACCTCACTGAAGATGACAGACGTCACCGTAGCAGGTGGTCACACAGACCCTATACACACGATGGGTGAAGGGGCGGGGCAGTTGCTAGAGGTAGTGTAACAACCCCGCCTCCCAGTAACCCCCAATTAAGGGAGATCAAGAGTTCAAAGCCATTATCCCATTTAACATGATCAAAGGTTCGACAAATAATCAATAACAATTATCAAATTCTACCAAAAGACTGAAAACTGGTATAAAATAAAACTTTGCATACCTTTTTAAAAAACTGGGATATCTACTTCTATCCACATCAGGAGTCTATTCTAACTAATCCTCCTTGTACTTTAACTCTTATTTAATTCCATATATGCCACTTTACTGTTTGTCCTTTTCATGCTTGTACTTAAAATGCCGACAAACAAAATGTCGATCAGCATATCGAAATATGCCGGTATGTGGGAACAAACAAAATTTCACAAATATGGCTAACAAACTAATTATCACAACCAAGATAATTAACAAGACAATTTATGTTTTCAATGTGTCAATCTCCACCACTTTTGCCCTAACCCTGGAATACCCTCTCTAGGGTTCGACTTAAGGCCACCTTCTCAATCTCGATCTTGGTACCTGGGGTCACCTCTCATGGTGCCCATTAGTCATGCAACATAGACCACCTTCTCATTCCCAATGGGCATTCCCTCCTGGGCTTGACCTTTTTGCATCATCCATCAAGGTGGCATGTAGGTGCGAGAGTACACATTTATATTACAAGTGTGATAATCATAGTGGCCTTATAATTTGTAAGAATGAACATCCAACTGATAGGTTGCATTCAATGCGATTAATCATTTGAGAAACGTTTCGGGAAACTAATGTGATTAACCATAATTAACCACATACCTGTCAAGTTGACTTGATTGCAGAAATAATTTAACCAACTAAGAAACCAAGCAAGCACACACCAAGTTGATCCTGAAATAGGCATCCAATTTCCTATTATTAATCATGCTATCAAGATCTACTAAACCTAGCTCGCTTCCTAGGGTTTCTAGTCCACTTTTAGAGTTTCCATAGCAATTAGGGTTTCCCTTCATCTTTTTCTATTTTAACCCTCATTTTATACAAATGATCGTAACCCTAATTATCCCAACATCGAATCCTTAATTTCGGATAAAAGGCATACTTAACCATCAATTAAGCCCATTATGCCTCTTTTACATTAAAGCTACCATTTTTATCCTTTTTAATTCATGATAATATCACTAGGCCTAATTATCATCTTTGGTTCCTTCCAGATTAACAACTCATAGTTCATTATGATCTAATTCACATATGAACTCTATTTGCCATTAATTCTTCCTTTATCCACTAGAAAACCCTAATGACCACATTAAGGGTATTTATCCACAATTAGGAACCTTTATACTCAAAATAGCTTAGAACCATCATATCTTAGATTTATTCATGCATTTGAATAATTAAAGCCATTAGGAGTCACAAAGACTAACATTAAGGTTTCATGGCCCATTAAAGCTTATTTATGCACATAGAACCCTAAATTAACCAAATTACGCATAAGGTTCATCCTTTTATATCTAATGCACATTTTTATAATCAACATGTTAATATCAACTTTAAACATCCATATAACCCTTCCTAATTCATTAATCATCAAAGATTAGGGTTTTTCATCAATTAAACCATTAAAGATAGCATATTTACATTCTTTATGAATTGTAAGAAGAATTAAGCTCCAAATATAATTTATTCGTGTTCCTCTCGTCTTGAGGATCAATTTTGGATCATCTTCATCTGATATTTCTACAATTAGTTACATATTTTACAAGATAACCCCCTTTTTCCATCAATAAGAATCAACCACGTCAATTTATCAAAATTAAAACCAAGCTAGCGGGCAATGCACTCGTTTAACAGAAAGGGGCTACAAAATTACCTTAAAGGATTTTTCCTTACAAAAGAAATGTGGGGGCAAGGATGTACTTCCCCCCTCTATCGTCTTAAACCTCAGGTTCTTCTTCTGCAAGCCGGTGGTTAACTGCAGAGTTGACTCCGCGTTTCACTCCTCCTGGGCGCACGACAAGGGAGGCTTTACCTCCGTCTTATTCCCCTGAACTTGTCTAATGCCTCAATTTTTTCGAGGCTCACCTGAGTCATCAGGGCGGAGCACCTCTTCTCCGGCGAGGCACAGAGCCTGATCAGGGGAGTATAGCAGAACGTTTTCTTGAATTGGAGGCGTCTGTGAGTGCACCTTCCCTTCCTGGTTGTGTGACTGTAGCTTGAGGATCTGGTCCTACCACACAAAGTCCACCCTATATATAGGGTCAGCTACAGAGTTCGGCCAATTTGGGGACTCTCTCATCCATCAATGAACCTTCCCACAAATAGGGTTGGATGGCTTCAGAACAACCTCCCGAAGCTAATGGAGCTCTTCTCGCTCCAAGATTTCCTTTCCCATTCGAGATATCCCTCGATCGAAGATCTCTCAGGTGGACTCTACACGAGCAAGTCCCCGTGAGACTAGTATTCACTCCCATCCGTTGAATCGCCAATCCAAAGATCACGCTTAACCCGAAAATCAATAAAATCGGTCCTAGATAAATCACAATTATTATGCGATTAATGTCCACACTGTAGGATATTTTGTAAATTTCATAACTTGGAAACCGTGCACTATTTTCAAACCAAAATTTAAGGGTTTCTATCTCTTGCCTTTATCCACTTGTATGTCAAGTTTGAGTCCAAAATTCCAAAAGAAAAGAACTATTTCTTCATAGGAAAGTTACTCAAATTAAATCCATTAAATGGTTATTTTCTCTTTCTTATTTTCTTATTTCCATTATTTCTATTCCTTGCAATCCAAGAAAACAAGTGGGGTTCGAAATATTTCTCATTATGACCAAACCCTCACTTCTCTATTTATTTCTTACATTATCTTCTTATTTCTTTATTAAAATATCTCATTTTGAGGATTTCTCTTTATCTCTCTTTTTATTTTCCTTATTGGAATTCCTTTTAACATTAGAAACCTCATGGATGTGAAAATCCACCAAAGATAACTCAATCATACCTATTTCCACTTATTTCCCATATTTTATCATTGTTTTCAATTTCTTTCTTAATAAAGAAATATTTAATCGATCTTTTCTTTCCTGGTTGCATTATTTTTGCAACTTTGGACTCCTTAGGATCCAAGGAACTCAAGAGGCACGAAATCCACCTTTGGATAACATTCCTTTGCCTTCTAGAGGTTTCTACCTCTTTCTTTTCTCCTTTTTCTTATTTATTCAATTAATAGAGATTCTTTTGTCTTTTCCTTGTTATTGGGCCCAATAGCCAATAAAGCCCACAAAACAACCAACAAGGTTATTGTAAATGATAACTTTTTATTCAAAACAAATTACATCATTATTTGTTCAAATATCTTTAATAGGAGAAATTACATTTCTCACCAAAAGAACCAAAAAATTGGGGTTGTAACACGTAGGGATCACCCACATAGGGTGAGAGGCAATTGATGGTCGTGGAGTGGCGGTGAGTGACGTGTGACCATAGGCCAAGGATCCCAACTCCTTCAGATCAACTGTCCATATCAAATTCAGCAGTCCAGAAGGACATGAATGAGGTACTTCCTATAGAAAATCAAAATAAATCACATCTTGGGCCATTTTTGGGCATGCAATATATGAATTTACACCTAACAATCATGCTCTATCCGTTGAAAATAGTTTTATAACCTAGTTGTGCTCGTAGCTCCTCTATTCTTTCTAAATGTAACACCTTTGCACTCTTATAATGATCCTTATGTTCTACTATGTTTTCTTTGGAACTATAATGATCAAAGGTTGTCCTAGTCTTTTATATCAGTAACTTTATCCATTAGAACTTATATCACACCTTGGATCATCTTGATGTACCTTTAATGCCTATCTTGATCTATCATGACTAGCTTTGATTTAAAAATGGCTTTTATGTCCTTATGTGCTACAACTTACCCATAGGTGCAATCTTTAGCATGCTTTACTATCTTATGATCACCTAACCTTGAAATTAGTAATCTTTCCAACTTATCTACCATGTTTGATTATGGTCTTATGCTATGGTTGCCATTAGTAATTCATGTAACTTAATGACCTACTTTTATACATTGATATGACTTAATAGGTGACGTGTAGTACTAATATCCTTAAATATTAAATACTTGTGCATAAGTGGATTCTAGATGATTGCACCTCTAAGTTCACCATCAAATCAGTATCTTGGTGTTTGTTATGACACAAAACTCAAGCAGACTTCATCTATACTCTAATGATGACAATCTTGCATGATATGACTAGTTATGCCAATATGGATGCTTATGTTGAATAAGCTGCTCAAATCTTATGATTTTTGTATCTAAGATCATGAAATCTGAACATTATGATCGCTAATATTAGTTTTTATGTGTCATCCTAAGATCTAGATCAATCCATGACGTATGATGTAACTTGATAATGGACTTGCACGACTAATTGAAATATTTAAATCAATATGGATGATATGATACCTAGATCTAGGGGACACATCCAACTACCATGATAATGATTAATGAGACCTAATCTTGTTGATGTTAATCTAGTTACACTCATTCATAATCTCAGGATCTCCATGATGGCTTATTTTCTAATATCTAGTCAAGCTCGTATATATAATTTTCTAATCAAGTATCTTAATCTTGTGCTCCAATAAAGGTATGTTTTCCTCTTGACCCTACTATGATATTGTCTTGCTTGTATGTATGCTTGTATGAATTTTGACTTCTTACTTGCTTGATTGAGCTATTGTTCCTATGAATACTAATTTCATGTTTGGATATCATATGTTGACAAACCTTGAACATTATATAAAGAAATCCATTTTGATATAATGGATAAATAAAACTAAAACATGCTTTATATAAGAGAAAGTCATCAAGTTTTCCTCACCTTGTTTATTGTTGTTTCTTAGTACTCAATCTAGCCAAGCACCATTTATATATTCTTAAACTTTTTACATGCCTTTTCATAACACACTTAATGCTATAACATTAATATGTTTTGTTTATCAAATTAATATTTTTCAAATGAAGATCTACTGCACTCAAGGCTCTACACTATGAAATGAAACACCAACGAGATGCTACAAATGGAACGGGTGCATGCTCCTCTATCTCATTTCAGGATCTTGTTATATCTTTATGTTATTACCTTTACATATATATATTGCATGTGTGAAATATTTTTGTGCCATTCTACGCCCAAGTCTACTCGCCTTTGGCTATGTAGACATTAGGAGTGTGGACTAGGGTAACTAACAGTTCCATGATAGTAATATATGTATACCAACAAGGTATGAACCTAGGTGGATCCACCTAAAGGGGTAAAACCCATAGGGTGCAAGTGGGTTTTCAAGAAGAAGATCAACATGGATGGTAAAGTACAAACCTATAAGGGTAGATTGGCTGTAAAGGGTTTCAGACAAGTTCAAGGTGTTGACTACATTGAAACCTTTTCTCTAGTCGCCATGGTTAAGTCCATCAAGATCATGCCTGCTATTGAAGCTTATCATGACTATGAGATTTGGTAGATGGATGTTAAAACTACATTCCTTAACATGAATTTTCTTGAGGATGTATACATGACACAACCTGAGGGTTTTATAAGTCCAAAGGATGCAAATAATGTCTGTAAGCTACAAAGGTCAATATATGGATTGAAGCAAGCATCTTGGAACTGGAATCTTTGTTTTGATGAGATAGTCAAATAGTTTTTCTTCACTCAAAATGAAGATGAACTTTATGTGTACAAGAAGGTTAGTGGGAGCATGATTGTATTACTCATATTGTATGTAGATGACATACTATTGATGGGGAATGACATCCCTACTTTACAAAAGGTAAATACATGTCTAGGGAATATGTTTTTATGAAAGACTTGGGAGAAGCATCCTACATCTGGGGATTAAGATCTATAGAGATAGATACATAAGGCTTCTTGGACTAAGTCAAAGCACATACATTGACAAAGTGTTGAAGCAGTTCAACATGGAGAGCTCAAAGAGAGGAAACTTTCCCATGCTTCATGGAGTTACCATCTCTAAAGCTCAATGTCCTAGTTCTTGTGAAGAAAGGGACACATGAGTTTGATTCTATATGCATCGACAATTGGATCAATCATGTATGCAATGTTGTGTACCCGTCTTGATGTCTCATATGCCTTGATAATGGTGAGAATATATCAGTTAGATCCAAGTAATCCTCACTGGATAGTTGTAAAGAACATCCTTAAGTACTTGAGAAGAACTAAGGATTAGTTCCTCATCTACAATAGAGAGGAAGAGTTGGTGCTAAAAGGTTACACCGATGCAAGATTCTAAGCTGAAAAAGATGATTACAAATCACAATCATGATTTGTGTTTGCCTAATAGAGTATGAGTTGGAGGAGTCCCAATCAAGAGACAGTTGTCGATTTAGAGACCGCGCATATTGCTGCATCAAATACAACAAAGAAGGCTGTATGGATCAAGAAGTTCATCTATGAACTTGGGGTTGTTCCAAGCATCAATGACACAATTGAGCTATATTGTGAAAACAATGGAGCTATTGTACAAGATAAGGAACCCAAATCATAGCAACGTTCCAAGCATGTACAAAGATGGTTACATCTCAAATGAGAGTTTGTATAACAAGGAGATGTGAAGATTTGTAGAGTACTAATTGAGAACAATATTGCTAACCCCTTAACAAAGGCACTTTTACAACAGAAGCATGATGGTCATGTTAGATCACTTAGAATAAGATCTGTGATTCATGGGTGATTGGCTCTAAATGAAGTGGGAGTCTGTTGGTATGTATGCCCAGAGATCCAATCATATGATGATTGTAATGGCATAATTTGTAAATGATTTGATTAACAATAAAGGCAATCTTCCAATTTATTCTATTTTATTCAGTTATGAGATAATGATGTAACATAATAAATGTCTAGAGAATGATATTACTCAATGACGTATGTCTTCAAGTACATGACTGGAACAATGAGATCATATAGATGTTAATAGTATATACATTCTCATTATGTCCCTAGTAGGATGTTATTGTGGAAGGTAGATAGACAACAATAACATATAAGACTAGAGTGTCTGTTGGTTGATAACAAAATCTCACCAATCATGATATATGATATCAAACCAAATACATAGATACATCTTAGGAAATAGTATGTTAGATAGAACCACCATAAGAGTGATACATGGAAACCATATTGGTAGTCAGAATCATCTCTTATAGTGTTGGTGGTGTTCTGTTTCTTAGGTCTGAAGTCACTACACTTATCACATGTCGTTTGGTATGCTTTGACATCATTTAATGTAATCCTAAATAAGGGTTGCCACAAAGGTGATGATTGGGTACAATGTGACACGTGGGGATGATTGTGAGTGATGTAGATGGGATTTGTCCCTCCTATAGGAGTATGATATCCTAGGCCTCTTGATAAGAAAGACTAAGATATGCATTGCCATGCACATATGAGTCAATATCTGATATTGATCTTGCATATATCTTAGACAATCAGCTCTGATTCAAGAAACATAGATTGAATGTTGAAGAGGATGACTACTCCATGCCTTGAGTTCAATCTGGATATCAGTGGCAAAGGAACTATACAAACAATGTAACACCAAACACAAATTGTAGGTTGAAGTTGTTCTCCAAATTTCCATATACTTGAGTAGAAATGATGTGTGACTAGGCACCACTCTTTGCTTGTGATGTCATAACTAGTTATGGACATTCACTACTAATGTAATATGGGACCTATAGGGCCACACACATAGGAACTGACCTAGAAGAGGAGTTTCGATCTTGAATGATAATTGGACTGATTACTAAAGTGTTTAAGTATTCAATTCAAGCAACAAATCCATTGGATGGACTCCCAACCGATCGACTCATGTGATGAAATGACCGATTGGAGTGTTAGGTTGATTGGATATTGCATTGGCTGAGTTCTGCATGAACTGGGGTGCCAACCGACTGGTTCACTTAGTGAACTGATCGACTGGTGGTTGTGAGACAATTGACTCACTTTGTGAGACACTCGATTCGTGGAGCAATTCGATTGCATCAAGGATTAGTGTTGACATGATGTCATGAATTAATTGGAATCGAATTGTCAATTCATATGTAATTGGGAAACATGCGAAATGGCCAGTTGGCTGGTCAAATCGATCATCTTGTATGCCAACTGACTGGTTCGCCATTTGCAGGTTGCAAATTTTCAAGATTATGGTCCCTTCTACTCCCACATAGATTAGGAACCCTTACCCTAACCCATCCTATAAATAGAGGGTTAATGGGGGCTTCTCAGATACATCAATTGCCTCTAACAATTGTTTATCTTCTCTGATTGTAGTATCCAATAGAACTCGAGCAAGTCCTACCTGATAAGGGAGGAATAGCAAGGGAGAACAATTGTGGGAGAGAAAGTTGGTGACTAGTACACCAACAAGAGGGACAATCCTTCCGGTCCATTCTAGTAGGACGACAAGAGTTTTAGGTAGTATGTGTGGACTTCCATAGAGGTGTGGAGGCCATTGCTTGCCACTAGGAGAACAATATCAACATGTTGTTCGTGGAGGAGATGCAACAAATGTCGTCCCAGTGCAATGAGAAGACAGCTGTACGACTACAATGATGAGGAGATTGTCATTGGACTTGCTCTAGGACTGAGTATATCCTTGAAACCATCCTTTCCATTATATAGTTATTGATGCGATTCACTGGTTTAATGGGGAATATGACAGTAACTTATTTTTTTCCACTGCCTATCTAATGCCATATTTCCCTACACAATTTCCATGGTTAAATCCATCAGGATCAAGCTTGCTATTGCAACTTGTTAAGACTACGAGATTTGGCATATATATGTTAAAACTACATTCCTTAATGGGAATAATTATGAGGATGTGTGTGTGACACAACATAAATGTTTTATAAATCCAATAATGCAAATAAAGTCAGTAAGCTACAAAGGTCAATTTGAGGATTGAAGCAAGCATATCAGAGCTGGAATCTTTGATTTGACAAGATAGTCAGAGTTTGACTTGAGTCAGAATGAAGATGAAATTTATGGTTGAAAATGATTTTGTGGAAGCATATTTATATTCCACATGATGATGGGGAATAACATACTTATACTAAAAATATTAAAACTTGGTAAGGAAAGTACCTTCTCTGAAGGGTTTAGACGAAGCATTCTATGTGATAGGAATTTATATCTATAGAGATAAATATGGAAAGCTTCTTGAACTAATAAAGAGCACACACGGTGAAAATATGTTGAAGGGGTTTAGCATGAAGGACTCATTGAGAGAAAACTTGTCCATATTCAATGGAGTTAGTCTTTCTGAAGTTCGATATTCTAATTCTTGTGAAGAATGGGATGACATGAGTGATATGCCATATGCATTCTCAATTGGATCTATCATGTATGCAATGTAGCCATCCCATTATCTTGTATGTATTAGACATGACAAATGAATATGAAATCATCCAGTAGTCTTGTATGTATTGGACATGACAAGAGAATATCTAGTGAAAGCTATTGGACTACCATAAAGAACATACTTAAGTACTTGAGAAGCACTAAAAGGATCAGTTCCTTAGTTATGGTAATATGGAAGAGTTGGGTCTAAACCGTTATAATGATACAAGCTTCCGAAATGACAAATAAAATTAATGATCACAATCCAAAATTATGCTTGACCTTAAACAAGAACTATAAGTTGGAAAAGGTTCCAAGCTAATGATAGTTGTTTAAATCTATAAATAGAAGTTGAGTATCTTTGCATTATGAGAACAACCGAGGATACTGTATGCATATAGAAGTTCATATAGATGAACTTTTAGGAGGTTCCAAACTATTGATGACACAGTGGAAATATTGTGACAATAATGGATCTACTGGTTAGTATGGCAATCTCAGATAGCATACTACATCAATCCATCTCATGCGGAAGGTCGTACAATAAGGAGATGTGAAACTTGCAAGTATCGACTTGAAGCAAATGTTGCTAGCCTGCTATAAAGTACCAGTGCAATAGAAACATGATGGACCTGTTAAAGATCAGTTGGAATAAGATTCGTGGGTGATTGGATCTAAGTGCAAGTGGGAGTCTGTTGGTATGTATGCCTAGAGACCCAATGATATGATGATTGAAATGGGGCAGTAGATACTTGATTTGATAATTGTAAAGGTAATTCCATCTATTATGTTTGTCTTAGCATGAGATGATAACATAGACATAATATATGTCTAAATAATGATGTTACTCGATGACATATGTCTTTAGGTTGAGGACCTAAACAATGAGATCATATGTATGATAAGAGTACACATATTCTTGATATGTCCCTAGTTGGATATTAATGTGGAAGCAAAATAGACAACAATTATACATAAGACTTGAGTCTGTACTAACTGATGACAGAGTCTTATTAGTCATGACATGTGATATCAAATCAAACACACATGTAGATGTTAGAGAATAGTATACCAGACTCCCACCTTGAGAGTGATATATGGATACCATGGAATGTTAGTAAGAATCATCTCTCATAGTGATAGTGGTGATTGTGGTTATTATACCTAAAGTCACTATATTCATCATATGTCATTCATGTACTTTGACATAATCCATCATGATCTTGAATAAGGGTTACCATAAAGGTGGTGCTTGGATGCATTGTGACACATGGGGATTGAGTGTGAGTGATGCAGATGGGATTTGTCCCTCCTACAGGAGATTGATATCCAGGGCCTCTTGATAAGTGAGACTGATAAATGTATGGCCATACTCAAGTGATTCAATATATAATATGTGAGCTCACATGCATATTAGACAATCTACTCTAGTTTAAGGAACATGGATTGAATGTTGAGAGGATGAAGATTCCATGCCTCAAGTTCAATCCAGATATCAACGACAAAGGAACTATACAATCACGATAACGCTGATCATGAATTGTAGGTTGAAGTTGTTCTCCAACTCTCCAAACTACTTGGGTAGCTAAGGCGTGTTTTTAGATTCCGCTCATTGCTTGTGATGTCATAGGTTGGTTATGGATATTCACTGCCAACATAATTTAGGACCTATAGGGTCACACACAATCAATACACTTGGAATATGAGTATATTCATGAATGATGTTCAATTTGATTACTAAAGGTGTTTAGATATTCAATTAAACAACTGAGGTTCAAAGTTGATTGACTAGACTCTTAACTGACTGGGTCAAGTGTTTAATCAATCGGTTGGAGTGTCAGGTCAATTGGAATCAATATTGGTTGAACTTTGCCTGAATTGGACATGTGAAGTGACCATTTCACAATGTGAAGCAACCATTTCATTATGTGAACCGACCGGCTCACTATTTGGGTTGCCCAGTTTAGTGGACAATTTCATTGGAACAAGGATTGATACTGATGTCATGTTTAACATTAATTGGGTATTGATTACCAATTTGATTTAGAATGGGAAACTACACAAAATGACCAATTTGCGTAAAAACTGACCGATTGTCTATGTGAAATTATTGGTTTACCATGTGTAGGTTCTACAAAATTCATGAATTCCATCCTTTCTACTCCAACACGGAATAGGAACCATGACCCTAGCCTCTCCTATAAATAGAGGGATACTGGGAGCTTCTTAGACACAACAATTGTTGTAACAATTGTTGTCTTCTTTGGTTGTGGTAACCAATAGAGAGGCCGAGCAAGTCCTACCTGATAAAGGGAGGGATATCAAGGGAGACATAATTATAGGAGAGAAAATCAACTCTAGTAGGTTGATGTTCAAAAGGAACACCTCCTTCCCGTTGACTTTGGTAGCGAAATGTGGAGTTCCCAATGGTCTGCGTGGACTACCCTAGAGGCTGGATACTTTTGTTTGCCGCTAAGAGAACACACTCAACTTTCATCTGTGGTGCTAGACCCAGGAGGCCATTGCTGATGACTATTTGAGTGTTGCTGAAGAAGAAGTGCATTGCTTCTTGGAGAAGAAGCACAATACTGCATCAAGAGTGGTCACTGGGCTTGCTCCAGGACCAGGTATAGCTCTTATTACTTTTCTTCTTGGATACATTGTTGTTGACACGATCTTGCTTTTAAGGGGAATCAAACTTTAAAATTTTGTTTCCGCTCCTTATTGGTGGCCCCAATTTCCCAACAGTTTCTAATATTTTGGCCTAGTTTGGAGGGTTTCCTAAGTTTGAAAGAGACTAGAAGGAAATTAGACATAGGATAGGTGATTTAGGTCTTTCTAGAGTCTTCAAAACACTATCTGGTCAAGAGATAGATGCGGGGTATGTGTCATATAAGCATACCCACCCTATGGATCCTTCCTTGGCATTTTATGGGTGATGCATAGTTGATTGGTCAACACATGAGGATGAGAAAAGTGGGGCATGTGACAGACATGTGCCTCACCTTTTAGTTTCTTCCAAAGTGTTTTTCAAGTGAAAAGAAGATGATTGGCCAATGCGGGAAAGTGAGAAATGGGTGTGTATCACGCTCGCATCCCACAATTACCACTAATCATGAGATGTAGGCATGAGTTTGAGGATTATAATAAATACAAAGTTCACTCCCATTTTTTTCTTTCTTTATTTCATACTCTTTATTTTCTCGTATCCAAACACATAAATAAACTTTACAAGAGAAAAGCTTTGATTACTCTAACATGATCTCAACATTAATGATACACATCCATGCATTCATTCTGTTTCTCACACCTCCATGTACATACGACATGATAATCAGATACATTCTCTCTTATTAAAGAAACAAAGATACAAAATGTTATTTAAAACTCTCTCACATCTATACAAGGACCTAGAGTAATAGGGACCGACTAAACTCAACTAATCTCATACTTAACTCATGTGGTAGATCTAATCTGATGCTTTGACCTTCTTCAAGTCCATGTGGTTTCCCTAAAAATTGTGAGTAGAGGGGTGAGCCTACTCACTCAATGAATGAGTACTTCAAAAAAACAATCTAAAGCACTGATATAATTACAGATATACTTTTAAGCAACTGATATCAATTATAACAACAGTAAGCTTGAAAGAGTCTAATAATTGACAATCATAAATATGCCAGGATACTCTAGATATCTACAAGAGTGAATTAATATATGAACATGCTTGATTGATCATAAAGAGAGCTAATAATTCAGAAACATACAATGAATAATTGAATAAATGTGCACACTTGTTTAACATCTCATTCATCTTATTATGCCCTGAACCCACATGAGGTGTACCAAAACATGTGAAAGAATCACAACAAGCTACGATCTCACTGTACAAGTCTTAGAAGCATGCCCGGGTTCCTAAGCCTCTGTCTTGAGTAAGACCCCGTTTGTAGCGGGCCTCAGCACGTCTTCCTCTCAACGGCTAATGGGAGCAGCTGGATATATCAGACTCCACCTCTCAACCTGGGTACTCAGACAGTGAATCAATCCCTCAGGCTTATTGTGCATCAGTGGACCTACTGATCACTGATCACTCAACATGTTACACAGGTACCATCGACATCCCCGATTGGTGCTGGGTACCACACAACTATAAGGAGTCCGCCTTACTGGTCAAGACCCCCGCACCCTACTGGTGCGCTCCAACTTACCTCTATCCGGACTACCTCCAGTCGGGAAGCCGTTTCCTCCTCACAACATAGGCCTCATTCTGTGAGGATTCTATGGTGTTCAGGGCATCTACATGTCTAATTCACTCTTTAATTTCACAATTTAATCATCACATCAACATATCTTTGTTCATCTTTGTAAACTGTTCATTTCATAAACCATATGATAACATTTACCACAACTGAACTGTTAAGCATCACCACATCTCAAACTGAGAAACATTAATATCACAATACTTGTTTCACTGAACATGCTATCATTAGGGTTTTATTTACTTCATTCACTTATCACATAACTCACATAAGGATTGAATACATCATAACATCATTCAATAAGAATTTCTCTCAGCAGTTCACCTATAATCAAATATATATATGAAATCCTATAATAAACTGAACTAGGGTTTCCATGCCAAATGAAATGCAAGATCTTATCTGACATATATGTAATACACATGCAAATAAAATAATCATTCATAACCAAGGAGATTCAACTAGGCAACTTCTTTATTCAATTATACAACAATTTCAGTCATAGCTAAAAATCTTAGATTTTAGTATATTCATGTAACCTCTACAATTACTTTAAAATTTCTCATTTAGATGGATTGCAATCATTTCTAATGTAATTTCATAATCTGAAATTCATCACAATAGAGAAATAATCCTGTTCATATCATCTTACAAAATCTAGATAAAAAAGCAACTTATGGTTTGTACTCTCATACTAAGTAATTAAAGATATTTGATGATTTAACTCATTTTGTGCAATCTACTATTTAAAGGAAGTACCCACTCACCCTAAGGTGTGAAAATACCCTAAAAACGTATCCCATCTTTGAAGATCTCAAATCCATATCAAGATCCTAGAAAAATCTGCAATTTCTTCTTCCTGTCAACCCTAAACGGGGCCTACTGTAGGTAGAAGATGAGATTAGAGGTTAAACCAAACCTCCAAATCACTGGATCAATGGTTTCAATCAAGGGGAAGTGAAGAAAATAAGGAATCCATGGTCAAAACAACTTACCAAGTTGAATTTATAGCAACCCCTTTTGATTTCTGCTATTCTTCACATTCTTCCCCAAAAATTGCCCCAGAAATCTCCCTCTAGGTCACCCTCTCATAGAACAAGTTGTCTGGGATGATAGAGGATTGAATCACGGTTCCAAGGCACTTCATTTTATTGCAAACATATACGTATTGCTTGAGATATGATCATTTTACGATTGACTGTTCTTGGAGGCGGCGGTCATAGTCACGGTGTCAACATAGCATCGCGATCGCAGTGTCGATGCAGCATCGCGGGTCGCGGTGTCGATGCAGCGTCGATCGTGGTGTCGACCGCAGTGTCGACCACAATCGCGGTGCTCTATATATGTTTACTAAAAAAGGCATAACTCTCTCATTTTAACTCCGATTTGGTTCATTATTTTTTTGTGGCATTTGTAATTGAATTCTCTACAATCCTACAATATTATTTTGATAATAATCTCAAATGAAAACTCGTTTATTAATTGTTTCCTATAATGTCATTAACTCTCTTCTTGCACACATGTATGGGTTAATGTTATCTTAACCCCAACTCAGATCTTTATAGTATGCTTAAGTGATGATTCTGAGTTTCCCAAACAAGTATTCAAGATTACCAAAGTTAAGACAAAGCACACCATAGAATATTACTAATAAAAGTATGCGAAGCATTAAAATTATCTTAAAACTCTAGGATTACCAGCAAAGCTAGGAACAGGTTGTAACAATTCTCCCCCTCTAAAAAAAAATTCATCTCGAAAGTTCTAAAAGAGGAAAGGATACTTGTTAAACATCTCCTTCTCCACTTCCCAGGTAGCTTCTTCTACACCATGATTCCTCCAAAGAACCTTTACTTAGGGTATCTCTCTCTTTTTAAGCTTTCAAATACTACAATCTAGAATTTTATTTTCAACATTGAGTCATTTGTTCCTCTTCAAATCACAACTTTTAGAAGATATAAAATGTTTGAAACATAATTTCTCATCTCATCATCATATGATACTATTCACTTGTCATTCATGAGACCACACTAGTCATCATACTATCACAAGATATAAATCCTTTTCACAATATCACAGGGTATCAACCCTTATCAACACAAGAGGATTATACCTCATTCAGGGCTCAACCATGCCCAAAGGTCATTAAGACCATCATACTATTCCCTGCAAGATCATCGTTATCTTTGCATGCCTTATAACAAGGCTCAACAACATCACTTACATATAATACATCGAATCAACACAATATTGCATTAATGAGCTAGGAGATATTCATAAACAATCACAACAGAGTTATATTAGCATTAAGAACATTCCTTTATTACATCAACATGCAAGGAATATAGATATGATTAACCCTTATCATATTCATAATGCACATATTTAGCATAAGAAAGTATCAGCCATGTGGCTATGATAACCACCAATTAACATATTTAAGTTATGATCATATTAAGGAGGTTATTCCACCATCATTCCATCATATAAGAATGTTAAATATGAATACTCATCTTTATCTATTTGTATTAGAGTTAGGTTCATCAAGATAAATTTACTAATGTTACTAATCAACACTTATACCCAAACCCTTTCTCACGACATCCCCATTGGATCATGTATGCATAAGGTGAAGCATCACCATCACATTCCATACTATTCTCAAGTATGAACCCACACATAAATCAAGGTGTAACCATCAGGTTATAGCATACTAGGGTTTGAACAATAGTAACAGAGTACTCCATGATTGTATTAGTCATTCAAGGACTATTCATACACAATTACCATCACCTACTTATATTAAAGCTAGGTATAACAAGCTATACCTGATTAGGGTTACATGTCAACACAATATGGTTATCATCCCTTCTATTCATATGAGTGAATAGGTAAGACTACCTTATTCAGGGTAACCCTCAATTTATTCCATCATCATTCAACCCATATCACCATACCACAATCGTACAATACTAAGATGGATTACTGGTATGAATGACTACAACTATCAGACACCTGAAATTAACATATTGCTTGCACATGTACACTGAAATCATACGTAGAACCAATTTACATCCCGCATTATACCTTCAAAAAATTAAACTTCTAAAAACAAATTCACATATTACTGAAAGACATTGTTTTCTCTTATCTCCTCATTCATTACTACTTACTTCTTGTTACTTATCCTTCTCATTTTGATCATATAGAATAAACATCCCTAAAATTGAAACATAAAGGTAAGATAAGATTACTCATCATTCTTAATATCACTGCAAGAATTTGTTTTCGATTACACTTTGCTCATCTTGCACTTCTCCTTTTGTTCAAATTACACCTCTTATATTTCAAATCTATTTCTTATCCTTTGCTCTGAATCATTTCCATATTGTTTATCTACCTTTCATATTTGCTACCTTTAAACCATGGATTACTATCTGTGTTGGTTTACTTCTCATAGTGCTAATCTCATGATCTTATTTTATAGAGACGCTAGTATTCAAGGTCAAATAACTAGTGACATCCCTTGAACTGCTACCATTCTAACCATTCTAGGGTTTGGTCCTTATCAGTAGCATGACGTTATTGTGATGTGACTTTGCTCCCTTAATTTGAAATTCAAACTTTGGATCTCACAAGTTTTATTAAAGTCTTCCTTATATTATCAATTGAATTTCCTTTCTCTTACTTGGCTATTCAAATAGATTACATTCTCAATTTACCCTGCTAGGGTTTCATCATCATATTGTGTGTCATTATTATATTCACCAGATGTCTCTAACATGGTAGTTACACGTCATATATGATTCATTTTCTTATCACTTCATTCCCACATTTCTCTCATTAAGGAAGATATGAAAGAGAAGATGATTATGAGACTTAGAATTCTTATCTTCAAACGTTCATTAATATATTTCTCATATGTAGGTTAATTAGTTATCAATAAGGATACTTGACTAATTAGCACTTTCTTGAATCTCAGAACCTCTTTCTTTTATAATATATATTACTCCATCATGTTTCAAACCCTTCCTTACTTTCCATAATCCTCTTACCACATACTACTCTACCACCTATCATATTTAACTTCAAATTTTCTCTTATGGATCATGTTGCTTATTCATGTGTATGATCATGTATACCATGTTGCACATATTTATTTTTATCCTTCTACTAATGTGAAGTTGATATTCTAAATCAATAACATCTCTACTAGTTTCACCTCATGTTTAATACATTATAAATCCTTCATTTTAAATCAAATGGCTCATGCATGGGTCAAACTTAGTTTCTCTTTCATTCAAGTTTTTCCTTTCTGAATATAGTCTACCTTTGTATGGCTTATTCATTTGTTAAGCTACACTTTTGTTCTTCTTTTAGAAACTAGTTTGCTGTTCTATAAAGACTTAGAACCCAAAGATAGTAAGGATGAATGTATTAAACTTCATAATAAAGGTATAAATTACATGCTCTCAATTATATCATAACCCTCATTCCTTAATCAAGCTCTTGATTTCTAACATTTCTCTTTGTTTCAACTAAGTTTCTTGTCCTGGTCTTATGATTTATATGTTCATGTAATTCTCTTTACTTTAACTCTTCTGAAGACTCTTCAATTCTATGTAATTATTGTATACTTAACTCTTTTCTTCTATTTTCCCTTTGCTTTAGAGTACATAAAAGTATTGTGCTCAATTATATGATCCATTCCTCATGATTGATTCTTACTATCTTAAACCTTACATACTTTTCTCATATACTTTCCATATTTCATATTTAGAGTTCATATAATACTAATCATTAAACTTAATATGAACCTTATGTCGTGTTCTTTTATTCCCAATTAAGGGTTGCTCATACGAAGCCCCAAAGTTGAATCTTAGATATCAGTTCCAACTGATTCTTAGCTATTCTAATCTTTCCTATATGTTTCAACATCTTAGCATATGTACATTCTCATTATGATGTGGGTCTAATTTATCTAGAGTCTACTCTTGTTATATTATTAATAGGAGTCATTACATCCTAGTAACACATCCTACCAGCGGACCAGGCCGTACCTGCAGTCTTGAAGCCAAGAGCTACTCAAGATTAACCAACTCCTATTAATCTCAAACATGTGGAAAGAATATCCACTTAGAGCAAACTCATTTAAACATAACTTTTGGTCTACTTGATACAAAGAATAATTGAATCAACTTCATGAAACACAACAATCTAAAAGAACCATACATATTCTACAAACTGATAATATGAATTCATACATATAAGAGCATTTCTATTTATCTACAATCAAATAACAAATATAAAGTAAGAATTGTATCGCATTCTATGTTTAATCTCTCACTCCTTCATTACTTTTCGGTCTCCTAACCCTAAGATTTCAAGGGTTTATCTCTATCCATCTTTCCTCTGCATACCTGGATAGGGCATTCAGAGAAGAATAGACATAGTAGCTTGATACTGGTCAACCGAAGTATTCAGATACCGGGCCGGGGTATCTAAATACTCATACCTCCCAGAGCTAAAGACACATCACCACCTATCTGCCACACTTATAACTCTGACATTATATCCTAATGGTCCCTGACAAATCAACCCAAGCTCTGATACCAAAACTTTGTCATGCCCGCATCCCACAATTACCACTAATCATAAGATGTGGGCATGAGTTTGATGATTATAATAAATACAAAGTTCAATCCCATTTTCTTTCTTTATTTATTTCATACTCTTTATTTTCTCACATCCAAACACATAAAAAAACTTTATAAGAGAAAAGCTTCGATTACTCAATATGATCTCAACATTTATGATACACATCCATACATTCATTTTGTTTCTCACACCTCCATGTACATACGACATGATAATCAAATACATTCTCTCTTATTAAAGAAACAAAGATACAAAACGTTATTTACAACTCTCTCACATCTATACAAGGACCTAGAGTGACAGGGACTGACTGAAATCAACTAATATCATACTTAACTCATGTGGTAGATCTACTATGATGCTTTGACCTTCTTCAAGTCCATGTGGTTTCCCTAAAAATTGTGAGTAGAGGGGTGAGCCTACTCGCTCAGTGAATGAGTACTTCAAAGAAACAGTCTAAAGCACTGATATAATTATAGATATACTTTTGAGTAACTGATATCAATTATAACAACAGTAAGCTTGAAAGAGTCTAATAATTGACAATCATAAATATGGTAGGATACTCTAGATATCTACAAGAGTGAATTAATATATGAGCATGCTTGATTGATCATAAAGAGAACTAATAATTAAGAAACATACAATGAATAATTGAATAACTGCACACACTTGTTTAACATCTCATTCATCTTATTATGCCCTGAACCCACATGAGGTGTACCACAACATGTGAAAGAATCACAGCAAGCTACAATCTCACTGTACAAGGCTTAGAAGCATGCCCGGGTTCCTAAGCCTATCTCTTGAGTAAGACCCCGTATGTAGTGGGCCTCGACACGCCCACCTCTCGATGGCTAATGGGAGCACCCAGATATATCAGACTCCACCTCTCAATCTGGGTACTCAGTTGGTGAGTCAAGCCCTCAGGCTTATTGTGCATCAGTGGACCTAATGACCACTGATCACTCAACATGTTACACAGGTGCCACCGGCATCCCCAGTTGGTGTTGGGTACCACACAACTGTAAGGAGTCTGCCCTACTGGTCAAGACCCCCACACCCTACTGGTGTACTCCAGCTTACCTTGATCTGGACTACCTCCATTTGGGAAGTCGTTTCCTCCTCACAACGTAGGCCTCATCCTGTGAGGATTCTACAATGTTCAGGGCATCTACATGTCTAATTCACTCTTTAGTTTCACAATTCAATCATCACATCAACATATCTTTGTTCATCTTTGTAAACTGTTCATTTCATAAACCATCCGATAACATTTACCATAACTGAACTGTTAAGCATCACCACATCTCAAACTGAGAAACATTAATATCACAATACTTGTTTCACCGAACACCCTATCATTAGGGTTTCATTTACCTCATTCACTTATCACATAACTCGCATAAGGATTGAATACATCATAACATCATTCAATAAGAATTGCTCTCAGCAGTTCATCTATAATCGAATATATATATGAAACCCTATAATAAACTGAACTAGGGTTTCCATGCCAAATGAAACACAAGATCTTATCTGACATATATTTAATACACATTCCAATAAAACAATCATTCATAACTAAGGAAATTCAACTAGGCAGCTTCTTTATTCAATTATACAACAATTTCAGTCATAGTCGAAAATCGTAGATTGCAGTATATTCATGTAACCTCTACAATTACTTTAAAATTTCTCATTTAAATGGATTGCAATCATTTCTAATGTAATTTCATAATATAAAATTCATCACAATAGAGAAATAATCCATTTCATATCATCTTACAAAAGCTAGATCAAAAAGGCAACTTATGGTTTGTACTCGCATACTAAGCAATTAAAGATATTTGATGATTTAACTCATTTTCGTGCAATCTTCTATTTAAAGAAAGTACCCATTAACCCTAAGGTGTGAAAACACTCTAAAATGTAGCCAATCTTTGAAGATCTCGAATCCATATCAAGATCCTAGAAAAATCCACGATTTCTTCTTCCTTTCAATCCTAAACGGGGCCTGCTGTAGGTAGAAGATGAGATTAGAGGTTAAACCAAACCTCCAAATCGCTGGATCAAGGGTTTTGATCAAGGAGAATTGAAGAGAAGAAGGAATCCACAGTTAAAACGACTTACCAAGTTGAATTTATAGCAACCCCTTTTGATTTCTGCTGTTCTTCACGTTCTTTTCCAAAAATTGTCCCATAAATCACCCTCTAGGTCGCCCTCTCGTAGAACAAGTTGTCTGGGATGATAGAGGATCAAATTGTGGTTCCAAGGCACTTCATTTTGTTGCAAATGGATAAGTATTGCTCGAGATATGATCATTTTACGATTGATTGTTCTTGGTGGCGTCGGTCGCGGTCGCGGGGTCGACGCAACGTCGCGATCGCGGTGTCGACGCAGCGTCGGTCGCGGTACTCTGTATATGTTCACTAAAAAGGGCATAACTCTCTCATTTTAACTTCGATTTGGTTCATTCTTTTTTTTTATTACATTCATAATTGAATTATCTACAATCATACCATATTATTTTGATAATAATATCAATGAAAAATCATTTATTAATTGTTTCCTCTAATGTCGTTCACTCTCTTCTTACACACATGTATGGGTTAATGTTATCTTAACCCCAACTCAGATCTTTATAGTATGCTTAAGTGATGATTACGAGTTGACCAAACAAGTATTCAAGGTTATAAAAGTTAAGACAAAGCACAACATAGAATATTACTAACAAAAGTATACCAAGCATTAAGATTATCTTAAAACTCTAGGATTACCAGCAAAGCTAGGAACGAGTTGTAATAGTGTGCATGTCAGATATGTGCCCTTCCTTTTGAAGTCTTCTTAGCACAAATTTATTACACTTTGGTGGGCCCAAGGTAGATGAGAAAGAAGGGTGTGTGTCAGATGTGTTCCCCTCCTTTTTAGGTTTGATTTGACTTGATCTAACTAAACCTAGGGTGGTTTGAGGTGGGATTTAGCCTCCTGGGGTAGGACTTGCACCTGGTAGACGTCCTTCCTTACTTTGTTCTTGTGGGTACACGGGTCAAGTTTTTGTGGGGTTTGGACCATGTTCAAGTCTAGGGACACAATTGTACATCAGTGTTTCAATATAAGGAACTATCTTGGGTTGGGACCTTGGTAATAATGTCAAGTAAGGTAATCTGAAATGAAGCATTCATGAATTGGATGCTCATCCCAGTTGACATTCCTTTCATTGAGGGAATTTGATATTTTAACCTAAATAAATGACTACTAATCATGAGAGATATAGTGTAATCTCTTATTAATTCAATTGGTGACTTCATCACTTGATATTTATCATTGAAACATGTATCCATATAAGATCAAAACCTATCCAGAACTCACGTGGTCGGTTGGATACATTGAGTATTCCATTTGACTTGTCTTTTTGCATCTTGAAAACCCTCATGATGTTACTAGCATATTCTAGATGTTTGTATTTCTTTATCTTGTTGCATAACAATTTTACTACCTTTTGGCTAGACTTTGGTGCTTATGGTTACTCACATAATTCATTGCTAAATCTATTCTAATTTTGGAGTTTGAAAACATATGTGTTAGTATCATTGATCTCTTCAATTGACAATTGTCACACTTTTACTCATAAGGCAACCAAATTGGGTAGAATAATAATTGAGTGTTGATAGTTTTCCCCTTCCAATAATACAAGGTCTAAAGCATTACAGATGAATCTATGCATGATAAGGGTTGAGGTTTTAAGAGTGGATACATTTGTTTTTGGTGGTTTTTGTTTTCTTGACAATGTTGTTCATGGGTTGACGTCTGGGTCCAATCAAAGTCATCTAAAGTGGGATTGACTCATACAATTTTGATTTTTCTTACCTAAGTAAGGCTTTCAAATAAATATGTGGGGTGTTATGCTTGCCTATCATAAGGCTTCAAGAGAGCAAATAAACTTCTTGCATGCACAAGGCTTGCTATATAGTTCTTGTAGTATGAGGCTTTTGCAAGTGACTCATGCTTGTAAGGCTTATTTACGTTGGATTTTAGGGTGAAATGGAAAAATCTAGAAATTCTCAACAAGTAAAGGTTTGATGAAGCAAATAAGGCTTGAAATGCCTTAAAAAAACTAAAAATAGTGGAACATCATTTTTTTAGGCCAGAGAATCCAGTTCACTGGCTAGGTTGGATGTGGCATACATGGCTGGATTGTGGATCCAACTAGTACCTAGACCCAAGGGGGGGTACTATAGGGATATGACATCAGATATGAGAGTGGAAACAAAAAAGTTTACTTGCCATATTCCCCTTAGACATCAGATCACTTCAACAACTATGAGTTGGGAAGTAAGGTTAGTAAGGCATGTACCCGATCCTGGAGCAAGTCCAATGACTATCCTTGCTACAACACACTTATTTCTCAAGTTGCACCTGGAAGGCTGTCGATGGAGGCTTCTTGGTGGATCACCATACACGGCGGTTGACGACGTCCTCCTAGCATGTGGCAAAGACCTCCTTGCCTCTACATAGTCCACATGGACCACTGGGAACTCATATCATTCTTTGAAAACAAACAACTAGGAATTATACCTTCTAGTCAATGTGCTAGTGTCGACTTGCTCTCCCTTATTGTCTCCCCATTTTATAGGTAAGAATTGCTTGGGTTTTCATGTTACCACAATTATGAGAAGACATCAATTGTTATAGCTTATTGTTGTGTTTTATGAAAGCTTCAACTACCCCTATATTTATAGGAGGGTCAAGGTTAGGATTTTCAGATCAATTGGGAGCCAAAGAGATTGAATTTCATGAATTTTATGGAACTTATAAACTAGGAACTGATCAGTTCACACTTAAACTTATTGGTTCACATGTGAGTCAATCAATTCAACTCTTGAATAAATTGGTTCACCATGATTCCTATTCATAATTATATTGGCTTTTAATATCAATTAATGCATAACATAATGTCAACATCAATCCTTGATCTAATATCAGTGATCAACCAACATGCCGGTTCACAACCTAAACTGGTTGGTTCATAATCTAAACCAGTTGGTTGACAATCTGAATCAGTTGTTTTAGAGTTCTTATTGCCAATCTTTTTTAAATTGAACACCTAATAATTTAGTAATCAAGTTGGCTGCTGGCTGCTTCAGAGAAAATATATAGCATGACCCCATGCCTACTGGATGCTTCAGAGCTTGGACTGACACTGGACTTACTGACGATGGAGCTGCAATGTTGGGATCTGTCTTCAGTGAACCAGGGGGAAAGATACTTGCTATGGCAGCCATCAAATTGAATGGCTATTGGGACTCTTTTGCAGCTAAAATTATGGGAGTAAGATTCCGTCTCCAGAACACAAAATTCCTTAATATTGACAATATCTTGGTGACTACAGATGCAAAGGCCGTTTTGGAAAGATTGAGAAAAGGAACACAAGGCTATAGTCTTATTATGTAGATCTTTAATGATATTGATACACTCGTGGGAGGCTTTGCTCACCGCTCCTTCAGGTTTGAAAGATGAGAAAGAAATGTAGATGCTCACAACCTTGCCAAATCAGGCTTGGGTGGCCCATATGGAAATGTTTGGCTATCAAATTTTCCGGTTGACCTAGAACAATGTAACACATCTGATGAGTTCTAATAGATGAGTTCCATTGAGATAAAAAAATAGTAATCAAGTTTAAACCATATTCATGAGTAAACTCCTATTCCAAGTATATCTTATGTGTGTGACCTTATAGGTCACAAATTACGTTGGAAGTGAATGTCCATAACTAATTTATGACATCACAATCAATGAGTGGTATCTAGTAAGACATCATTGCTACCCAAGTAATTGGAAAGTGGAGAACAACTTCAACCTACAATCTGTGATCACTGTTACCGTGATTGTAAAGCTCCTTTAGCTCTGATATCCAAATTAAATTAGAGGCATGGAATTGTCATCATCATCAACATTCAAATGATGTTCCTTGAACCAGAGCAGACTGTCTAGGATACATATGAACCCAATATCACATATTGATTCACATGAGCATGGCCATGAATTTCTCAGTCTCACTTATCAAGTGGCCGAGATATCAATCTCTTATAGGAGGGGGTAAGGTACTAAGAATTATTTCCGGAACGGAAAGAATGAAGGGGGACCATCTTTTTTTTCCCGATATGCTCCTTAGATTTACAGATTCACAGGGTTCGCCCGCCCTCCTCCCTCTTTGGCTTAAGATGTGAACTTCAATCCGACAACCTATTTGATATCAATGCTGACTCCATCATGTCTCATATCTACATCACTCACAATCATTCCCCATGTGTCACAATGTATCAGAGAATCACCTTTATGGTAACCCTAATTCAATTTCACATTGGATGATGTCAAAGTACATTGAAAAACATCTAATGAGTGTAATGATTTTAAGTCTAAGAACCACAATCACCACCATCACTATGAGAGTTAATTTTGACTGCCATTCAATGGTTTCCATGCATCACTCTCAATGTGGGTTTGTCCAGCACACTGTTCTCTAACAAGTATCTATGTGTTTGGTTTGATATCACATTTCATGACTAATGAGATTCTGTCATCAACCAAGACACACCCTAATGTTATGTGTTATTGCTTTCTATTATCTTCCACAATAACAACTGACTAGGGACATAACAAGAATGTATATACTCTTAACATTCATGTGTTCTCATTGTTTAGGTCCTCAACCTAAAGACGTACATCATCGAGTAAATTCATTCTTTACACATTTATTATGTTACATAATTATCTTATAACTGAATAAAGCAGAACAAACGAAATTGCTTTTTATTATTAATCAAATCATTTCCAAGATATGCCCTTACAATCATCATATAGTTGTCTCTCTAGGATGCATACTAACGTACTCCCACTTGCACTTAGAGCCAATCACCCACAAACTTAATCCCAAGTGATTTAATATGAACTTCATGCTTCTACTACAAAATGATTTTTTCAAGGGGTAATCCACATTGCTTTTAGTTGGTACTCTATAAATCTTCACATCTCCTTGTTGTACGATCTCTCATATAAGAAGGAACCACTTTTGTATGTGCTTGGAACATTGATGCAATCTGGGTTCCTTATATTGTGTCATAGCTCCATTGTTGTCACGATATAGCTCTATTGCATCACTAATTTTTGGAACCACCGCAAGTTCACTGATGAACTTCTTGATCCAGAAACTTCTTTTTTTGCATTGGATGTAACAATATACTCGATATTTATTGTAGAAGAACAACTATCTCTTACTTGAAACTCTTCCAGTTACAACTCCATTATTTAGGCAAAACACAAATCCAGATTGCAATATATAGTCATCTTTGTTAGTTTGGAAGCTTGCATCAATGTAACCCTTTGCCACCAACTCTTCCTCACCACTGTAGATAAGAATCTGATCCTTATTTCTTCTCAAGTACTTAAGGATTTTATTTATGGCAGTTCAATGAATTTCATTGGGATCTAACTGATACCCAATAGTCATACACAAGGCGTATGATACATCAGGGTGAGTACATAGCTTTCCATATGTGATAAGATCAATTGCATATGCATATGGAATCTTACTCAAGCATTCCCATTCTTCACAAGAATTGGGACATTGAGCTCTAGAGACACTAACACCATTATACATGGGTAAGTTTCCTATATTTGAGTTCTCTATATTGAACCTTTTCAACACTTTGTCAATGTATGTGCTCCGGCTTAGGCCAAGAAGCCTTATAGATCTATGTCTATATATCTTGATTCCTAAGATATATGATACTTTGCCTAAGTCTTTCATAGAGAATGTATTTCCTAGATAGGTCTTTACCATCTATAAAGTAGGGATGTCATTCCCCATAAATAGTATCCCATGTTCATACAATATGAGGAATACAATCATGCTCCCACTAACCTTCTTGTAAATACATGGTTCATCTTCATTTTGACTAAAGACAAACTCTTTGATGCTTGCTTCAATCCATAGATTGACCTTTATAGCTTACAAACCTTCTTTGTATCCTTTGGATGTATAAAACCCCCGGGTTGTGTCATGTACACATCCTCAAGAAGATTCCTATTAAGGAATGTGGTTTTAACATCCATATGCCAAATCTCATAGCCATGATAAGATGAAATGGCAAGCATGATCCTAACAGACTTAACCATGTCAACTAGAGAAAAGGTTTCTTCATAATCATATTTTGAAACCCTTTGCAACCAATTTACCTTTGTAAGTTTGTACATTACCATCCATGCCAGTCTTTTCTTGAAAACCCACTTCCACCCTATGGGATTCACCCCTTCAAGTGAATCCACCAAGATCCATACCTTGTTGGTGTATATGGATTTCATATCAGATCTCATGGTCTCAAGCCACTTCTCAGATTCTGGTCCCTTATCATCTTCTAGGTAGGTAGTTGTCTCATCATCAATGACCAACTCATCGCCTTCTTGAGTCACACGATAGCAAAATATATCTGGCTTAAGGCATGTCCCAGAGGAACTTATGTTTCAATTTTGGTCCTGTTTTGATAATGTTGAAGCAATGTTTGCTTATTTTGGACTAAAGTGAAAATTACCCAAGTTGAGGGGTTAACTTGCAAATGTTACATGATTAAATGTTCCTCATGTGTTGAAGCATCATGAGAATGAAGATGATGCAGAGGCATGGCTTGGGAAAAGCCTGAGTACCAAGAAAGAGCTGATAAAGCAATGTTTGTACATTAAAACCTAGTTTTGGTATAATATGCAATTTACCCAAAACCTAGGGTTCAATAAGCAAATTACCACTCCAGAATAGTTTCTAATGTTTCTTGGCATCATGTAGATAAAAGAAAATGAGAGGGGCATCTTATTTGTATCTTTTTGGAGGAGAGAGAATCTTGATATTAAAATAATCAAGATTTAAGCATAATTGAAACCCTAATTCAATTTAATGCAAAAATAAATAAAATAATTGAAGGGCCTTCAAAAAAAAAACGAGATGGTTGAATTTTCTTAAGTGTGAACATCCTTGTGCCTTGCAAAGGCAACGAAAATATCCAAAGGAATGGATAACTCATTCACATTATTAAAAGAAAAAGTAATATCCACTAACTTATGGATATTACTATTATATGATTAAGGTGCTTAATTTGCTTTTCCTTAATTCATGGATAATAAAGAGGAATTCAGAGGTGAGAAAGATATCTTTTCATGCAAGGAATTGAAAGGGAGGAGGTGATACGAATTTTGGAATTAAAAGATTTTTATAAGGCATTTTCTCTCTCATTGATTTCCTTATAAAAAAACCTTTTACAACTCAAATCAAAGGCTTTTTCGAATCCACTTCTTATCCTTGCTTGCAAACCGACCAAGGGAGCTTTGGAGGATCAGGAGGACGACCCCCAACCTGTTGGTAAGCTTCTTGACTCCCTTTCACCTTAATTCCATGGTGGAAATCGAAAATCAATGCATGGTTTCTTCTTATCTCGATCCCATCTTCAATTCTAACCATTCCTTTTCACTCAAAGCTTGAGGACGAGCCTTGGGATGGTGAAAGGAGTTGCATCCACCATTGTTGACATGAGCTTGGAGATTTGAAGCTCAATTGGAGGCGGATTATATAACTTGAACCCATTTTCATTATTATTCAACTAGCAATCTTGCAATTATAATGATTCCTTCTAATTCTTGATTAATTGCTTGTTGAAATGGGTAATTCCATGAAATCAGAAGTACTAAGAACTACAGGGACGAAGGTAGATGGTGATAACATCATCTTGGGCACATTTCCCCAAAGAAAATTACATTCCAATCGGTTCCAACAAGTTGTTCATTCGGTTTCAACTAAACTGTTTGAAAGCAAACAGTTTCATCAAACCGTTTGAAGCTAAACGGTTTCAAACCGTTTGGGAGAGTTGACCATGGTTGACCGTTTGGAAAATATGATGCTAATATTGATGGTTAATGACCCATCAAATTTGATTGATTAATTCCAAAGGGTTCATTAGTTGAAGATTAATCAATTAGTAAACCCTAATCGGATTAAGTGCTGAAATTCAAATTGATTGATTGAGATTTTTGGGTTGCTTAGCCCAAACGGTCTCAAGACTGTTTGGAGGTCACCCAAAAGGTATGAAGACCGTTTGGAGGTCAAACAAGACTGTTTGGAGGTATAGGGTTAAGTATGGTTGAGTATTTGAAGGTTCAAAGATACGAAATTTAAATGCAATAAATTGCTGATTTGATGATCAATCCAATGACCCAAACCCTAATTGAATTTCACAAATTTCAAGGATGGAATGGGAAAATTGGTCTCAAGACCATTTGGAATACATCCAAACGACTGCAAGACCGTTTGGGGTCAGGTTATATCAAAAATTTGATGATGATTCATTAGTTGCAATGGAATCAATTCCACAATGTTGATCATTGATGGCTACTCGATTCAAAGCCCTAATTGAAGGTTTCTTGAGTAGAATTTCTAGATCAATTGGGTTCAAAACCCTAATTGATGGTCTAATTGAAGGTTGATTCAATAGTTCAAGTGACAAAGAAATAAAGGCTTCAATTGATAATCCGTACATCCATTGGAATCATGAATTGTGTAAGTGTTGAAAGGACTTTTTGGTCCATTCGGTTTTGAAAGGGTTTGGACCAAACTGTCTTAAGACCGTTTGAGTCCAAACGGTCTCAAGACCATTTGGGTCCAAATGGTCTCAAGACCGTTTGAGACCAAACGGTCCCAAACTGTTTGAAGACCCAAGACCATTCAGTTTCAAAACCGTTTGGTGATTCTCTATGTTCCTCTTGTACCTCTATAGGTTCAATGATTTCTTGTTGGTCTCAAACCTCTTCGAGTTCTACTTTCCTTTAAAAATGAATTCCTTCTCTAGGAATACAACATCCCTGACAACAAACATTCTTTTGTCAGATGGAGTATGAAAGTAGTATCCTTTGGTTTCCCTAGGATATCCAACAAAATAACATTTATCTGATTTTGGTCAAGCCTTTTGGGAAACTACTTTCTCACATAAGCTTCACACCCCCAATCTTCATAAAAGACACATTGATATGCTTCCCCATACCATATCTCAAATGGAGTCTTTTGAAGCAATTTAGATGGTACATAATTTAGTGTAAATACTACAGTTTCTAGACATAACCATAGAAGGAAGTCATAAGATTAACAAAACTCATCATGGAGTTGTGTGAATATTCCCTTTCTCAATACTCTCAAAGCCTCATTTCACATATGTACTTGTAGAAGGTTCTCGTAAGAGATAGCTTTCACACCCAACTTTTATTCTTTTAGGTATCTTAGTTAGCTATTCAAGGGTGTGCTATGGATGTGGTATATATTATGTCTTTCTCAAGATCACTTAATCATGAGTAACATTGTAATAATAGTGCTACCCAACTATTAGTCTTGATGTAGTCTCAGGTGGTTATGTGAGATCCCCTTTGAAAGACAAGTGGGAAATATATTGGCTTATATGTTCTACTATCAGGCACGACATATCAGCATTCTTGAGTGCAACTATATACCGGTCAGGCAAAACCCTTCAACATCTTTCCAGGTACAACTCTCATGATGTTATTCTCTCACAACTTTGATTCTACTCACTAGGATTAGGGTGGTGGATTTTAGGAGAGTGGGATGCCATGCCTCTTTTGATCCTTAATGGGAATTTAAGCACTAGAATGGGTAGTTGTTTCCTCTTGTGAGTCATATCCACTTTCCAACTTGTACTTAGAGTCTAGAGTGACTGATATTGAGTGTATTACACTAAGTCCTCCTTATTTCAGAGAATTTCTACTGGGGTAGAGAGTATCTTTTCTGCATCCTACAAAGTCTTGAAATAAAGATGACATAAAGACATAATTGTATGCATTTTTTAAATGAATTTATAGCCCAACTTAGTCACTCTTCAAATGATTACACTTAAGAGTATCTTGAAGATAAGAAAGTCTAAAAGATGGAAGTGAGGATAGCATGTAGAAAATTTGGATTGAAAATTTACCTATAGCACAATTTTGCCCTTCAATTTAGCAAAAATTCCTAATTATAGTTCAATTTTTTTAACATTTCCCGATGACAAATTATATATGCAAAAATTAAGTTATTGTGCAATTGATGAGGTGCAAATGCATATTATAGAATAACAAAATTGATGTAAAATAGAGGGATTAGGATATTGCCTCCCTCGCCTATTTACACCCCAAACTTATCATGCACTCTGTCCCAGAGTGTCAAAGATTGAGGCGAGTGTAAACAAGCCAAGTTTACATATTTTCCTTGAGTCCCTCATTAGCCCAGTGAGAACGTAACAAAAAAGCAACATATATTCCATGTAGCGATGGTAACATTCATGTAGTAGACTTTCAACTTTAACTCCCCTCTGGGCTAAGGCTTGCATCCAGTTTAAGCAATGGAAGTCACAGTAGTTGGACTGATGAATCTGGTGAGGGCTGCTATGGCAGAACTGTGACTTCTTGAAATTTTTACCTGGGGCATACTAGTATCCCCTGCCATGTTCCTGGATCATCTTGATTAACTCCTACGGACAAGTCTTTGCAATCTCCTCCATGACACTTTATATCTCTGTTAGGTTGTGTGCTTGTTTGGTGCATAATCAATGTCGAAGTTGTTTTATAGAACTGCAATCTTTGCCTTGATATTCACCACGAGGAGTGTCTAGTGATAGTCATGCATGAGATGTAGGAAGATGAATCCTGGGAGGGATCTTTGCAAACATTGTATCAATATCTTTCTCACCCCAATTTTTTTTATTGAGGAAGTCCTCCTATAGTAGATAATAATCCATGTTTGTGTTCGACATACCATCCCTGAGAATAGATTGTTAAGCTATCATCATGCTTTCTAACATTTTTTGTCTACTTTCAATGTGTTGTGAAGGTCATCACATCTCCAAAATTATCATCTTCATTGCTTCTGTCCATTAGGATGTTTATGTAATCTTGTGACAGACTCTCACATGCCCACCTATTGAAGTTTGAAAAAGAGGCTTTGATAATCCCAGCTAGGCCCTCGAGCCTTGATTCTTAGAAGTTGTTGTCTTTGGTGTAGTCTGGGAGGACTTCATCATCTATTTATCCCTCCTCTGGTTGGTCTACCACATTGGGTTCTACTGTCACTATAGGTACAACCACTAGTAGTTCTGGTTGACTTGGAGGAGGGGTAGTTTCTATAGCCTTCTTTTGTTGTTCTATTGTTGTGATTTCAAAGGTTGATCATGATATTTTTGTTTACCTGTGGTATCCCAACCTTTCTTCCATGCCGATGATCTTTCCTTTTTGTTGGGGTCCAACCACATTTATTTATTGATTTCTTGCCATGGACATTTTACTGGTAGAGGCACACCCGTGTCTGTCTTTATGGTAATGCATTGGAGGCATTTCTAGATTTCTGACTAAGTATTGATCATATATGACCTCCATTTCATATACGCCACATAATCCATGAAGGTCTTAAACAAAAAGATCCTTGAAAGAGATCCCTTTATTTACAACCTCCATCAACCAAAACACTACAAAGGCACATTACCCATATCCATCTTCTTCTTTGGGAACTTTTGTGCTTATCATGAAGTTTTTCCAGTTGCAAATGTGCTTATATCCTACCATATTTATGACATGTTGCAGTCTTATAGGAATCTTTTGGACCTCACTACAGAAGACCATTGTATTACATGGCAGCTATATGGCACAACAATTGTAGATGATCTTGTGTCTCTTATAGACATCTACTACTGTTGACACCTAGTGTTTAGTTATTTTGTACAACAATGTTATAAACGATGTTTATTACTAGTTTACTACTGCTTGAAGTTCCTTGATGGGTTTTGAATCATATTTCTTTTCGAAACACCTCTTTGACAAAATAAGAGTTTTGTTAAAAACTGACTGTACCTTTTTTGGATGTAGGAACTCTTTAAGGGAAGTTGCCCACATCACCTTGAATAGACACAAGTGTACTTTAGATTTCCTCCTGAAAGCCCCCCTAAAATGCTCTTGCATTAGTGTCCTCCCTTTATTATTGTATATAATATCTATTGTAGGTATATTGTGATCGAGAACATCTACGAGGACATGGATGTCCCTACATGAATCCTAGATAGTCGTCATGTCCTTTCCCACAATTTTGTAGGGGAGGGGCAGAGGCATGGGGCCTTGTGGCTCATCATCCTGGATGAAGAGTTGGGGGTCTCTAAAAGGCACATATTTAAAGGAGTTGAATCCATCCTCATCTTCATCTGATGTGCCCTATGTAGCTACTGCTCAGGTGGTTGGTGCATACTAATTTAGGGGTACATGTTGTTGCCTTCACTATAGGCCCCCCTATTGTCGTGGGTTGAATTATTTTGGCTCCCATTTCATTCACCTTATCAACTATCGCCCCCTTGGATATTGTGTTATCAATATGTATGTTTTCACTTTGTTTGTTTTTGAGAAGATATATGTCACATACATCAATATCTAATCCCATGAGCCTTGCCACTTCTTCAAACATATGTATACTGGTTAGATCTGCATTTTCATAATTTAACTTATTCATAGCCTGTGCGAAAGCTTCAACATGACTAGGGGTTGTTCAAGTAGTGTTTCTTCTACTCGTACTTCATATGTTACTATTGTTTCTGGAGGTGGTGCACTATTTAAATTTTTCTCGACAAGATCTTCCTTTGTTCATTGGACATGGGCGTCCTCTTCCTTCTGTGTTTCTTCTACATGTTCATTTTATACTGGTGATAGTTTCAGATTAAGCCTTATAGCTAGACTACCATATTTGCTTATTGAGGCTTCTCGATTTCTCAAGGAAGCATTAGGGTTGTGCTTTTCCTTCAGAGCTGAAGGTGATTGACCTTCTTCCCTTTGAGATGGTAGGTTTGAAGGTCTAAAGGAGGTGGATGAATGTGATGTGCTAGGCCCCTAAAATAATTTCTTCTTAGCAAGTTTTGCTTCTTTCTTCCTCCTAATGCACTCTAATTCTTTAAGAAGTTATTCTCTTTTCCTCCGCATTTTGTCCCTTTCTCATTGCATATCTGCCAGTTCAACTGCCATGGATATCATATGTTTCAACATATGTTACTGAAACACCATCACATCTTGCATGGACTATGGTAGAGCAAAAGTTCTTTCGTCTAGGAAATCTACCCACATAGTTAGGTCCGCATGTTAGATGATATGTTAGAAGAATAGGAAGAGGAGTTTAAAATTTCCTCACACAAGATGTCAAATTTATGTCCTCACTCCTCTCCATACTTGATGTGTAACATTCCGAAACTTGGACATATTCTCTTTTTAGGCCTTTTCCAAGCTTTTCTTATCATTTCTATCCTTTTTGGCCTTGATGCTTAAATTGTGGAATTTATAGTGGTTTGGTGAACATTTGTTCAATAATTATATCAATGGAAGGGTTTATACACAAATACCTCAGTGAAATCTTATTTAAGGATCTTAAATGTAAAATCACCGCTTAAGTGGAACAATGGTAAATAAATCCATTTTAGAAGTGTAAGGCTCCAAACCTTACTTGATGTATTGAACAAGATTAAATACCATAATTAAGTACTCTAAACCCTAATCTAACCTTTTGAGGTTTTTTTGAATCATGATACAAGATTAATTTTCAAGTTTGATCCAATTTGAATGTTGTTTGTGCAAGTTATGAAATTATATGCACATTTGGGACTTTTATGCAATTTACCCAATTGGAGGCTTTTTTTGTAAATTGTCACATGCATTATAATCTTTATATATTCCCTTATCATTATCGATTTTTTGAACCATGGGGCACCTAGCTGCACCTTGGTTTGAAGGTGTTTCTTTCCAAGGGTATTTTAGGGATTAGCCTCTTTATAAACGAGCTTATCTTTAAAAGCTATCAATCAATGGGGTTATTTCTTTGATTCGAGGATGGTGGGGATGGCCAAGAAGTCTCCGTGGATTTTAGAATCGATATTTGATATTCAAGAAGCCTCCATGAGTTGTCCTCTTGCATGGCCATGAAATCCCTAGGCTAAGGACACATGGAAAGCTCCATGGACACCTCATGCTTGACTTCTTCCTTATCCATAAAGGCTTGCATGTCCATGGACACCCTTAGCATTGGACACATGGAAAGTAACTTGAGACCTAGTTCTTGACTTCTACCTTATCCATAAAGGCTTACATGTCCATGGACACCCTTATACATGACACATGGAAAGTCTCTTAGACACCTCATACTTGACCTCTTTCTTTATATAGCCATATCTACCCCTTCCCAACTCCCAATTTGAAAACTCTTGGTATCCTTTATTTACTCTATCTTAGATCATAGTTCCTTCTATGTTTGTCCATGAAGTTGCTGTCCCTATGTAAAAGAGGGTGTCTACCTTGGTGAAGAAGGCTCCTAGGTTCCAAATGTCTATATTTAGGATTTCTTAAGCTCCTCCTTAGTAAGTATCCTCCTTTCCTTCCCTATTTTTATGCTGTTAGTCTTCCTTCCACCTTCCTCTAGGTCAGAACCGTGGTCTTTCATGGTGAAACCCCACCTAGAGCCCTTAAACACCCAATCTCCATGTTCTTTTGTTAGGGGTTTTCACCTCTAAAGTTGAGAAGGTGGTTCTTGTTCGAGATAGGAGCTTTGTTGGAGAAACTAGCCTCTCTAAGCTTGGGAACCTTACTTATTGGACCTGTCCACCTTCCCTAGAGGTGATTTTTGTAATCCCCTTCTCATATATTGCTTTCTACATGCTTAAAACTCATGCTTCTATGATTAAAATCGATGATCTCCATCTCTATTTTCCATGCTATTTTAGGGTTTTGGTTTCTTACTATTTTACCTTCTCTAGAAGATCTGGTTTGGTTACCTTTGAAACTCCAAACCCATGATCTCGGGTCAAATGGTGTTCTCTCTCTCTCTCTCTCTCTGCTTATCTCGATTGGTTTGATGATGTGACAATTTCCTATTGGCCAACTTTGAGAAATTCATAACTATTTATTCCCTTATCCAAAAATAAAAAGAAAATATATTTTGAACTCTGAAAACATGTTCTTTCTTACAATAATAGTTCTAATGTTTTCTTTGGAGTTTTTTTGAAAAAGTTTTTAGAAAATGAAGTAAATACCTAAAATCACCAAAAATACAATTTAACCTTCATAACTCCAAAATATGCACAATTATATGTTTTCTTAATCAGAAGAACCTAACTAGATCAATGGTGATGTTTTTAGAGTCTAAATCAAAGTTTTGTGCAAAAATTCGAAAATAGGGGTTTTCTTTACATTAATGCATATAACATAGCCTAATACATGTTATACATTGGAATAGAAGAAGTTGGTCTTGGACTCAATAAAGTGATGAAAGTTGGTAGTTGAAATCATATGAGAAGTATGTGCAATCCCTCTTTATGTATGTGCATATCTAACCCTTTAGTTGGGATACTTGTGAACCAACCTTACTTTCCCTAATGAGGCTTTATTGAACCCAATCACCTCTACTCATGAATCTTTTGATGTACTTGCCTCAAAATTAGTATTGATGTTTTATTTCATGGGTCTTGGAACCCCATTACCATTTGCAATTATATGACTATTTATCTTGCCAATTTACTACTTCTTATGCATGATGGTTTATTTGACTATTTAGCTATAGTAGTGGTACTTATGTACAACCACCCATAGTAGGGCATGCGTTAATTTGCCCCGAGAAATGTCTTATTCTCCCCCTTATAAAAATATGTGTAGGTGACTGGGAATGTATTAATTCTCCCCTCACCTATAGGTTGAGGTCCGGTAGGTGCCTGAACCCTACTTAGTTAATGTAGTACAATATTGATCATTCATGCAATTCATTATTATTTGTTGGTTTTTGGCAAGAATCTATTTTTTTATATGCCTCATCCTCTTGGCCCTCTCATCATGTGATGAATTCATATATTTATGCTTCAATGTTATCGTTATCTTTTGTACTTGTTCAATATTTTGACGCATAATTTTTTCCTTTCCCTTTTACTGGGTGCTCTCCCAACCACCCAGGTTAGGACAAGCTATTGAGTTGAATCAGGAGAACATAGCTTTGGGCATGGACCTAGAACTTGGAGATGTTGCTATAAAGACAAGATTTGAAGTAGGTTAGACTTCCCTCTACTTAGATCCTTATGTTGTATCATACACGTAAATCCTTTTGGGATATTATGATGTACTTTTGTAAACTTTTGTGAAAATTGAATATAATCATTTGTTTAATTCTACTACTACACTTTGGTCTTTTGCATACCATTTATTGAAGTTTGAAAATTTTGCACCTATTCCAGCATACCTTTGAGTGTGTTCGGAATGGATGTTTTATTCTTCAATTTTTTTAGTAGGGAGTGGATCCCACTCCTTACAGCATGGTATCAGAGCCCATGGTAGCTAGAATCTGACTTTTTGTCTCCCTAGTTAGAATACTTGCCTTACCTTTAAGTCACATGTTTGCCCTAGAGTTGATCACTAGATGATGAAGGGTTGATTTAGGATCCTATAGTTTCACATTAGAATAATGATGAATAGATCCCTAAAATACTTATAACTAAAAGATGCATAAGTAACCATAGTAACTTGAGGTTGTTTATCCTGGACTTTAGGCAGCTACTAGGACATGAAGTTGAAAGCAAAGGTGTTTAGAAAGGATCAGGGTTCAGGGGCTGGCATGATTTTCCTCCACACCACTAGCTTGATTTATGAGGATCCCCGAATCCATATGATACCTGGCCTTAGATGATATGAATTATCTGAAATAGCATGCTTTTAGGCAATGGTAGCCTTAGACATCTATATGATTTATCTTTAGGGACCCTAATATGTTGAATTAGTCTCCCATATGTAATGCCTTGTTTGAGGATGGATACCCAATATAGTTCCCTTGTGATCTATAGAACCACATGTTTGGATAGTTATCCCTAGAACCTAGACTTTGAAGTTTGGTGTTTAGTAAGCAATCAAAGTGTGCAGTGAAGCGTGATGGATCTTGTATAT
This sequence comes from Alisma plantago-aquatica, assembly GCA_963693085.1. Taxonomy (NCBI): domain Eukaryota; kingdom Viridiplantae; phylum Streptophyta; class Magnoliopsida; order Alismatales; family Alismataceae; genus Alisma; species Alisma plantago-aquatica. Next base: position 947,320,890 of record OY856413.1, read on the forward strand.
GGTTTAGTTAGACTCACCCTTTTACCTCTAGATTAATTTGACTTAGTAGGTCAAACCTTTTAAGGGGTGAAGAGTAGTTGGTTTGATGATGTTTGGGTAGTTAGATCTTGAGGATGAAATCCTTTCCAAGGGGATGGAGTCATGTAACATACTGAAATCTAGCCACTCTAACTTTAGAAACCCTAAATCCCTAATTAGGAAGTTAGTGTGCTTGAATCCTTAGTTTTGACCAAATAAGTTATAGTTGTAACCACATGTTTCTTGATATCCAAAAGAACATATAATGATAATCTAATGAATAGTTCATATGTTTGAACCATGAGGCACCTAGTTGCACCTTAGTTTGAAGGTGTTTCTTTCCATGGGCATTTTAGGGATTACCCTCTTTATAAATGAGATTATCTTTAAAAGCTATCAACCAACATGGTTATTTATTTGATTTGAGGACTGTGGGGATGGCCTAGAAGTCTCCATGGGCTTTTATAATCGATATTTGATATTGAAGAAGCCTCTATGAGTTGTCCTCTTGCATGGCCATGAAATCCCTAGGCTAAGGACACATGGAAAGCTCCATGGACACCTCATGCTTGACTTCTTCCTTATCCATAAAGGCTTGCATGTCCATGGGCACCCTTAGAATTGGACACATGGAAAGTAACTTGAAACCTAGTGCTTGACTTCTTCCTTATCCATAAAGGCTTACATGTCCATGGACACCCTTATACATGACACATGGAAAGTCTCTTAGACACCTCATACTTGACCTCTTTCTTTATATAGCCATATCTACCCCTTCCCAACTCCCAATTAGAAAACTATTGATCTCCTTTCTTTCCTATAGCTTAGAGCATAGTTCCTTCTATGTTTGGCCATGAAGTTTCTCTCCCAAGGTAAAAGAGGGTGTCTACCTTGGTGAAGAAGGCTCCTAGGGTTCCGAATTTCTCTATTTAGGATTTCTTAAGCTCCTCCTGGGTGATTTCAACCAAAACTAGTAAGTATCCTCCTTTCCTTCCCTATTTTTATGCTGCTATTCTTCCTTCCACATTCCTCCAGGTCAGAATGCTAGTCTTACATGGTGAAACCCCACCTAGAGCCCTCAAACACCCCATCTCCATGTTCTTTTGTTAGGGGTTTTCACCTCTAAAGTTGAGAAGGTGCTTCTTGCTCGAGATAGGAGCTTTGTTGGAGAAACTAGCCTCTCTAAGATTATGAACCTTACTTATTGGACTTGTCCACCTTCCCTAGAGATGAGTTTTGTAATCCCCTTCTCATATATTGCTTGCTACAAGCTTAAAACTCATGCGTCTATGATTAAAATCGATGATCTCCATCTCTATTTACCATGTTCTTCTAGGGTTTTGGTTTCTTGCTATTTTACATTCTCTAGAAGATCTAGTTTGGTTACCTTTGAAACTCCAATCCCTGATCTTGGGTCAAATGGTGTTCTCTCTCTCTCTTCACTTATCTCGACTGGTTTGATGATGTGGCAATTTCCTATTGGTCAATTTTGAGAAATTCATAACTATTTATTCCCTTATCCAAAAATAAAAAATAAAAATAAAATATATTTTGAACTTTGAAAAATGTTCTCTTTCTTACAAAAATAGTTCGAAGGTTTTATTTGGAGTTTTTTGAATTTTTTTTAGAAAATGAATTAAATACCTAAAAATCACCAAAAATACACTTTAGCCTTCATAATTCTAAAATATGAAAAATTATATGTTTTCTTAATTAGAAGAACCTAACAAGATCAATGGTGATGTTTTCAGAGTATAAATCAAAGTTTTGTGCAAAAATTTGAAAATAGGGGTTTTCTTTACATTAATGAATATAACACAGCCTTATACATGGTTATATATTGGATTAGGAGAAGATGGTCCCTGACTCAATAAAGTGATGAAAGTTGGTAGTTGAAATTATATGAGAGGTATGTGCAATCACTCTTTATGTATGTACATATCTAACCCTTTAGTTGGGATACTTGTGAACCAACCTTACTTTCCCTACTGAGGCTTTATTGAACTCGATTTCCTCTAGTAATGAATCTTTTGATGTAGTTGCCTCAAAATTAGTATTGATGTTTTATTTCATGGGTATTGGAACCCCAATACCATATTAAAATGATATGACTATTTATCTTGATAATTTACTACTTCTTATGCATGATGGTTTATTTGACTATTTAGCTATATTAGTGGTACTTATGTACAACCACCCATAGTAGGGCATGTGTTAATTTGCCCTGGGGAATGTCTTATTCTCCCCCATAAAAATATGTGTAGGTGACTGGGAATGTATTAATTCTCCCCTCACCTATAGGTTGAGGTCCAATAGGTGCCTGAGCCCTACTTAGTTAATGTAGTCCAATAATGATCATTCATGCAATTCATTATTATTATGACGACTGCTGCCAAATCGATAGCTAAATCACCGCAATTAAATATGTGGAATAACATAAACATCGGATTAATGAAAATCACTAAAAATTAAAACCATTTTGCAAAGAGATCCATTAGTAGGAAACTCTTAAAGAAAGAACCAAAGTAATATACATCATGGTTCATATTGTACATTCATTGTGCCATCTCATCTTGAGGATGTCATATACTCGTTACTTGTTCAAACATATACAAAAGCAACATAAAACCTTGAGGCATTTAAGTCATAACCTTAGATCATCGATAAAACCACTAAGTACTAATTCCTAAGGATATGAGAGTACAGAGATGACACATATGAATTCTATCTACAAAACTTGATAGACAGTACACTCAACCTGAGCTATTACTACTGTCCCTACTGCTGTTGTCCTCCCTCTATAGGACAGTCTCTACCTCTGCATCTGCGTTCGCCTAAAAATGTTGGGATCAACGGGGTGAGACAAAAGTCCCAGGAGAGATATAAATCTCTTCCAACAATATTATTATCACAGTTAAACAGTATAAAACTGAGCAGATGATCTTTTATATTAATAATCAAGAATAATCTCTGATTATAAGCAGGACAACAATATATTCTTTTAGAGCAATGTAGCTATCTATGATAGAGAAATAAATCATCTATTCACTTTATAAAGAATATGAAGAACATGTGTAACATCTATTTACTTTAAGATGTATAAAAGTAATGTAATCATCGACCAATGTTTTCGTGTTCCATCCTTAAGCAAATATGCTACACAGCTGATTACACAATTACAATCACACTTATGCCCTTAGGAGATGAGGTATACCACTCATACTCCAACCAGCCACTGCTTGGTCGAAATCGGTACCATACAAGGTCAAGAGAAGAGTCGGCTTCCAAGACCTCACCCGTCTCCGTCAGTGTGAGACCACTGGAAGTGACATCGCATGTCAAACTGCAACTAGCGTGTCAGGGTATAGTGGCATCTTCTCTACAGAGCTACCACCGAAGCATGCACTCTCTTCAGGGAGATCACACATCAATCCTTGGTAGATTCTCTTTGGGCGATCACTCATCAATCCCTGGTATACTGAGTCATAGCATATAGTCATACTCTGAGGGAGATTACTCATCAATCCCTCTTATGGATGTAAGGATATGTTTGTCCATCACCCCCGCATATTCAACAATATGATCTCCGAGTTAAACTCAATTCCCCATTCAGCAAATCCTGACATTGAATGGTTCTATGGCCAAGACAACTACATGATAGGGTTCCACTTGATTATTAGGTACATTACAATATCTTTTAGCATCAATCAAGTTATAAGCACAAAATATAACAGATGCTACAAGAAAAGGTGTAATACATTTATCAAGTACTTTCATAATCTTTAGAACACATTAAATGCATAATTCATAGAATCTCAGTCCCTTAACACATCACTGGGAATTCTCATCCCATAGCATCATCATCATCATGATTGCTGGGTCTGGGTGTTCAAACCCTCAGTTCATAACTAAACATTATCACCTCTCATCTAGTAACAAATACCTCTAGGTCCTCAGACCCAGGTATACATTATACTTATTGCACAAGCATATTACATGGCTCACAAAGCCCATGTAAACTGTATCATATGAAACATCATAGCTCATACCTGGCTATGCTCATCATCTCTTGATACATGCATGGTTAGTAACTCATAATAGCAAGTTCATGATATCACCATGCAATACAAGAGAAATACAACCTTCCCATTATTAGGGTTAGGGTTTCCCATTCTAACTGATTAGGGTTTCCCATTCTAACTGATTAGGGTTTCAAGTGCATACCATCACCCTTCATTAGGGTTAGGGTTTCCCATTCCAACCGATTAGGGTTTCAAATCATATCATCATCCTACATTAGGGTTAGAGTTTTCCCCTTATTAACCGATTAGGGTTTCAAGATCATATTATCAAGAATCAAACCCTAATTCATACTCCACTTATACTAGGAGTATCAATGTATGCTCATAACATGATTATCACACATGTATAAGTTTCTCTCTCATCCTCACTAGGATGTTGATTGCATCGTATTCTATTAAATTGGCTCAACCCCTTTCTTTAAGGTACATTGGCCCACTTAATCAAAGTGCATTAAACTCTTTACATCTTAATGTATTACTTGACATAACACACTTCATGTGTTACTCCATAAAGTACCTTGAATTTGAGGTACTTCCACCATATCGGACAGAGAGGTGTGTGTGCGCTTCACACCATATCGGGCAAAGAGGTGTGTGTATGCTCCACACCATATCGGGCAAAGAGGTGTATGTGTGCTTCATACCATATCCGACAAAGAGGTGTGTGTATGCTTCACACCATATCAGGCAAAGAGGTGTGTGTGCACTTCACACCATATTGGGAAAAGAGGTGTGTGTGTGCTCCACACCATATTGGGAAGAGAGGTGTGTGTGTGCTTCACATCATATCGGGTAGAGAGGTGTGTGCGCGCTTCACACCATATCGGGCAAAGAGGTGTGTGTGTGCTTCACACCATATCGGACAAAGAGGTGTGTGTGTTCTTCACACCATATCGGGAAAAGAGGTGTGTGTGTTCTTCACACCATATCGGGCAAAGAGGTGTGTGTGTGTGCTTCACACCATATCAGGAAAAGAGGTGTATGCTTGATACCCATGTCACCCAAGAGGTGTATGTGTGTGTCATACATATCGGGTTGCTCAAATTAGGGTTTGCATATCGGGTTAGCCCCTTATGCTCATACCTTCTCAACTTTCAAAGTACCAACTTACCATGTGTTGAGTGACAGGTTAGACAACTAGTTAAACTCTTTCAACCCAAGAGTACAAACTGATGGGGTGTGGGGTTCCAAGGTAAATCGAATTGCATTTCACCTTTTAGGGTTTCAACATCATATCGGTTTAGAGGTGTGTATGTGCTTCACACCATATCATGCATAAGGTGTATGATTGACCTCATATCGTGTAAGGGGTGTATACCACATCACCATATCGTGCATGAAGTGAATATTCATCACCATATCATTCATGAGGTCTGTGTATGTGTCTCCCATACCAGGTTGCTAAAAATTAGGGTTTAGCATATCAATTAGAGGTGTGTACTTGACACTATATCGTGCATGGGGTCTTTGCTTGACCTCATATCATGCAAAAGGTATATGGTTGACACCATATTGTGTTCAAGATGTGAAATTCATCACCATATTGTGCAAAGAGATATAAACTCATAAGCATATCGTGCTAGTGATATATGTACATGACAATATCGGGTTAGAGGTGCTTGCTTGTGTGCTTAAACCTGATATCAATTTGTACCATGATACCATCATCTTCAAGCTCTAGACATTCGTTCTAACTGTTCTAGTATATGAACAATATATCTAGGAAACTATTAGAACTCATATATTCATCAAGTATTCAAGAAAACTCAGAATTGAAAGTATATCATCTAGTATAGCAAGATAGGTGGTGAATAATAACATGATTGGGTTCAAGTTATATAACTTGCCTCAAGAACAACTTCAAAGCTCCAAGCTCCAAAGCTCCACGTTCCCAAGGTAGAAGATGAACTATCACAGGTTCAAGACTAGTTCACAACTCCTCTATAATCAAAGAATCACCATAGATAAGAACTTCATGAAGAAGAAAAGAAAGGAAAGAATCACAACCGAGATCCATGCTTGAACCAAGGTTGAAGATGACCATGGCTTCACCTAAGCTTAATGGCTCAAGATTCTCCTTGATACTTTCTTCTTAGCATGATATCAAAGAGTAAGAGAGTGATAGGGGTCGAAAAGATTCACTAGTAGGTGAAAGGAAGGGTATATATCCTTGAGGTTCACGGGAGAGAGTGTAAGAGGTATCATCACCTTACTACTAGTAGGTGCCAGATGGCCATGCATGGATTGACACATGTACTTGCATGCATTCAATCTTTATTTTGCCATGAAAAATAAAAACTTCAGGCTAATTATAGGGATAAGGGTCGCCCCCCTTTGGTTATCTTATAGGGCAAGACACTTCCACTCACATTATTATATTCACAATTCAATGCAACCTTTCCCAAAGGAAAGTTGCAAGCTGATATCCATTGCTTTATTGAGGTTCTTAGCTCGTTTTTGTGAAGTCAAGGAGTTAACAACACGATAAGGGGGTCTCCTCTTTGTCTCCTTGGCCGATAGGGACTCCCATTCAACACTACAACCCGATACACTCAATACAAGCTCAAATTAGGGTTTCCATTACCCAACCCTTCATGGTCTTTTCATCACCATGAATACCACCACTCAAATTCAATTCAAATAGGGTGCCACCTTCTTTATATCTCCTATAAATGATTCATATAGAGAGTAGGGAAACTATAGAGGAGGTAATTTGCATATCATACCCATATTTTGGGTAAATTGCAAATTGCACCAAAATCTGTACACAATGCCCAAACATTGTTCAAATAAGTTCCAACTTGGGATTTAAGCTCTCCACAAGCCGTCCCTTAGTATCATTATCTCTCTCATGATGCCAAAGTACTAGGGAACGTTCAAAATGTTACAAATTGCAATATAAACCCTCATCTTGGGTAAATTGCATTTACCCCCAAAGTATCACATAATGAACAAACAATTTACAAATAAGCTCAAACTTGAAAGTTAAACTTTAGGAGAGTCTTAAATACTTTTCAAAAGATTAAAACAAGTTTATAAATAACTTACTTAAGCAAATATTCCAGGTTATGGCATAACTCAGGTCAGGGATGTTATAATTATTTGTTGGTTTTTAGCAAAAATCAATTTTTTTATATGCCTCATCCTCTTGGCCCTCTAATCATGTAATGAATCTTTATATTTATGCTTCAATGATATCATTATCTTTTGTACTTGTTCAATATTTTGACACATACCTTGTTTCCTTTCCCTTTTGCTGGGTGTTGTCCTAACCACCCAAGTTAGGACAAGTTATTGAGTTGAATTAGGAGAACATATCTTTGGGCATGGAACTAGCACTTGGAGATGTTGCTATGGAGACACGATTTGAAGTAGTTTAGACTTACCTATACTTAGATCCTTATGTTGTATCATACACATAAACCCTTTTGAGATATTATGATGTACTTTTGTAATCTTTTATGAAAATGGAATATAGTCATTTGTTTAATTCCGTTGCTACACTTTGGTCTTTTGCATACCATTTATTAAAGTTTGAAATTTTTGCACCTATTTCAACATACCTTTGAGTGTGTTTGTAATGGATGTTTTATTCTTCAAATTTTTTTGTAGGGAGTAGATCCCACTCCTTACATGATGGACTTTGTTGTTTCTATGGTGATGTTGACTTTTTCATTGTCACTAGACCTTTTGTTTGGTTAGCGGCTTTGCATTGGCTTGAGGCAAAATTGGGGCACTTATTCAGCTCCACATGTTAGAATAGCTTCTACACTGCTTGGCTTTGCCATTTTAGGTTGGTTTGGAGCCACATAATTGATTGCTATAGTTGTTGGCATCTCCTCTTGTTATCTTGCTTGTGGCAGCTTAGGTTGGTCCCCCTAGTTGTCTTTCAGGAGATCTGGGTGATTTTTTATTTGATGTAGGCTCAACATCTGAACGTTGGAATCCTTTTGCTCTGATTTTATCATTATTTGAACCCACAACCTGGATCTGTCAACATTTAGTTTACCTTCTTAGACTACCTTGTTAGTTGTACTTTAAGCAGCTGGTGGTTGTCCATGCTCTTGTTTTGTTAATGCTGCAATTATTATTTGAGCAACAATGGTTGTCTGTGTAGCTTTAGGTCTCTTCAGAACCGACGTGTGGAATTTAGTCATTAATTTCTTCTTTATCGATGGTGATGTTGACTCGTCCCCTTTAGGTTCCTTTAGATCGTTAGCTGTTGGTGGAGCAGGTTGTGTGTTGAAGCTAGATAAATGTCTTCATGGGAGAAGTAGAATTTATCAACATCATAGTATCTCATCTCTAGGAGAGGGAGTAGATCATTTGTCTTTCTAAATTGGTAGAAGTAATTCTCTCCTTTCATCACTAATACTCTAGAAGTGAGAAGGTATTTTAGATCTATGAGTCTGCTTCCCTAGCTCTTTTTGAATTTTTTATGTGGAGGGGGTGCTAGAGATGGAAGTCAATTAACATAATTATGCCTCCCATGCATAATTCTTTTGTTCCAGCGTCAGGAGCATACACAGTATGCAACTTCTGTATCATCAATCACCTACTATTTACATGTCTCTTTTCCAGTATGCTCCAAATTAAGAATAAACCCCCTCTTCATGTTTCCCATGTTGGATTTTGCAAAGATGGTGTAGGTGACAATTTTTTGAATTACTCTTATTATGTTAGAGTGTACTTGGGCAACTTTTGAAGATCTCATCTTGTGCTTTGTCTATTTACTCAATCTCTCCTACATCTTGTTGCCGTTGAATTTCCTGCCCTCCCTCACATATACCGCCTTCATGGAAGCAGGTGCCCATTCTTCTATCTCACATATTATCATATTCAACATATGCTCGGTTAGGATGTATCTCTTATAAACACACAGACTGACAACTTATATGCCCAACCAATGTATTCTTTTTCACTCTCCTCCACTGTAGCTTCTTTAGTGAAGACATAAATTCAAGAGTGAGGTTTGTATATCACCATTGGTTGAAGATGCAGGTATGAGACAGGTGGGATCCCATCAACACTTCCTCTACTCTATTTCCTATTCCTAACATCTCTAGAGTCATAGTTCAGGCATAATGAGTCACCTGACAAGTCTTGCTCTTAAAAACATGTTGTATTATGCCTGATGTTTCTTGTCCTTAGTCTGAAATTTATATTTAGGTTGCTCATCTGCCCTATCTGGAGGGTGGGGAAGGATTGTATCTCAAAAGTTGCAATAGTGGTAGTCCGAGTGGGTGTCTCAACAATTATTTGTGTCCCTCTGGATGTTGGCACTTCTACTTCTTGGGCCCTGGCCTCAGATTTGCCTTTTCCCTACTCTTGTCCTCTTTGTCATTAGGTTTGTAGAGGCTTCTCCTTTTTCTTTCCTCTTCTTCTTTGATTTTCCATCATCCACATATGGTACATATTCTGAACCCTTGTCCTCTTCATCAGTGGGTTTGTAGAGGATACTCCTTTTGCTTTTGTCTTCTTCTTTGATTTTCCCTCATCCTCTTCATCATTAGGTTTGTAGAGGCTTCTCCTTTTTCTTTCCTCTTCTTCTTTGATTTTCCATCATCTACATATGGTACATATTCTGAACCCTTATCCTCTTCATCATTGGGTTTGTAGAGGATACACCTTTTGCTTTCGTCTTCTTCTTTGATTTTCCCTCATCCTCAGATCGTACATATTCTGATAACATAGGGGTTGGTTCCCTTTTTTTCTCTGATTTGTCTAGTATCGATTATAGGTGGGTAGTCAAACATTCTTCTTCTAGTTACATTTTTAATCTCTTTGCAGAGATCATTCGTTTGTTCAGTTCCAAGTACTTGTTGACGTTGAGCATTATCTCTTCAATTTCTTCTCTTGACATAACCTTTAGTTTCCCTGAGTCAGATTTTGAGGTAGACATCCTATTTACTAGGTAAAAGGCATACTATTAGTAGTTAAAATACCGTTTACACTCAAGAGATTAGAGAATGTTTACATGATTAGAATTAATGTTTAAACATTAGTTGAAAATGTAAATTGGTCGGTGGTAGCCCAACTATTTAAATTGTGTTAGAAAATGTAAACTGGTCGATGGTATCCCAATGAGTTTAAGTAAAGGAGGATAATGAGTTTTACTAAAATAGAGATTTTATCGAGAAAAGGTCAATGGTTCTTCCATCATGCAATGAGAAAATAAGAGGTCTAAGAAATGGTGATTAGACTCATCATCAGTGAAAGAAGGAAGAAAAGAAACCATCATAGGTCGATGATCTTGGTCATTGAGGAAACTGAAAATGAGGAACATATAGGTTGATAGAGTGTTCATTGGCAAAAAAAGTCAAAAGGGGTTGATCGATAGTGAAAACTATGGGCAAGATCTGCAAGGCAAATTATGTCACAAGTGGGGTCGGTCGACGAGGCACTAGAAAAGGAAGTTAAGTCAATGGGATTACTGTCAGGTGGCTAAGGAAAAAGAGAGTTCAAGAGAGAATAAACAAAGGACAAGGGGAAATAAAATGCAGTCAGTGAAAGAAAATTAAAATAAGGAAATCGTCCAATGTATATGAGAAAAGATTGGAGTTAGGATGTACACCCAAGGTCTAAGACTGATGAGAAGATATTTTTGGGGGTTCCATTTCCGGTTGGTGAGTGCATCGAGGGTGGATCCTTGATCTTGTTGTATGTTTGTGGTTTGTCCAACAGTTTGGTAAGGAACTTGGTTTGCTTGGCCATCTTCTCTAGGATTGTAGTGATGGCAATGACAGAACTAGGTGGTGGTGTAGTTGAGCGATGATGGCATTCAATGAAGATTGGAAAAGCAAGGGTGTTGACTTAGAAGGTTGAAAATAGTTGTGGATGCATGGTGATGGTTCTAGCATGAATATTTGCACAAGGTTCAAGATTTCTATGACTAGGGCTCCTTCTCTCATACACTTGTCAACGAATTCAAGTAGATTTTCCTTCAGGTGATGATTGAAGTGGGTATATATACCTTGAACCTCAGTAGTCCTTTGGAGTCTGATGCTTTTTCGATTAGGGGTCGACAATGTTTCACTCGTCAACTCCCTTATGGGTCTATTGTTATTGTCGGGCTGACAACTTTTCTAAATGCCTCTCGACGCTAATTTTGCTCATGGGGTCTGACAGGTTTTACTTCCCTTGTGCCCATGACAACTATTTGGATCTTCATTGACCAATGGGTTTTACAGCTGTGTATGCCTAAGGGGTCGTCTTTCATGAAGTCCGGGGGGGGGGGTTTCTGAAAGTTGAAGTTCCCGACAAGACTTCTAATTTCATTGGTTGAAAAGTTTCCTAGCTAAGTGATACTTGAATCCTTCTTGAGTCAATGAGTCCCCAGACGACCTCAACCCGATGACACTTCTAGGTCATTTTAAAGATGAAAAATGTAGATGTAGATCCTTGAGAATTAATTCCTATTTAATTGGGTTGCCCTATATATAAAGATATGGCATTAGCAACTACTTTTATTCTATGTACACTAAATACTATCAGAATAATGATTGCTAAGGAAAAAATGAGAAAACAAAAACTAAAACATGACTATATTAGAAATAAAGAGAAAACCCTAAAGGTTAAAATTTTTAATTGCAGCTGGAAATTTAGAAAACTTGGGTTGCCTCCCAAGAAGTGCTAATATAGTCTTAAAATTTATGTTCACTATGATCTTTTTTAATCCTCCTCTGGTGGTGTTGGGGGTGGTTCTTCTAACTGTACCTTTTCTCTTCTAGTGTAGGCCTCATATTTTGATTTTTTTCAACCATGTGTCCATTCACAAGAAAGGTCATAGACTTTTCATTGAATAACTTCATCATACCTAAAGGATAAATTTGGGTTACGATGAATCGACCAAACCCCTTGATTGAAGCTTTCTAGAAAAGAGTCTTAGGGTTGAGTTGAATAATAGAACCTTGTCACCTTCATTAACATCTTTTCTTTTTTAGGTGGGCATCATGCCACACCTTGGTCCTTTGCTTATAGATCTTGCATTTTCATATGCATGCAACCTAAGTTCCTCCAGCTCTCATAGCTGCAAGAATCTCTTCTTGCCTACTAATTCTAGGCACGTGTTGAGGAACTTAATAGCCTAAAAATATTTATGCTCGAGCTTAACTAGCATGTGGCATGCCTTTCCATATATCAATCTATAGTGAGTGGTCCATGTAGGAGTTTTATATATCGTGTAATATACCAAGAGGACATCATCTAAATTCATTGCCCAATATTTTCTTGTGGGGCCCATAGTCTCTTTAGGAATTTTCTTTATTTTCCCGTTAGATAGTTCAACTTGTTCTAATGTATGGGGATGATATGAAGTAGCAATTTTGTGTTTCACCCTATATTTCCTCAATAGGGCCTCAAATTGTCTTTCCCCAAAATGAGATCCCCCGTCACCAGTGGCCGTGCTTGGTTTGCATATCTAGGAAGATCACTTTCTTGAATAGCCTCATCACGACCTTAGAATCGCAAGTGGCAGTAGCCATGAATTCCACCCACTTGGAAACATAGTCGACTGCAATCGGGATATACTGATTGTTGTACAATGAGGGGAACCGTCTCGTATAATCAATCATGTAGTCAGCAAGAGGCATCTCATTTCTATTTGAGATATTTTTAATGTGTTGGCAGTGATTGACTTTGCATAAACATGTGCAACTTTAAATAGAGTAGGCCAAAATAAGCTGTATTGTAGAATCTTAGTTGCGGTCCTCTTGCCGCAAAGGTGTTCACCATAGGGCAAGTAATGACATTCATAGAGAATCTTTGGTACCTCTTTTTCATGTATACCCCTTTTGTATAGGTTACCAACACACTTCTTACACAATAGAGGGTCATCTAGTGATAGTTCTTTAGATTAGAGAACATAATTTTTTTTGTAATTGATATCCAGTGCAGTTGTTGGCATGCAAGGAAATTTCATGTGTTGATAGACCATGATCAACATGATCTGTAACCTTTGCCACCATTAAGGCTTTGTCAGGATAGTTGTCATTGATGGGACATGAGTTGTCATCAGCCACAGTGATGCTAGATAAATGGTCCATGACCACATTCTGGGTTCCCTTTTTGTCTATGATTTCATGGCCAAACTCATGCATGAGGAGTGCCCACCTTAAGAGTCTAGGCTTAGAATCTTTTTACTTCATTAGGTATCTATGACTTTGGATCCCATTAGGTAAGATCTGAATTTTTTGAATTTACTATGGCAAGCATCTCTTTCTTAGGTGCGATGTAGTTTCATTGAGCTTTTTCAAGGGTCTTGCTGGTGTAATGGATGACATGGTGCTTTCTGTCCTTCTTCTCAACTAACACGACTTTGACAATGTAATCGCTTGCATCACACATCATTCTAAAGGGAAGATCCCAATTTGGGGTCTGGAGGATGGGCATAGTTTTGAATGCACTTTTCAGGGTGTTGAAAGCTTTCAAACATTCATAATTAAAGTCAAAAACAACATATTTGGTTAGAAGACAACATCTTTGGTTAGAAGGCTAGGCATGGGTTTAGAGATTTTGTAGAAATATTTACTGAACCTCCTATAATATTCAACATGCATGAGGAATCTTCTCACACCCATTACAGACCAAGGAGGTGGAAGTTTAGTTATGCATTCCACTTTTCTTTAGTCTACCTAGATACCCTCCAAAGAAATTTTGTGCCCTAAGACAATTCCTTCATGGATAATGAAATGACACTTCTCCCAATTTAGGGTTAAGTGTTTTTCTTCACATTGCTTCAGGAAAAGGGAGAGGTTTCTTAAGCAATTTTTGAGCAAAGTGCCATAAACCAAAAAGTCATCCATGATGTGTATTCCAAGAATTTAGAGAATATAGATATCATGCATCTTTGGAATCTCCCTCATGCATTATAGAGTTCAAAGGGCATACGCCTAAAGGAATAAGTGCCATAGATGCATGAATTGTAGTCTTTTCTTGATCATTCAGATGTATGGGGACTTGATAGAACCCAAGGTATCCATCTAAGTTGTAGAAGTATAAATAATGAGCTAAACGCTCTAGGAACCAATCAATATAGGGCAAAGGAAAGTGATCCTTCTTTGTTGCATCATTTAATTTCTATAATTGATACACATCCTCCAACCCATAATTGTCCTAGTCACTATTTCAACTCCATTTTCTCCCTTTACTACAATCATTCCTCCTTTCTTTGTTATGACATGGATGGGACTTGCCCAATTACCATCACTGATAGGGTAGATAATCCCAACATCTTGAAGTTTCAAGGCTTCCTTCTTTACCACCTCCCTTAAATTTTAGTGAAGTTTTCTTTGACCTTGGGCAAGGGGACTCATGTCTGATTCCACACGATCATGTACATGCAATCAACAAGATTTAGACCTTCAATTTCATTCACAGAGTAACCAATCACATTACTTATCAACTGAATCTAAGATAATAACTTTTCTTACATACCATCGATCATAGTAGAGTTTATACTGACTAGAATCCTTCCTTCTTCATCAACAAATTCATATTCTAAACCTTTCATGAGCTGCTTCAGTTCTGGATTAAGTTTGAGTGCTTATTTTTATTCAGGAATTTCTTTATGAGAAGCATACTTAATAGTTTCGATGATAGAGTCTTATTCATCACTACAATCACTTACTGATTCATCCATATAATCTATTAATTATATCACTTATGGATTATCCTGGGTGGGACTAGGGTGAGTTAAAGCTCTCATCAAGGGATCTACTATAGAATTCTACTCATATGCTTCCTTGTAGAATTGATTATAGTGACCTATGAAATAGATTGATTCAAAAGAAAAGGTCCCCTCATAGAATCCTAAAGTTTAAAATCAATATGGTCATTTCCAACTCATATGGTAATGATACCCGCTTCTAAATCAAATAGTGCTCTCCCTATACAAAGAAATGGCCGTCCAAAAATCATTAAGCATGTTGGTTCTTCAACTGTATCAACGACAACTATGTCACATGGGATAAAGAATCTTTCAACACAGATGGGTAGAATCTCCATTGTCTGATAGGCTTTGTGAAGGTGTGATCCGCTAACTAAATGCACATTATAGTTTTCACCATGTTAGTCAATCCCAATCTTTGCTCAAGGGTCAAAGGCATTAAATTGAAGTTGGCTCCCAGACCCACCACTCCCTTTGTTTATTAGGTAAGAATAGATACCATGATAGTGCTTTATCCCTCAAAAAGTAGTTGAACCCATTGTAATAGATTACCTCTTGTGGCACGCTATAAATATTGAGGACAAATTTTCTTATAAGCATCAAGATGGTTGTATGGATTCTCGTCTATTGATGAGAGATGGTTTCAACTCAAACTTGGCAGCATTTAACCTTGGTATGAAAGTGGGGTTCCTAGACTCATTGGCCTGGGTGGCTGACAAGGACTTACGAGATGGGCCTCTATCTTCTTCATTATGCTCACCATGTGGTCCTGGAGGAACATAAGGGTTATGTCCTTCAACTTCATGAAAATGTTCTTAATCTTCATCTTCTTCATGGTGTTCTTCATGATTTTCCTCACCATATTGATCTATGTTATGATGACTCTCCTATAAGGAGGCATGGTCGTTGTAGTTAAAGCAGAAGGTGGTCTAGTTCACATGATCTTTCTAGAATAAATTGCACGGTCGAGGTTAGAAATTGGACATATGATATGAAGTATCCAAGAAAGTAAAAGTTATCAGTTCTAAAGTGTGTGGTTAAGTCTATTGCTAGACTTAAGATATACACGTATGCTAGGTAGACTTAGGGTTCTTAACGGTGCCATTTTCCCTTGTCCTCGATAATGACACCAATAGTTTTTCTCCTTAAACCACACATTCAAAAAGGAATGAATCTTTATAATAAGACTTTATATTTATAACCCTATACTTAGACACCTGCAACATAAACAACGAGGCCTTGTGTAGTAATTGAAGTCAATCTAAGGGAGAAGGGTGTCAAGTGTCAAGAATATAAAGCCTTGTCATAGTTACACTAAACCAAAATCAAGATAGGTGTTCCTTACAGAATGGTGGTATCTAAACAATAAGGTAACACACCAAGAAAAAGTAAAGAATAATAAGGCAAAACAACAGTGGATCAAGAATCTTTAAGTATGTTTTAAAATATATGTATGATGGGAATTTGGATTGGGTTTCACCATCTAATATCCCACCAACATTCAAAACCTATACCTACTATATCAAGCTTACACAAAATCATCATAAGTGTCTATTCCCTCCACTCTCGAGCTTAGGATAGATCTAGATCATTAGATTGTCTCTCTCTTGAAGATGACAGACAAACAACCAACATTAATTGATACAATAATTAGCTTTAGCATTCCAACATTCTCATGCATTCCAATATTCTCACAAATTCATGATACTCCATAACTCTTAGATATAGGTTAGTGCTACTCTGTCAAGGCAATAACAATCAAATAACACAAGATGGTATCTGATCATGCAATTTAAAGTATTAGAAACACAAACATGGAGATAAACTTTGCCGAGAGTATATACATAAATGGATATAAGTCCTTCATGTTAGGAGAGCTGTAGTGGCTACTCAAAACACAAGATAATGAACTAGATGCTCATGGTGATGACTGACATTTTAGATTCAAAAGTATATGATGACATAATGAAGGATGGAGAAGGGGAATGAATTAAGGAAGAAGGAGGAAGATACAACAAAGGGCAACTTTATGGTTTAAAATTCATTGAAGACCTCCTTATTCAAAAGAACCAGTGAAGGCGTGGTAATGGCGAGACTTGAGATTCTTCTTCTCTTGAGGAAGATCCTTAGAATTTGGGGATGGTCACTGGAGATCAATGAAAGTTGACTCTAAACCTTAGTTCCATTGACCAATGGCTCTGTGATGGATTGGGAAACACTTCGTGGTAAAATACTAAAGTTCCTTGTAATGGATGTCTTGACCTTCTATTTTAGGCATCGTTCTTTGTACCCAAGGCACCTGAGTGTAGGGTACTTGCTATATCATCGACCTTGGGACATGTGTCTTGGGGTGTGTACTTTGACGAATCCTGATGGTGGTGTACTTTTTTTTTTTATAGGGGGACCATTGATCGATGAGTTCATGGGATCATAAATTATATAAACCATTGGGGGTGTTGAATCATTAGACAATGAAATTATCATGCTATGGTCAACTGGATCCCCTTCAATTAGTGTGATTGATAAGAGAGAAGGATGGGAAGTGGAGTTGTTGGTCAATGGTTCCAATTGACTGTTGGTCATTGTAGATCGATGAGCTGCCAAGCTATTGGGGTGGCTTCATCAGACTATGTCCTCATTGATCCACTGCTTTTTCGAGTTGTGGTCAAAAATTGGTCTGAGCTCTCCAGTGTGATTGTCATAGGGGCAACGAGTTATTATGCCATCAGTCAGGGATCGATGGTCAAGCTATACTTCGACTCCATCGAGTAGACCCTGATGGATCTTCTAGGGGATCCTCTTTGTCTGTTTTCTTACTACATGAGGTCATTTAACCTCTAACAAATGATAAGACTAAGTTAGGAAGTTTTCCTACAGAAGGAATTAGGAAGTAAGTAAGGAAATTATTATTCATGAACCACTAAAATTAAGGGGGTTTATAAAGATAAAACATGCAAAGTTAATAGGGATGAAGGTAAAATAGGCATGTAACATCCACAAAATTGGATGTTATCAATCATCCCCAGGAAGGTTTAGTCAGGTTTAGTTAAGGTTTGAACATGTAGTTAGGTTTAGTTAAGGTTTGAACCCTATTGTATGTGTTTGGGGATGCATTTGTACATTTGGAGATCAACATAAGGGTTTGTCTTGGGTTGGGACCCTTATGACAATAGCAAGCAAGGTAATTCAAAATGAAGCACTCATGAATCAAACATTCATCCCAAATAGTGGCTTGCCTCCCCATTGAGCGTATTTGATATTTTTATATAAAATGACTACTAATCGTGAGATATATAGTGTCTTATTTTTCTACTTATATTGGTGACTTTTACTTAAGCTTGACCATCAAAACATGTCTCAATATTATATCATGAACCTAGTATAGAGTTCACATGGTCGATAAGATATATTGAGTGCATTTTAATTGTACTTTTGCAAACAAACAACCCTCATGATGTTACTAGTGGATTCTAGATATTTGTACTATTTTCTCTAATTCCATGACAACCTTTAGTGCCTTTCGTCTATATTTTATTGTTTATGGCTACACCCATAATTCATCACTAATTCGGTTTTGATTTTGTAGTTTGATCATGTATTTATATTTGTGTTATTGACTTCAATAGACAATTGTCACATTTTACTTGTTAAGAAACCAAATCAAATAGTTTTAAAATTTAGTTTCAACACTCCCATTCTGGCTGAATTAATGATCTAGAAAGACAACCTAGAAGTACCATGATATTCTAATGGATGCATAATTAACACTAACCTACCATGCAAACACTGCCAATGCCCTACACAGTCGTCAAAGGTACACATCAATCATGCAAGCATTAATTCAAGTACATACATTCAAATCCAATTTTTCTCAACGATCAAATAAAATTACATGTAGAATAGATTGAACAATTAGAGGCCAATATGATAGACTTAATGCTATTCAGTTGAAAAAATGGAAATACACTGCATTTTATCATATTAATTAAATTAAATTGTTTCTGGAAAAATTATGTCTAACTACACTAAATAGGATCAATTCAAAGAGATGGGGGATCTTGAATGTGAATAGTGAACACCATCCTATTGACTTTTTCATACAATACATTGCATACCTGATATGATTGGAAAACTCCATCATTGTGATCCATTTCGACCATGTCCTTTAATTTCATTTCCTGGGCCCATACAAAGTTGCAATCCTCATTCAATAACTTGATCTCATCCTAAAGTGAATCGAGAGTAGGTTGCAAATTGATTGCCCAATGAAAGAAGTGACATCAGTCTTTACCCTATGCATGACTTTAATTGTTATCAATTGTAACCTACAAATGTAACATATACTAACCAATGTCACAGTTGTGTTATCTGCCTCTTTGGATGAACAAATGTAATACAACTCTCCTGGTCATTCCCTCTAGTGACACATATCATATAGACATGCATCCTCCTTGTTCACCCTTACTGCAACTAATTTTCCACACAAGCAACTATACCCATGACAAGTATTCATCATGATCAACCAAACATATAACAATAATAACATATTGATTTTGTTAATTCATCAGTTAAAGTTGTTTCTGTTATTGAGCTACCATAAAATAACTAAACACTTTTTGTTATAATACACCAGTATGACAATACATATAAATAAGAACAAATAACTAGCTACTACTTCATCCCTTCTCCTTGGTGTATGTACCACTATCCATTGGAAGGTGATGTCATTCATGTTTATATTCGGTGTTCTCCTAAGAGTGCCAATTTCTTTTATGAGCATATATTTGTCTACTTTGGAAGATGATACATAGTCATAGAGTCACGAAAGATTGAGCATTGTTTGTGTTCACTTCTTGCGTAGTTGAGTTGTCTTATCATTGTGACCCTTATTGTAACCAATGTGGTCAAGTTATGTTCTGTCTGGTGCATAATTACCATGATATGGCATTTGTTTGGAACAAGGATATAATATGGTTGATGCAGGATGTGGTATTAAAATCAGATATTACTAGCAACTATGGTATCTATATAACTACATAAGCATACATGCATCTTGTTATCCACTGCCTAGAAGCTTTTATATAAATGAATTAATATATTTTTATACATTTAATAATAACCGAATTTTGTATAATTGATAGTAAGTATAAATTATGCAACTCCCAAATATTTTCAATTAGAGTTAGTTTCTTAAAACATGTCTATAGTGTCTTCAAATGGTATGAACTATTGACATAGTCATAGGGTATGGACTATTGACAGAGTCATATATACTTAATTGCATTTCCTTTTATTTACTTAATCATATTTCTCATTTTCACATTGAATTCTTTAAAATATGTAAAGAAGAGTACACATTATAAGACATGTTGTTAGTTGAACATGTTTCATTGTTGATTAATGCAAGAATCAAAATAATCCACACTTTCTCCATTAGGAGTGATTCACATGAATAATGATAATTTAAAGCACTCATATAGAAAAAAACTAATTCATCTAATAGCACATACATTCTCAATAGGATATGTACACTGTAAATAATAATTGCATTCACAAAAGAATACCCATCAACATAACTAACATAAGAAAATTTATTTACGTTTAAAGATGTATGAGAAAGTTTTTTATTGTATTATAAAAAGATTTACAAGCTGAAGGCAAACTAGTGTTGGTGGCATGAGTTGGAGACAATGAGTAAGCCATATCTGACAACAATACAAAATTCCCAACAAGTAGGTGAATACAACAAAGGCACCAACTAGGTAGGAAACTACAATGAAGGTAACAACATTGGATAGAAGCAACAACGCTACAAATACACAACATTTAGTCAGTGGCTATAACTTCTTCTATAGATCACATCGATAGTGGAACTAAAAAATGTAGAAACAATTTTGGCAGATGAGGAAGAGACCACACATGCAATTTATGTGAAATGATAGTGGCAGGTGCAGTGTGTCTCACAACAATGACATATAGAGTGATAGTGGCAATAAAACACCACAGGTTAAACCCTAGTCACTCTGGATGTAATGGAAGTTTAAATGGAGAAGTTATACTTTTTTGAGGGTGAATACAAACTTATTATGACTATAAGTTAAATTACTCAAATTTAACATTTAAACACAACAATCATGCATTTTATAACCGTCAGCAAATCCAGTGCACTTATGTGAATCAAATGTTACAAATTAGGTGATAGAGTTTCTAGAAAACCTGATTATGCATCTGATTTTGATACTTTTTCCCATGAATAGTCAGAAAAGTAAGTACCATAAGAGACAATTTCCATTGTAGTGACCCTAGGTGACAACATACAAGATTAATTGACTATTGCACACACAAGCTAGATATTTTAGCAAATCCTATGAATTAAAGCAAAAATAGTGGTAAAATTGGCATAAAACTTAGTATAAACCCTACTTATCAGATCAACCCAAGCTAAAAATGTGTCTTGTCACGAAGTTATGAATATTCAAAATCAAAATCAACAAAAATTCATGTACTAAAATCAATGAAAAGAAAATTTGAACCAACATTCTTTTTGTACTATTAAGTGGATTTTTAACATGAGTGATGAATCCTAATTAGAAAATTTCACCTATGCCATGATTTTGAAAAATAGATTAATCCCCCATATCCTCAAAATCTCTCATACTCTAAGTTTGACCATAAAACAATGTACCTAGTTATTTCCCATATCATATACTCCTTATATAATTACACTATGTTCCCCTTTCCTATATGTAAGAATTATTATATTTTATGAATTTTGGGTGTTCATGAAGGGCTTAAGCATGCATGGGTAGCTAGCTAGAGAGACATTGGTTTTTTTTTGTTATATAGAAGGTACACAACCATCACTCGCAGATTGGTCATCACACTAGATTGACATACCATTTGGGATGTTTTATGCATCATTTGTATATTATATTGATTCTAAAATTTTAGTTTAATTATTTCCAATTAATAGGATCGGGGTCAAGTTTTTACAAAATATAATTTTACCTAACTAAGTCCACCAATTGGGTCTTTCACGAAGTACTTAAGATTAGTTGATTTAAATCAATATGGGGGAATATTGGCTCCTTGTCAAAATATTTGATCCACCATTGATAATACTTATATAAATTTGATATCAATTATGAATTGTTTTATCCCTAATTTTTAAATCAATTGTTATACTACATAATTTTAGTTACTCTAACATTATCAATGAAGGATACATATAGATTCTCATTAAAACTTGATTTTACAAGAAAGGACAAACAACACATGGAAACAAGCACTAGTGTGAAATTGATAAATAGGTTCCAAAGAACAAATTGTATTCATCTTAAGATAATTACAAATAAGAACAAATTAAATGTTTTAGCATTCAATAATCATCAAGCTTGCATTGTTAGAGTTCAAATGTTCCTACCTACATGCAAAGTTTAAGCTACAAGGAGAAATAAACATGCAGAACATCAAAGAACAACTGAAATAAGTCCAGTTACCACCCCACCCAAGCTTATTAATTACATTATTTTCATTGCAAAGGAAACATTGAGAGATATACAACTATAACAATAGGCCTAGGCCAAAAGACCGCTACTGCAACTCTGTGTCCCAAAAAAGAGATTCGAGGGATGCATCCTATGGTGGCTTTGGATGGTAGACTAGCACATACAAGATAGTGTAGTGGGTTTGTCTAGAATGTACCAAGTGTATATATGATACAAGATGATAAATTCTCATAATTTTGCTGATATAGGGCATGTATCTTTATATCGTTCTATTCCACCTGTGTTGACTATTATGGGAATTGTAATAACATGAATGTATACATATGTTGCTAGTCTGAGGTGGACCAAGTGTGCTATGTTTGGGTGCCCGTAGAAGGATGATATGTAAGTGTGAGAAACTTAGTGGAAGGCCCTTCTCCATGTGAACCCTGTCATTGATGATGTATCGTCCACCTCAGATTAAACAAAATTTCCAAAGAAATCCAAGATGTGTAAGGAAGCGAAAATGATGACACAAGTTGTTTATTAATGTTGATATACCGTTTGTTTATCCTCCTATTGAAGCAGAAGACTGTGGTGACCACCAAAAACTGCGTATCTATTAAATCATTACCTTGCAAGTGGTGTTGTATTGGAACCAAGCCCTCTGCCAATTTTGTAACCATTCCCCAATAAAGACATTTCTATCATTATTTATTTTACCAATGCCCCCCTCAAGGAGACACTCCCCCTCAAATGATAGTCATTTTGAAGAGGGAATATATATAGCCAAAGAAAAACAAGGATATATCAATTGAAGTGAGAAACCAATATGAATAAGCCAATTGAAAATCAATAGATTTCATAGTTGGTCGTATAGACAAAAAGGCATATTTGATTGAGGAACAAAAATATTGTCTAACTACCAATGAGAGGAATATTAATTATTCAAGATAAAAAGATCCCATTAAGCATAAATTTTATAAAAAATACTTTAAGCAAATGGTAAGGAATGTTAATTCCACCATTCATATAGAGATCAGTGAATAAAAACAACATTATAAATAATAACTCAATATCATACAAGGAATGTGAAGTCCACCATGATATAGAGATTTCCATAAAAACTAATGAAAAGATAAAAAATGAAATCTCAATCATTATTAAGGGATGTTAAGCCCACAAATGATATATAGAACCCTTTAAAGGCAAAATTGGTATAGATATGAAAGCTATATCATGTAACTTTGATCTCCCCCTTAATCTTGTACCCTTAAAAAATAAGCTCAAACTAAAGAAAAAGGTCACTAAGATAGAGATAATGTAAAATCATCTAAAGCCAATCATTTCATATTTAAAATATAAGAAATCATGTAATAAAACAAATATGAAAACCAACTTGAAAGATAAACAAAGAAATTTTGTTACAATTAAGTTTTGGTCAAACCGTAGTGTGACCAAAATGCCCCTCGACCGAACTATACTTCTCTCAAGAGGCAGTCTGTTGGAAATTTTATCCAACAAGAAACCTTTACCTCTATCAAATGATTTAAAAAAAATGCAAAAGTAAACCTTGTGAAAACTCAATTTATATATAAATAAGTTCAAAAGGATATTCATTTAGTCTCATGATCTTCCAAATCTCATTTAAAGGAAGGTTTAACAAAAATAGGTCCCTTGTTCTTCTTTATTTTAACATTTCTTGGAATATAACCAAGTCCATGAGTACAAACATGAGAACGCAACATGTTATTCAACATATTTCTACTATTTGAAATTTTATGTAAATCTCTCTGAAGTTTTTCATTTCCCTTGGCAATAATCAATGAGTTTCAATATAGAAATTAAACATTTTCTAGTAATATCAATGTTTTCTTCAACTATATTAATTTTATGATTTAAATCATCAATCACATCAAGGAGAAGATCAAAATAAAAAAATGTGAGCAACAAATATGTTGTTTCTCCATATTACGCAACTTATCTAAAATAGTAGAAACTTGAGTTTGCAAAGAATCATTTTGAGAAATAAATTCATCTATCTTTTACTTTTTACTAGTCTATTGATCATTTAGGTCACTAAGCTCTATATTTAAGGAATAAAATATATTTGCCAATTTATTTTCATTTTCTTATACTTTTCAACTTTATCCAAAGTAAGTTCAACAATTTCATCTATAGAAAATGTAGAGAGAGACACCTCATCATCATTACCTTGTGTACCTTATTCTTCTTGTTCATCATTGTCTCCATGTTCGACAATGACACATTCAACTACATGATGAAATATTTCTTCATCACTTGCCTCCAAGTTAGAAGAATCATCCAAAGTATCATGGTGAGCTTTTTCCTTGGTCTTCCCCTTTTTCTTCTTATTTAATTTAGGGCACTAGGATTGCCAATGTCTTTCTCTCCTCATATGTGAAATCTAGTAGAAAAAGATCTAACTTTTTGTTATAAGAATAATGTATATATTTCTTTCCATTTTGATGTATTTCTTCTTCACTAATAGATGAGTCACTAGAAGAAAGTAACTTTGAATCTCTTGATTTAAATGCAAAGCCCCTTTTATCAACATGTTTTTCTTCTTCTACTACATTGGCTTCCTCTTGAAGCTTTATGTCATGAGTCTCCAAGTTTCCAATGAGCTGCTCCATCAACAATTTAGAAAAATCGCTATATTCTTCTATAGAAGTTACCTATTATTTAAAATTAGGTGGAAATGACCTAAAAATATTTGAGAATTGTTCCATCTCATACATGTATTTCCCTAAAACACTTAAACCATTTATAGTAGTAAGTATAGCATATATTTCTACAATGGTCTTATTATTTCACATAAGAAATAATTCAAATTTATCCTTCAACATATTGATTTTAGTTCTTTTAACTTGTTGCGTTCCTTCATGTGTAACCGAGAGTTTTCTCCATATATCATAGGTGGTCGATGACAAGAAGAAATTATGTTAAACTCACCATGGGGTAAAAAAGAATATATGATACTTACATCTTGGTATTTAGAGTAACCTTTCTTATTGTATCCATATCCCATTTTCCATCTCCATTGTTGGTGTTTCATATGGAATCTTCCAAAGATCAAAGCTCAAACCTTGGATAGAGTATTGTATCCGCCTCTTCCAATATATGTAGTTATAACCATCTAAAAGTGTTGGCTGAGTGACTTAGGTTTCTTCAAGGTTGAGTTGGCCAAAGTGGTTTTCCCCCATCTTCAGGACTTGTTAAAGCTCCTTGAGATCAACTCCAATATTAATTTTTATTCTCTACAGGGGATGTGAATTGATATAATAATGAACTTGTTCAATTTAAAAATACAAGAAGGTTAGATTGCAACTTGGTTAAGAATATATGGTAGAAGAAATGTAAAGAAAGTCTTAGACAAAGTGGAAACATACACAAGACAAAAATATGTAGAGTTTTCCCATTAAAAGACTTAACTCCACTACTTAGTTGTTTTTTACTAGCATTTACAACATGTATTTATTCCTTTTCTATAGCCATACAAAGTGCACAATTTAAAAGTGTATTTTGTGGTTAATGACAAGCATCCTTTTCTATCTCAAGGAGAACTTGCACAACAGAGTAGATCACAATCAACCTCCCACCTTAGTTGCAACCTTCTCACAAGAAGTAGCTCCAAAAAGCATTCACACAACGTTTTTGCAAGATGTAGTTGGAACAAGAACATGTAAAGAGAATAAGAGAGGAAGAATGAATTACAACTCTCATAAGATATACAATTTGAAGTTCTCTATGAACAAGTATTTTCTCTCCACAAGGATTAGGCAAGGCTATTTTTTATGGGGTAGGACACTTCTTTTGAGCTAGGGCTTACACTAGCTTGAGGACAATTGAAGATAGCAATGTAGAATACTAAGCTTGGAGTACGATAGCTTGTAGTAGGTTGCTCAAGTGTGTGTTGGGTGTCCATAAACCACTCCTATTTATATAAACTATTCAAGTATAGTCAAGAATTCTTTTGGGAGTGTTTAAGATAAGATAAATTCGAAATTAGTCATTAGAATGTCAAAAGTGATATTTACATCGGCTAGTCCATCACTTAGAAAATTGTTAGTAGAATATTCTTGGTCGAACTATACTTTGACCGAACTCCATCTCAGTTAAAGTTTAGTTCAGCCAAGAGGTAGAATTTGGCCAAAGATAGCAATAGATATATCGGTCCAGAATTGGTTCATTCATATGTATTTTGGTTGCAAAAAAGTTAGATCAAAGTACCCATGTAAATACCCTACTAAATGTTTGGAAACCATTTTAGAAGATTTTTCTAATGACACCCAACCATCCTAAAGGCTTGATATGAGTGCAGAGAAGGGTTTAGGATAGGATTGGATGATCATCACTTGTTCTTAAATCATTCCTATCAAGTTGTACAAATTTCACTTGTACAAACACATATACATGGCACAACTTGACCTACAAGCACCCAAATACATAATATCACATATTCTTTATTGTTGGATTGTGCATAAGTTCCTTGATCACCTAAAACATTAAATGCATATCTTAGTGACACAAATGGGAAATATTTGCATCATCAAAAATAAGAGTGTGGCATACCAATAGAACAATAGTATTCTAGTTGACTATTGACCATATCCAGTGATACATCAAACAAGCAATAATATGATTAGGAAAAGTTAAGTAATATGATCCAACATTCACGTCTCTATTATTGGAAAATAGAAGAAATCACTTAAGACCTAACCTCACGGGGAGACCCTAGGGATCCATTTGATCACATTCAAAGATAATCAGAGAGAAACATAACAATGAGAGAAAACTCCAACAATGCTCATGTTAAATTTAGAGGAAAATTCGACCTAGACAAGTATCATGAAAGTGACCATGAATTGTTGCCTCATGTTATAAATGATGAATTCTCTTTCTTTACATCATTTCTCTTTTGCATTGAATGTATCCAGCTACTTGTTTTCATGATCACTAATTCTTTCCTCTAAGATCTGGGAGTATCTTGGCACAATATCATTGTTGAACCATTGATTTTAGTTCTTAGATGAAATATTGTTTGGATTCATATTGTAATGGATTAATTGAGCTTATTGTGTTCAGGAGAGCATGAAAGTAACCCCATGCTTGCAATGTTTTATTGTTATGGACTGAATTTGGTTGATTTAGATAAGTCAAAAATACCATGAGGTTAGACAACTTTGGGATCATTTCCCCTTTAATACTTGATGACCATACACTTGCATTTACACGCATGGTATTGGCATGTCAAGACTCACTTGGGTACATCTAACAGTCTGATCCATAACTAGTGATACCTATTCTTGAGATCCATCTTGGAGAAGATTGTTTCCGCAATGCAATTGATCAAGAGAAGCATCAATCCTAGGAAAGATTTGCCTATTCTTGATGGTAATCTTATTTAGTTGTATACAATATATGGAGGATTGCATAGTACCTTAAGAAAATTCATCAAAGCTCCCCATGTTGATGAGCTAGTTTGTATGAGACCCTTACCCAATAACTTCTACAACATACCTTTCAACTCATTCATATCTCTTGGTGATATCTAGTAGGCTAGTAATGTTTTTGTAGGGAGATTGCCATGTAAGAGTTCTATCTTAAAGACAACAACTTGATCTAGAGGTACAACTAGTACGACGTTTGAGATGACATATGGAAATTTACAAGCCATATGAAAATATTCTATATAGACCACCCCTATTTTTGACTTTTGCATGTATAACATGTATACATATCAGTAAGTATTTCTTATCTCCTATGAAGGCATAGGAAAATCCATCTAGCTAATGGATAGAATATTCATTGTAGCAATCCAAAATGATACAATATGTCTCAAGGCAATCCATAACCAAGATAATATAAAAGGATTTTATACCTAAAGGCATGCCACTAACTACTATATTGTATCCACTAAAACTCAAAAGAAAATAGGGACACACTTTCATAAAAATAATCACTTATCCTATATTCATAGGATAAATAATGGGTCAAAAGATTCATACCACTAATTAGAAAACAACATATAAAATAATGTTTTGCACCATGATATATCAAGCATGCAACAAATATATTGTTAAAAATAACCATATCACTAATAGTACATGTCAGGGAAAGAAGTGTCATGTAGC
Organism: Alisma plantago-aquatica; assembly: GCA_963693085.1. Taxonomy (NCBI): domain Eukaryota; kingdom Viridiplantae; phylum Streptophyta; class Magnoliopsida; order Alismatales; family Alismataceae; genus Alisma; species Alisma plantago-aquatica. Next base: position 947,349,301 of record OY856413.1, read on the forward strand.
TCTCCCCCTTACTGCATTGTCCTTGTTGTCAACTAATGCATTTATGTTCTACCCATGTAGAGAGAACCCACTAAATAAATTTCTCCAGTATCCATACCCTATATCTAATGTATATAACTGTGATTGTGAATTTTGTGTGAATAAGTGTTAAGTTTTACTCTTTAAGCATCCCATTTGTCCACAATAGTGACATCCTTTGTATTTTTTCATCTGACACTGTTAAGAATGTGCTTTCCCACACATGTTTCATATAGTGGCCTCATTCCTTTGGTGGCATGCCACTAATGATGATGATGATTTAGAAGGTCTTACAGGAGGTGTCCATCTGGGTGATGAAATACAACTACTAGAGCTAGATTTGGCCTTGCTATATTGAGAAACAACTACACTCAAACTAGATATTCGTCTTCCAAAACAACCATGCATTGTGTCCATCTTAAGAAATAAACTACTTCCTCCACCAGGTTTACCACTATCGGGGACCACCCTTTCCAAAGTCTTCATATATCGTTCCATCCTCAAATTTCTTTATTTCTCAACTATATTCTCAATACACCTTGTAGTTTCAATAGTCTCCAAAGTTCTCAATGTCCCTTTTGCTAATTGTTGACACATTATTTCTGATATTAAGTGCATTCTTGCCTCAAACCCTAAGCAACTTGAGCCACTATATGATTATCAAGACAATAGTATCTTTTAGCATATTCTTCACCACACTATCTTCCCTCCTCAACATATCAAAATCAAAACCATAGGTGTTAGGTGCTTACATTAAAAAGAGGAAAACATTCTAGTCCTATTGGCCTCTTACCACCTATGTCCCAAACCTAAGGTCTTATACCAAATCTAACACTATAAAAACCCATTAGACAAGGTTTAAGCTTGTCAAGGGTGAGATTAGACTAAATATTCACTTCTAATCACTAACTTTTAGGACAATCTTAAACTTTTCTTTTCATCAAGCATATACGACTACTAGAACACTACATAATATTTCTAAATAACATTTATTTGTGCTTGAAGTAAATTTTCACGATTGGGTTCAACTATTACAACGTGACTGAGTGGAAAGAAAATTAGTTGGACATGGTATAAAGTATATACAGAGTTCATACAAAACTACTCTCATCCTTAGGCACAAAGGAAGAATAAGATACCATCTAAATATCTGATTACTAATTTGACTTTACCACGTATCTCAATATGAGATTTAACTTTAAATAATTTATACAACAAACACCTATAAGCAGTTGGATATTATCATAGTATACTTAGGATTGAATCCCAAGGGACTACCTTTTTCAAACTTGTACAGACCAATCAGTTAATTTAGAACTAGGCATTTTGTAAAAAAATTGTTTGGTTTATTTATAACTAATTTCTAAATTATCAAGCAAGTTTTAAGAATGAGATTTACCTAAAATTAAATACCATGGAAATGGGTTCACCATTGTCACACTAGTAGTTCCCTCTCTCACCGCACCCAATTAATCACAAAATTCAATTCTAAATGCATTGAGCAAAGTAGTTTGGTTTGAATAAAGAATTTCTATAAATATCATTCCCATCACACGTTCATGATATTCAGGAGATCATGTATCCACAACTTTAAAGACAACGTATCCACAACAACATTAGGATGTCAACACATAAAATCCCAATATTCTAAGTCTATCTCGCACATTCAAGATATTGAGAAATCCAACAAACAAGGGATAGGGATGGCCAACTTTGAATCAAGTTGATAGATAGTAATTATATAGTAAATGATGGTCTTTACATTCATCAAGATGAAAATCACTATAAAAATACTCGAGTAATGGAGATACTCCCATTACATTTGTAGAGTGTGATACATGGACACTAATGTTGACAAAATTGTCTTCAATCACAATCTCTATTACATAGATCCATAAGCACACATACTTGGGGATTAATAGGGATACAAATTAGGGTCGAACCATGAAGATGGTACTATGCTTAGTGTGACAATGCGCATTTTGGCACACCAATGACCTAATTACTCTTTTACCCCTCAATAGTCTAGTTTTCCTTGATCCTAATAATTTTTATGATCAATGACACTACACTGATCACTATAATGAAATCCATGTTTTGAAATAAATTTCATTCACTAGTTCAAAAAACCTCAACTTCTATTTACTCTTGAATCCTTTGATTAACATTTTGATCATAGATACCCATATTGTTTTAAAACTTGGCACATTTTTTCTACCCTCTATCATGAACCTATGGTTTAATTATGAGCTCAATGAGACCTTCCTACCGAGAGTTGTGATTTTTCTAAGAAAATTCCCACCCATTTTCCATTTCTTTATCCCATCTATTTCTTTATCTTGAGTCTGGCCCATTTAGCCTAACTGTTGGAGATCCCCCTTGATTTTGGCCTCTAGCACAAAAGGGATGGCTTGGGTTCAATCCAACAACCGTTGGATCTTGATATAAGGGTGTTGGGGGTCATCCCATGGATTAATCCCAAATATGCAAGTAGGGTGGCAACCTAAGAGACCCTAAACCCGATTTGGGACCTCTTCTCACCCCTCTTGCCTAAGTTATTGTTCCTTTGTTGATTTCACACAAATCCATAATCTATTTTTTCCTTAATTGGCTTGATCTAAGGAAGCCAAGAAATACTGCCACCACCCTAAAATAGTTTCAATCAGCCTATAACTTCCCCAAACTTCGTTGTTGCACACAGAAACTGACCGACTCTCTCCCTCTTCCTCTCTCTCTCTTCCCTCTTTTACACCATTAGTATGCTGTTGTGGCTTAGCTTGGTCATGCAAGCTGGGTGAGAGGGAGAGATATCTAGTCCAGTCAAAGTTTGACCTTGTAAAGAAGTGAAAACACCTCTCTACTAAAACAATTTGAACATTAAAACATCCATCCCAAACATACTCATATGTATTTTGGAACAGGTGTAAAATTTTCAAATCTTTATTAATGGTAACCAAAAGACCAAAGTATAGCAGTGGAAGAAAATGTTTGACTATATTTCAATTTATCATATGATTACAAAGGTACCTCAACAACATCTCCCAAAGGGGTTTACATAAAATATACATCATAAGGATCCATGTAGAGGAAATCTAAACCATAACAAGTTTGTCTCCAAGATTCACCATCACAGGCTAAGTCCAAGTCCACATGTCACGCCATCCATGTTCTCCACCTAGGGTTGGAGGCATACCCCAACAAGAAGAGAAGAAAACAATAGGAGACATCAGCAAAAAGTTGGTATGTGCATACTAAAAAGAAACTTTGAGCAATGTAAGGAAATAAGGACATCAAATATAAACATTTCCCATACAAGAGATAAGGACTACCCACACGGGCATAAAAGAATAGATTCATCATCATAGTAAAAGAATGACACTTGCCATAATTAAAACAATAAAGTAGTTCCACATAAGCACATGTCATAACCATCATCCTACATGTATGTGAGATAAGCATAACACTAGAATATTATAAGATACAAAGGTGTCCAAGAATTACACATCTTGAACCTAGTGAGACATGGGCCAAGAATCATACATCTTGCCCTGGCATGGGGAATCACACATCCACCACCCAAATATATATATATATATACATATATATACATATATATATACACACATATATATATATATATATATATATATATATATATAACATGGTCCAGGAATCAAACATTCTGGCATGGCATGGGGAATCACACACCCACCATCCACAATATCACAATGTTGCCATAAATCACAATGAGACAAAACCAATGTAATTATACTACTCTAGGGCTACTGAATGACATAGTAGGTAAATGTAGAGGCAAGTAGAAAGTATAGCCAGAAATATACAATGTTGCCATATCACACAATGAACAACACATGCATCTACAAATAAATATCCACATCATAGTTGGAAGATACCATCAACAAGTCTATCATGCATCATAGCACAAAATAAGATATCAAGAGATTATCCAAGGCAACAATAAGCAAGATAGTTCACATGAACCATGATATCAAGAGGTAAGACATATTGTGTAGGCCAAATTCAAGAGAATGAAAAGATAGGTGAATTGCTCAACATTGAGTAATAGGGGATATAACATACCTTATTTAAATATCCTAGAAACACACGCCATCAATCTAGAGGTTTCCAACATCAACTTTACCTAATTACAATTATTGACATGTATTAGGGTTTGTCGTATGCATTAATGTAAAAGAAACCCAACTTTTGGACTTTTCACACAAAACTCTAATTTAGACTATGAAATATCACCATTATCTTAGTTAGAGTTTTCTGATCAAAATGACATATAATATAATATATTTTGAAGATATAGACTTTTTGATGCATTTTTGATGATTTTTATTTAATTAGTTCATTCTCAAAAACATTTTTTTGAAAAATATAGAATCAGGCATCAAAAATATTTTTATTAGAAAGCTCATCTTTTTCTTAATCCAGAACATATCTTACTTTTATTTTTCAACCAACGAATCAAAAGATAATAATTTTCTAGTTCTGACGAATGAAAAGCTGCCACGTAGGCAGAGACACTTGAAACAGAGAGAAGAAGAAGGGAGCGGCCAGGGGAAAAACCGTAAAAAGATGACGAGTCATCCCCTTTCTCCACCTGCGTCATGGCTGCCGAAAGCAAGCTACTAACTTGGGGAGAAAATTGAGCAAAACCGGTATACAAGACCAAACTCGAAATCGAAAGATGCATATGAAAGCTAAAGCAAAGAGGGATTCAGCCGTACCTTCAATTTAGATGAAAATGGTGTGTACAAGAAGCAGTAAGAGCTGCAAGACAAGGGAGGAAACTTGATCTACATCACTCCACGCTTGGTCTTCGTTGAAATTGAGAGTACAAAAACAAAAAGCGATGTCTAACGCACACATAAGTACCCTTATTTATAGGTATGGGTCTGAAACACTCCAATTTGGTATGGAACTTCCCAATTATAGAAAACAGAAATCCAGTTCTTCTCAAATACTTGAAGAAACATTGCAAATAAGAACTTAAAATGTGCAAAATCATATTTGGAATACAATGGCGAAAGAATCATGCAAAAAGATGGACTACAGCTCGAGAAATCCGCAAAATACCGAGCACCTATACTATTCACACAACACAATCCTACCAAGGTTTGAGACAAGTCGAGAACCGTTGGATGCGGGTCTATGGTGGTCCGCTTCACACTCAACCATCCGATGGAGTGTGACACATAAATCAAATCCAAATTGAATTAGAATAAAGTGCGATCATATTAATTTCTGTTCTTATCTTTCTTCTTTTGGAGGCTCAAACGAATTCCAAATTTAATTAAAATTTACACCCTGACTTATTTTGACGTGGAGAATCCAAATGTGGAATTATTTTTGCTTTTTGAGAATTTTTAATAGGTTAAATAATTCAAAATTCGTTTTCTCTTTCCTCCTTCCTTAATGACATTAGGATTATTCAAAAGTTACGAAACTTCACTGACAAGTCATATTCAATGTGTTGGATACAAATGTACCATAAGTATTATTTGTTAAAGTTGTTTGTTATTTTAGTTAATGATATGAAGATTTTACATGTGTTCTCTCTCCTAAATTTACCTTCTCATCATATATTTTCCAAATGGAGTCAAAATTCATACAAAGATATATTATAACATGTAGAACATGAATTTGGATTATTGTATTTTTAAAGACTTTTATTATTTTATTTAATATATTTAAATTTATCAGTTATTTTATTCTTTTAATTTATTAGAGGCATCTAAAACTTTCCAAAAATATGAAACTTGGCCTATAAGAAATACTAAACGTGAGAAACACTATTTTCACATTAGTTGATTTTTTTTTCAACTTATATTTTATATTTTAGGTGTTTAAGTCATTTTCTCTCTCCTAAATAAAATAAAATATTTAACATTGACCAAATTAGATGCAAATTTTCCCAAAGTCTTATTTCTATGCTTAGATCACGAATCCAAGGTTATTTTTCTCTTTTGGAGTCAATAAATATTTTATTTGATAATTTGTAAAAACTTAGATTTTTGCTTTCCAAAATGAATTAAATTAATCATATTTATGTGAATAATGTGAAACTTGACCCCTAAGGTGATTGGGACCCGATGAACACCATTTTTAACTTAGATTTCACTTTTAAGGTATTCTTATAGGAGTTATGTCACTTGGCCCACTAATGGCCCATTATCATAACTACTTATTCAATTAAGTTCTTTATCATCTTATTACCACCAAATGAATTATATGAAATATAAAATTACATTATTCATACATTAGATTATTAGGATCATTCTAACCTCAACCTTGTTTGGTTAAACCCCAAAAGGTCAAACTTCCAGGGTGGGGTCTAAGATCCGGTATGTTATAGCACTCCACCCCTTAAAAGAATTCGTCCTCAAAATCTATAGATCAAAACATCAACAACTAATTACTCTCTACCCCTTAGAAAGGTTCAACCTAACAAGTCAAACTAAACAACTTTTTAGAGCTACCCACATCTATTAGTTTGAAAAAGTTTTAGAGATTTATATTTCTCATGTATCCAACTAAAGTCACCATCTAGGGTTGAGCTTCAAGTCCTCATGTCTCTAACCTATCAACCCTACATGAACATTCAAAAAGTCATAGGGTAGGTCAACTACACCTTTATATCATTCCTAATAACAACTTCCAAAGTCAAAACTAGGTTTAGATCTAGGTTTAGGGTTTTACTACTAAAACTTCTCATATCACTTCATTGTGACTTAGTTTAGAAAACTTCGATGAAATCCAGACTTTTTATGTACATATAGTAGTATAATGAAAATATTTTTTGTAGATGAGAAACATTGCGAAGTAAAACCAACACGTTGGTCAAATCTAGAGTCAACATCTCATTTAGAGGTAACTATCAAAGTCTAGGGTTCTAACAAGGGAGACAAAATTGAAATAGTCAAATTTTGACTACCATGGGCTCTGATACCATGTTGTAAAGAAGTGAAAAAACCTCTCTACTAATTTTTTTTTGAACATTAAAACATCCATCCCAAACATACTCATAGGTATTTTGGAACAGGTGTAAAATTTTCAATTCTTTATTAATGGTAACCAAAAGACCAAAGTATAACAACGGAAGAAAATGTTTGACTATATTTCAATTTATCATATGATTACAAAGGTACCTCAACAACATCTCCTAAAGGGGTTTACATAAAAGATACATCATAAGGATCCATGTAGAGCAAATCTAAACCATAACAAGTTTGTCTCCAAGATTCACCATCACATGCTAATTCCAAGTCCACATGTCATCCATGTCCTCCACCTAGGGTTGGAAGCATACCCCAACAAGAAGAGAAGAAAACAATAGGAGACATCAGCAAAAAGCTGGTGTGTGCATACTAAAAAGAAACTTTGAGCAATGTAAGGACATAAGGACATCAAATATAAACGCTTCCCATACAAGAGACAAGGACTACCCACACATGCATAAAAGAATAGATTCATCATCATAGTAAAAGAATGAAACTTGACATAATTAAAACAATAAAGTAATGCCACATAAGCACATGTCATAACCATCATCCTACATGTATGTGAGATAAGCATAACACTAGAATATTATTAGAGACAAAGGTGGCCAAGAATCACACATCTTGAACCTAGTGAGACATGGGAAAAGAATCACACATCTTGCCCTGGCATGGGTAATCACACATCCACCAAACAAATATATATATATATAACAACGATCCACTGAGAAACAAATCTTGGTGAGAGCATGAGAGGCATTTGAATAACTCTCCACATAGATCAATTTTTCTTAATCTAACCATATAGATTACAAGTATACCTTAATATTTACCTTCCTACAAAATTTGATAACCATCCGATTTGTATATCATTCACAACAACAAAATACTTTTCGACGCTCTAAATTGAATTTCAGGTTGACCGTTGGATGTAAAAATTATATATTATACATATGGACATGCAGACAATGCCTGATTGCAATGATTTTTCGTGGAAAGGTAAATGAAATGATGCTTTATCCATCTATACGGTTGGATTTAAATTTTTTTTCTGAATTTGTAGTTATTCAAATGCCTCTCATGCTCTCACCGTAGGATGTTTCTCACTGGATCGCTACCCTATATATATATATATATATATATATATATATAACGTGGTCCAGGAATCACACAGCCTGCCCTGGTATGGGGAATCACACATCCACCATCCAAAATATCACAATGTTGCCATAAATTACAATGAGACAAAACCAATGCAATTATACTACTCTAGGGCTACTAAATTACATAGCAGGTAAATGTAGAGGCAAGTAGAAAGTATAGTCAGAAATATACAATGTTGCCATTTCACTCAATGGACAACACATGCATCTACAAATAAATATCCACATCACAGTTGGAAGATACCATCAAAAAGTCTATCATGCATCATAGCACAAAATAAGATATCAAGAGATTATCCAAGACAACAATAAGCATGATAGTTTACATGAACCATGATATCAAGAGGTAAGACATATTCCGACAAAAAAAAGAGGTAAGACATATTGTGTAGGCCAAATTCAAGAGAATGAAAAGAAAGGTGAATTGCTCAACATTGAGTAATAGGAGAAACAACATAACTTATTTTAAGATCCTAGAAACACACGCCATCAATCTAGAGGTTTCCAACATTAACTTTACCTAATTATAATTATTCACATGTATTAGGGTTTGTCGTATGCATTAATGTAAAAGAAACCCGACTTTTGGACTTTTTGCACAAAACTCCTATTTAGATATGAAAATTGCACCATTATCTTAGATAGAGTTTTTTGATCAAAATGACATATAATATTATGTATTTTGAAGATATAGACTTTTAGATGCATTTTTGATGATTTTTGTTTAATTAGTACATTCTCAAAAACACTTTTTTTGTAAAACATAGAATCAGGCATCGAAAATATTTTTATTAGAAACTCATCTTTTTCTGATTCCAGAACATATCTTACTTTTATTTTTCAACCAACGAATCAAAAGATATTAATTTTCTAGTTCTGACCAATGAAAAGCTGCCACGTAGGCAGAGACGCTTGAAACAAAGAGAAGAAGGGAGCTACCAGAGACAAAATCATAAAAATACGATGAGTCATCCCCTTTCTCCACCTTCACAATGGCTGCAGAAGTAAGCAACTAGCTTGGGGAGAAAATTGGGCAAAACTGGTATACAAGACCAACTCAAAACCGAAAGATGCGTATGAAAGCTAAAGCAAAGAGGGACTCAACCATACCTTCAATTTAGACAAAGATGGTGTGTACAAGGAGCAGCAAGGGCCACAAGCTAAGGGAGGAAACTCGATCTATGTCGCTCCATGCTTGGTCTCTGTCAAAATTGATAGTACAGAAATGAAAAGCGATGTCTAACGCACACATACGTACCCTTATTTATATGTATGTGTGTGAAACACTCTGATTTGGTATGGAACTTCCCAACTATGGAAAATAGAAATCCGGTTCTTCTCAAATACTTGACAAAATATTGCAAATAAGGACTTAAAATGTACGCAATCATATTTGGAATACAATGGTGAAAGAATCATACAAAAAGATGGACTACATCCCGAGAAATCTGCAAAATACCGAGCACCTATACTATTCACACGGCACAATCCTACCCAAGGTAGGAGACAAGTTGAGAACCGTTGGATGTGGGTCCATGTTAGTCGGCTTCACACCCAACCATCTGATGGAGTGTGACACATAAATCAAATCCAAATCTAATTACAATAAAGTGCGATCACATTAATTTCTCTTTTTATCTTTCTTCTTTTGAAGGATCAAATGAATTCCAAAATTAATTAAAATTTACACCCTGACTTATTTTGACATGTAGAATCCAATTGTAGAATTAGTTTTGCCTTTTGAGTACTTTTAATGGGTTAAATAATTCAAAACTCATTTTCTCTTTCTTCCTTCATTAATGACATTACGATTATCCAAAAATTACAAAACTTCACCAAAAAGTCATATTCAATGTGTGGGATATGAATTTACCATTAGTTTTATTTGCTAAAATTATTTGTTATTTTAATTAATGATATGAAGGTTTTACACATGTTCTCTCTCCTAAATTTACCTTCTCATCATATATTTTCCAAATGGAGTCAAAATTCATCCAAAGATATATTTAAACATGTAGAACACGAATTTGGCATTATTTTGTTTTTTTGAAGACTTTTATTATTTTATTTAATACATTTAAAATTTATCACTTATTTTATCCTTTCAATTTATTAGAGGCATCTAAAAACTTTCCAAAAATATGAAACTTGGCATATAAGCAATACTAAACGTGGGAAACACTATTTTCAATTCGTTGGTTTTTTCAACTTATAATTTATATTTTATGTTTTTAAATCATTTTCTCTCTCCTAAATAAAATAAAATATTCAACATTGACCAAATTAGATGCAAATTTGCCCAAAGGCTTATTTCTATGCTTAGATTACGAATCCAAGGTTATTTTCCTCTTTTGAATTCAATAATTATTTTATTTGATAATTTGGAAAAACTTAGATTTTCTCTTTCCAAAATAAATTAAATTAATTATATTTATGTGAATAATATGAAACTTGACCCTGTTGACTCATGTCTAGTGGAGAGATCAACTCAAAGATCCTTAGAACTCTCCCCAAGAGATGGGAACCCAAGGTGACTTCAATTGAAGAAGCAAGGTCTCTTAAGGATATTCCTATTGAAGAGCTCATTGGAAATCTACAAGCACATGAAGCTACACTTGACAAGAGGGAGGAAGTAGAAAGACAAGAGAAGAAAGAGCTAAAGAGAACGAAGAAGGCTGAAATGAAGGCTCAAATTGAAGCTATCATGGAACAAGTCTCTCCATCCTCTCAAGCTAAAGAAGATGCCATGTACTCCAAGGGTAAATCCTACAAAGGCAAGTCCTCCTCCATCCGGTGCTTCACATGTGGAAAGAAGGGTCACTACAAGGAAGATTGCCCACAAGGAAAAAATACCCATCTTCACAAGAAGAAGGAGAAATGGCACTCAAGCTCAAGTGGCTCCTCCAACTCAAGCTCAAGTGAAGATTCAAGTGAAGGATCAAGCTCAAGCTCTAGTGATGAAGGAGAATGCCATTTTGCTCTTATAGCATCAACAAGTGAAGACTCAAGTGAGGTAAATCTAAACTCTTTAGATAAGGAATCTTTGATTGCTATTATTCATGATATTTGTGCCTCTCTTAAGTCTTCTAAAAGGAAAAAGAAAAAAACTTGCTAAAATGTTTGATAATTTGCATGTAGAATTAGATGATCTTGAACATGCTAATTCTTGCTTGCTTAATGATAAAAATGATTGTCTTAGCCAAGTAGATTGTCTTAAACTTGAAAATGCTAGTTTGCTTGATAAGATTAGATTTCTAGAAGCTCAACCTCTCATGCCTAGTTCTAATGAAGAGCATACTTTAATTGTTGATTCTCTCATGCATGAGCTTGATACTCTTAAAACTAAAAACGTAGAACTCAAGCTTATTGATGATGCTAGGAGAGAAGAAATCTATGCTTATCAAAGAGAAATAGTGGTGCTTAAATCTAAAAATGCCTCCTTGCTTGCTAAAATCAATGGGCATGAACCTTGTTCTAGTTATACTAATAAAGAGAATGATGTTGCTGCTCTTCATATTGATAGAGATTCTTATTTAACTAAAACTCTTTGCTTAGAAAATGATCTTTTGCATGCTAGAGATAATATCAAAAATTTGTCTTCTACTATTGCTTCTCTTAAGCATGATAATGACAGTTTGAGATCATCCTTGCAAAGATTCTTAGTTGGTAAAAAGAGTCTTAATGACATCCTACACCATACTACTAAACAAATTGGTAGACATGGTTTAGGGTATGATAGTAGTCAAGGGAACAACAAAGATAAAGGACCTCCAATATTCCATGGAGAATCCTCTAGTTCCAAGACTATGGGAACATGCAACTATTGCAATGAATTTGGTCATTATTCTACTTGTTGTCCTTTTAGGAAAGCACCCAAGAGCAATAGGACTTGGGTTGCTAAACTAACCCCTCCGGACCCAAAAATATGATTGGGGACCATTTCATCTTTCTTCTTGTAGGTACTAGCAAATGGATTGACTTGAGCTATTGAATTGCAAATTGACTTGTCAATCCACATGAAAGAAGAAAGGTGAGATGTGTAGAGGGTGATAACAAATGGAAAAAGGAATGGTAAGAACATAGGTAATGTTTCTCTTGATTATAGCCTATCCTAACTTGTTTTTGTCAAGTTAGTGTGCACTATACATATGGTTTTTGAGTAAAAAGTGGTATTTTGTGTTTCTCTTTACACTCTTGCTCAAAAAATAGTTTCTAATGCCTCTATAGTGCATTACTAACTTGCTTAGACATGTTTGGATATGGTTTGTATATTTAGCATGCCTTTAAATATGTTTTCATGAAATATATGTGCTTTTTGACAGCTGGTCTGTCGGTCGAGTTTGCCCTGCTTGAAACTCGACCGATAGGCAGCAATGGGTGTTGCCAACAACTGTCATCAGTCGAGTTGTCAATGCACAGAACTCGACCGATAACACTGTGCACAGAATATACATTTGGCTTATTGAGTGAGAATTTCCCTCTCAAATAGATTTTCTCAACCAATACCCTTATTCTTTGGCACTATCATTTGGTACCTTTATATATGCATATTACCATGTTCTAAATTGCCTATCTTGCTTACAACTCTATCTCTCTAATTTCTCTAAATTGGTATATCTATATCTTGCAATTACTTGCTTTGAGTTGTTTTGCAGGTTTTGATGATGATCTCTTTGGATCTCTTAGTTGTGTCTAAAAATTGCTTCCGTTGTACTCTAACTTGCTACATCTATTTAGGTGTATATCTTGTTGTGATACAAACTTGAGGTTCTTAGGGATAATCATGTTATGGTAAGGATGCATATCTAGTGAGTTATATCCTTTCATGCTTCTAAAATTGCATATCTCTTTGTTTGGATATATCTCTACATCTACTCATAGCTTGCTTTATCTTGTGTATCTTTTGGTATCTCTTGCTATGAGTCCTACTAGTAGTCCTAACTTGTGATATCATCTACTAGTAGTTCATATATATGTAGTTCTAACCTTATTTATAATTGGCATCTTTGCTCATCTATATGCTATGCTTGTATCTTGTCTCATACATGCTCAAGCTTGTTCCTTGAATTGCATATCTACTATCTTGAGTTGCTTGCATAACATTGTGATGCAGGGTACATAGATCTACATTATATGTAGAAATTGGAGTATTGTTTTGGATTTTATGCAGATTTTTCTCCAGTTTCAGTTTTTGGTGCAAGACTAGTGTTTTTTATGCAGAAACGACCTTCTAAGCAAGACTCATTACTTTGCCATGAGCTCTGATGGTTTTTGGTCAAATTCCATCATCTTGAGGGTCAAAATTATGTTTTATTATTTTTCTGCAGCACTTTATCTTGCATCTTGGGATGTTCAAGTATATGCTTTAACTTGCTTTTCTTTCTATGCTTGGACAAGACCCTATCTATGCTCTTCTACTCTCCTTATATATATTTTGTGTTATCTCCTTTCTCTTTAACAAGTGATGTTTCTTATTTTCTTCATAACCCCACCTTTTTAAAATGACAAAGGGAGAGAAAGGTATGTCTTCTTTTAAAAAGAGGAAGAAGGCATGTCTTACATGAAGAGGAGAAGCATGTTCATGTAAAGGGGAGAAGGTAAATGGGAGAAGACATATATGTGTAGAACATATATGAGTAGAAGACATAGTTTCTATAAATATTATGAAAGCTAACCATGTAGGTGAAATAGCATCAATTGAGGGGGAGTATGAAGACTCCATGCGCATCAATTGAGGGGAGCATATGAGTTCAATTCTTTTGAAACCCCTAGGTTTCTCCAAAGGTATGATTTTACTTTAAAGCTTTCAATACATTTATGGAATGGTTTGTCATCTTCAAAAAGGGGGAGATTGTTGACTCAAGGTCAATTAGGTCAATATTGACTCACGTCTAAATTGACTAAACCCGTGTTTTGATGATGACTAACCATTCCACATAGTGGTGTCTAATGTCTCTACTTGAGTGATTTCAGATTAGGTATGTCTACACTCCAATTTCCCTAACTTGCACATCTCAAATTGGAGAAAAGACAAGTCAAAGTCATATAAGTGCACATTTTTGTAATATGATGTATATTCATTAGAATCATGTTGTAAATCACTTGTAATGATTGTATGACTTGTAATTAAGCTTAGAAAAATATCAAGAGCACTTAGATCGAATATTAGAGCACTTTAGATGCATCTTTGAAAATCAATTACAGGCACTTGGTCGGTCGAGTTTCCCCAGCCTGAAACTCGACCGATCAACCTTGGTCGATTTTCTGAAGATTGCATCGGTCGAGTTGTGCACTCACAGAACTCGACCGATTGGGTAGTAGGACATTTCCAGTTGAAATGGTCAGTCGAGTTTCCTCAGGACAAACTCGACCGATCCTTTGAACATCGGTTTGCCTCCTACTTGATCAGTCGAGTTACACCCATTAGAACTCGACCGATTGCACTATACGGAAAAGTGCAGAAAAATGTTTCTAGCCGTTGTGGAGTTGCAACAAGTGAAAATATATCCGTTGCAAGCCACAAAATGGCTAGTTTTTGTTCTTAAGTGTTCCCAAAGGCTAAGCGGCATCCCCAGCTATAAATAGGACCCCTTGCGCTTCATTCCAAGGTTGAGCATTCATTGCAAACTCTTTGTGAGGTTCCTATTCCATAGCTGGGTGCTTCCTACAACCTCCTCTCTCTCTAAGCTTAATCACTTGCTATATCCATTAGAGTGAGTAGGAAATCTGTAAGAGAGCTAGTCCTATTTGTATATATTGTGAGGCTCTCACTTCCACAACCTCCCCATCTCTCTTTTGCAATCATGAAGATGAAGGTTCTCTCTCTTAGCCAAGAGAGGTGAAGAAGAACAAGGGAAGGCGTCCCTTGGTGAAGATCAAGGCTGAAGACTTGGAGCTAGAGTGGGTAAGCCCTTAGAGAAGGCAAAAGACTCAAGCTCAAGTGGGTAAGACCTTGGTGGTGGAAGCTTCTCCAAGTGAAGGTGAACATCAAGGCTGAAGACTTGGAGCTAGAGTGGGTAAGCCCTTGGAGAAGGCAGAAGACTCAAGCTCAAGTGGGTAAGACCTTAGTGGTGGAAGCTTCTCCAAGTGAAGGTGAAGTCAAAAGGTGAAGATCCAAGAAGAGTGGGTAATCCCTGCAAGGCCGAAGACTTGTGCAAGAGTGGGTAAGTCCTTGGAGAAGGCCGAAGACTCTTGCAAAGTGGGTAAGTCCTTGGTAAGGTTAAAGACTCTTTGTATTGGATGGGTAAGTCTTTTGTTGGGTCATGCATTGTATGCCTTATAAGTGAATATAAGAATGCAATAGTTTGGAAGTCCTAGAGGTTGACCTCTCTAGGAAAGTGGACTGACACACTTCTAGTTTGAAGTGTGGAACCACTCTAAATAGCTTGTCTAATTGGTGCATGTTCAATCTCTCTCTCCCTTTCTATGTATGTTTTAGTTGCACACAAATTTCCTATTTAGCAACCTTATCTTGTCATATATCTTGAAGGTTTAATGAGTTTTGTTTAAGTGCTTTCAGCTCTATTCACCCCCCCTCTAGAGCATCTAATAACCCATCTAGGATCCAACAGACCCCCAAGATAATTGGGACCGAAGGAACATGATTTTTAACTTAGATTTCACTTTTAAGACTTTCTTATATGAGTTATGTCACTTGTCCCACTAATGGCCCATTATCATAACTACTTATTCAATTAAGTTCTTTATCATCTTATTATCACCAAATGAATTATATGAAATATTAAATTACATTATTTATGCATTAGATTATTAGGATCATTCTAACTTCAACCTTGTTTGGTCAAACCCCAAAAGGTCAAACTTCCAAGGTGGGGTCTAAGATCCGGTATGTTACAACACTCCACCCCTTAAAAGGATTTCGTCCTCAAAATCTTAGATCAAAATATCAACAACTAATTACTCTCCACCCCTTAAAAAGGTTCAACCTAACAAGTCAAACTAAACAACTTTTTAGAGCTACCCACATCTCTTTGTTTGTAAAAGTTTTAGAGATTTATATTTCTCATGTATCCAACTAAAGTCACCATCTAGGGTTGAGCTTTAAGTCCTCGTGTCTCTAACCTAGCAACCCTACATGAACATCCAAAAAGTCATAGGTAGGTCAACTATACATTTATATCATTCCTAGTCACAACTTCCAAAGTCAAAACTAGGTTTAGAGATAGGTTTAGGGTTTTAATACCAAAACTTCTCATATCACTTCATTGTGACTTAGCTTAGAAAACTTTGATGAAATCCATAATTTTTTTTGTACATATAGTAGTATAATGAAAATAATTTTTGTAGATGAGAAACATTACAAAGTAAAACCAACAAGTTGGCCAAAATTCAATGCGAAACCATGTCACAATATTTCCATATTAGAACCTTCTTATGACCTAATCTCATCCTCAAAACTAACCTTATTGTCTAAAAAGATCATCATTGATCAAATCTAGGGTCAACATCTCATTTAGAGGTAACTAGCAAAGTCTAGGGTTCTAACAAGTGAGACAAAATTGAAATAGTCAGATTCCGACTACCATGGGCTCTGATACCATGCTGTAAAGAAGTAAAAACACCTCTCTACTAAAAAAATTTGAACATTAAAACATCCATCCCAAACATACTCATAGGTATTTTGGAACAGGTGTAAAATTTTCAAATCTTTATTAATGGTAACCGAAAGACCAAAGTATAACAGCGGAAGAAAATGTTTGACTATATTTCAATTTATCATATGATTACAAAGGTACCTCAACAACATCTCCCAAAGGGGTTTACATAAAATATACATCATAATGATCCTTGTAGAGCAAATCTAAACCATAACAAGTTTGTCTCCAAGCTTCACCATCACATGCTAAGTCCAAGTCCACATGTCACACTATCCATGTCCTCCACCTAGGGTTGGAAGCATACCCCAATAAGAATAGAAGAAAACAATAGGAGACATCAGCAAAAAGCTGGTGTGTGCATACTAAAAAGAAACTTTGAGCAATGTAAGGAAATAAGGACATCAAATATAAACACTTCCCATACAAGAGATAAGGAATACCCACACAGGGATACATGAATATATTCATCATCATAATAAAAGAATGATACTTGTCATAATTAAAACAATAAAGTAGTGCCACATTAGAACATGTCATAACCATCATCCTACATGTATGTGTGATAAGCATATCACTAGAATATTATAAGAGACAAAGGTGGCCAAGAATCACACATCTTGAACCTAGTGAGACATGGGCCAAGAATCACACATCTTTCCCTAGCATGGGGAATCACACATCCACCAACCATATATATATATATATATATATATATATATATATTGTTTAACCTTCGACGTCGACCTCCGGCTATATATATATATATATATATATATATATATATATATATATATATAACATGGTCTAGGAATCACACAGCATGCCCTGGCATGGGGAATCACACATCCACCATCCAAAATATCACAATGTTGCCATAAATCACAATGAGACAAAACCAATGCAATAATACCACTCTAGGGCTACTGAATCACATAGCAGGTAAATGTAGAGGCAAGTAAAAAGTATAGTCAGACATATACAATGTTTCCATATCACATAATAGACAACACATGCATCTACAAATAAATATCCACATCACAGTTGGAAGATACCATCAACAAGTCTATCGTGCATCATAGCACAAAATAAGATATCAAGAGATTATCCAAGACAACAATAAGCATGATAGTTTACATGAACCATGTTATCAAGAGGTAAGACATATTCCGACAAAAAAAAAGAGGTAAGACATATTGTGCAGGCCAAATTCAATAGAATGAAAAGATAGGTAAAATGCTCAACATTGAGTAATAGGGGATACAACATACCTTATTTCAAGATCCTAGAAACACACACCATCAATCTAGAGGTTTCCAACATCAACTTTATCTAATTACAATTTGTATTAGGGTTTGTCGTATGCATTAATGTAAAAGAAACCCGACTTTTGGACTTCTCACACAAAACTCCGATTTAGATTTGAAAATATCACCATTATCTTAGTTAGAGTTTTCTGATCAAAATGACATATAATATTATGAATTTTGCAGATATAGACTTTTAGATGCATTTTTGATGATTTTTGTTTAATTATTTCATTCTCAAAACAATTTTTTGAAAAACATAGAATCAGGTGTCGAAAATATTTTAATTAGAAAGCTCATCTTTTTCTAATTCTAGAACATATCTTACTTTTATTTTTCGACCAACGAATCAAAAGATATTAATTTTCTAGTTCTGACCAATGAAAAGTTGCCATGTAGGCAGAGGTGCTTGAAATAGAGAGAAGAAGAAGGAGCGACCAGGGGCAAAATCATAAAAATACGATGAGTCATCCCCTTTCTCCACCTGTGCCATGGCTGTAGAAGCAAGCAGCTAGCTTGGGGAGAAAATTGGGCAAAACCGGTATACAAGACCAAACTCGAAACCAAAAGATGCGTATGAAAGCTAAAGCAAAGAGGGACTCAACCGTACCTTCAATTTGGACGAAGATGGTGTGTAAAAGGAGCAGAAAGGGCCGCAAGCCAAGGGAGGAAACTCGATCTACGTCACTCCATGCTTGGTCTCCGTCGAAATTGAGAGTACAAAAATAAAAAGCGATGTCTAACGCACACATGAGTACCCTTATTTATAGGTATGGGTGTGAAACACTCTGATTTGGTATGGAACTTCCCAACCATGGAAAACAAAAAATTTGGTTCTTCTCAAATACTTGGCGAAACATTGCAAATAAGGACTTAAAATGTGCACAATAATATTTGGAATACAATGGCAAAAAAATCATGCAAAAAGATGGACTACAGCCTGAGAAATCCACAAAATACCGAGCACCTATACTATTCACATGGCACAATCCTACCCAAGGAAGGATACAAATTGAGAACCATTGGATGCGAGTCTATGGTGGTCGGCTTCATGTCCAGCCATCCAATGGAGTGTGACACATAAATCAAATCCAAATCAAATTACAATAAAGTGTGATCACATTAATTTCTCTTTTTATCATTCTTCTTTTGGAGGCTCAAACGAATTCCAAAATTCACCAAAATTTACACCCTGACTTATTTTGATGTCTAGAATCCAAATGTGGAATTAATTTTGTCTTTTGAGAACTTTTAATGAGTTAAATAATTCAAAACTTATTTTCTCTTTCCTCCTTCATTAATGACATTAGGATTATCCAAAAAATACGAAACTTCACCGAAAAAGTCATATTCAATGTGTTGGATACAAATTTACCATTAGTTTTATTTGTTAAAGTTGTTTGTTATTTTAATTAATGATATGGAGGTTTTACACATGTTCTCTCTCCAAAATTTACCTTCTCATTATATATTTTCCAAATGGAGTCAAAATTCATGCAAATATATATTTTAACATCTAGAATATGAATTTGACATTATTTTATTATTTTATTTAATACATTTAAATTTTATCACTTATTTTATCTTTTAATTTATTAGAGGCATCTAAAAACTTTCCAAAAATATGAAACTTAGCCTATAAGTAATACTAAACGTGAGAAACACTATTTTCAATCAGTTTATTTTTTTTCAACTTATATTTTATATTTTAGGTGTTTAAATCATTTTCTCTCTCCTGAATAAAATAAAATATTTAACATTGACTAAGTTATATGAAAATTTTCCCAAAGGCTTATTCTATGCTTATATTACGAATACAAGGTTATTTTCCTCTTTTGGAGTCAATAATTATTTTATTTGATAATTTTGAAAAACTTAGATTTTTTCTTTCCAAACCGATTAAATTAATTATATATATGTGAATAATGTGAAACTTGACCCCCAAGGTAATTGGGACCCAAGGAATACGATTTTTAACTTAGATTTCACTTTTAAGACTTTCTTATATGAGTTATGTCACTTGGCCCACTAATGGCCCATTATCATAACTAATTCAATTAAGTTCTTTATCATCTTATTATCAAAAAATGAATTATATGAAATATTAAATGACATTATTCATGCATTATATTATTAGGATCATTATAACCTCAACCTTGTTTGGTCAAATCCCAAAAGTCAAACTTCCAGGGTGGGGTCTAAGATTCAGTATGTTACATACCTCAATCCCTTGACAAACCTTTTACCCCTCGTTTCTTTTCCTTGGAAAATCTTCTTTTCTTTATTCAATTTTCTAGTCAAACAATTAAACCTTAAAAAATAATATCTTTTGATTCCATTATCCAAAAATTATGATCTAGTAGTCCATTTTCATAAGAAAATCACAAGAAATTGTTTAAAATGGTCTCAAAGCTTGATTCTATATGATTTTTATACTGATATTCCTAATTTACAATCTTGATGATAATCTAAATATCATATGACACTATTATGGCGACTAAATCTCTGGATCCCTAAAGTTTGACTCTAATGGTTATCTTTGAAAGTCAAAACCATGATAACATGGCCTTGACTAGCAACAAGACTAAACCCTAATATTATTGACTAATTTGCCCTTAATCTCAAAGATTTTGATTGGATGTGCATGGAATTATGATGGATCGTGGTGATGGGTTCTAACCCTAATTGGTGATGTTTGAATCTGAGGGTATCAAATCTTATGATTTTCCCTCTTGAACTTGGGAACAATGTTAAAAAATTGTGAACACTATTATATCAAAGTTTGGTGATGGAATCGCATGTGAACTCAAAATGATGATATGAAGTTGAAGGGTCACTAGATAATCCACGCAATGACCTAATGGAGCATTCATCCACTTCTGCATACTTGATCATTTAAACTAATGACAAATCTTGAAAACTTGTCAATTGATTATGTGAGGATGGATGATCAACATTAGGATCAAGAAGGAACAAAGTACCCAAAAACTTATAATCTTCGAAGCCCTGGTTCTTGAACACCAATCCTAACTCATCATCTACTCAACAGTTAACCAATATCTGACTGAAGCCTCTGAACTACTCCACTAGTGGATCTTATGTAGGGAAATATGTCGACAAAGATGATAATGAAAATAAAAATTTTCTTACCAATTCTCCTTGATAAGTAGATCCCATCAATAACTATGGATTGGTAAGGAATTTGTAAGGTATATACCTAGTTCTAGAGCAAGTCCAGTGACAATCCTTGCAACTGTGTGCTTCTTTCACAAGAAACACCTGCATGGTTTTCGGTGGTGACCTCTTGGTGTAGCACCATGGACGATAGTTGATAATGTCCTCCTAGCCGGTGGCAACGACCTTTATGCCTCTACGTAGTCCACACAGACCATCGAGAACTCCTATTGTTCTTTAGAAACTAACATGAAGGAGTCGTCCCTTTGATGTCAACGTGCTAGTGCTGACTTGTTCTCCCTAGATGTATCTCCGTTTTACAGGTAAGACTTTCTTTGGGCTCTCTACAACAATGAGGACAACATTTGTCAGCGTTAGTTATGTCTTCTGAAATCCTTTCTTATCCCTCTATTCATAGGAGGGTAAGGGTTTCCATATCAACTGGGAGTTGAAGAGATGGATTCACAAATTTCTAGCTGCTAAATGATGAATCGATTGGTTCACTTCTAAATCGGTTGGTTCCCATGTGAAATAGTCGATTCAACACTTGAACTGGTCGATTCACTATCTTTCCTATTCACAAACATATTGTCTTTTAATGTGACGATTAATGTACAACATGACGTCAAATTCAATCCTTGATCCAATCTCATTGATCATTGAACTGGGTGATTCACAAGCTGATCTGGGTGGTTCACAAGTTGAATTGATCGATTTAGATTCTAAACCGATCGACTCATATTTTGAACTGGTCAGTTCATTTTACAATTCAGCCACTATTCAACCAATGTTGTTGAAATTAACTTAATGATTGAATCGATTGTACTTGAGTTGGTCGACTCACAGTCCTGTTTAGTCGATTTCCAATCAATGTTGTTTAAATTGAATACCTAAAAACTTTAGTAATCAAGTTAAACCTGATTCATGAGTAAACTCCTATTCTAGGTGCATTCTATGTGTGTGACCCTATAGGTCCCAAACTATATTGGTAGTAAATGTCGATAACTAGATTATGACATTACAAAGAATGAGAAATATCTAAAACACGTCATTGCTACCCAAGTAATTGAAAAGTTGGAGAACAACTTTAACCTACAATATGTGATCAACGTTACAATGACATATAGTTCCTTTGTCTATAATATCTAGATTGAACCCGAGGCATGGAAGCATCATCCTCTCAATGTTCAATTTATGTTCCTTGAACTAGAGCAGACTGTCTGAGATGCATGTGAGCTCACATATTATATATTGATTCGCATGAGTATGGCTATACATTTCTCAGTCTCACTTATCAAGTGGACATGATATCAACTCTAGTAGGAGGGAAAATCCCATATACATCACTCACAGTCAATCCCCATGTATTACAACATATCCGAGCAACACCTTTATGGTAACCCTTATTCAAGGTCATGTTGGATGATGTCAAAATACATCAAACAACATGTGATGAGTGTAGTGACTTCAGGTCTAAGTACCACTATCACCACTATCACAATGAGAGTTGATTTTAACTACCATTCAATGCTCTCCATGTATCACTCTCAGGGTGGATCTATCTGGTACACTGTTATTTAACAAGTACCTTTGTGTTTGGCTTGATATCACATATCATGACTAGTGAGATTCTACCACCAACAAACACACACTCTAGTTTTATGAGTTATTGCGGTCTATCATATTCCACAATAACATCCGACTAGGGACGTAACAAGAATGTATATACTCTTTTCATTCATATGATCTAATTGTTCAGGTCCTCAACCTGAAGACATATGTCATTGAGTAACATCATTCTTTAGACATCTATCACGTTATAATATTATCTCATAATTGAACAAACATATTGTGACATTCCCAGATTTGCTAACACTTAATCTAACGTGTGACATCCAAATTGAAACATCACCTTAGCGAGACTACAATTTAAATACCCCACACTAGGCTAAGAAGAAGAAAATTAGAGGAAGTCAGAAGGAAACAACATCAACACATGTACATGAACATAATGAAACCACAACACAAGCTCACCATTCGATATATAATTACATAATGAATTGTTACAACATTTGATATTACATATTGAACAACAACCTTTTACAAATACATGTACTACCACTAGATAGAAGGATCTTAAGACAATAGGTCCTCCTGTACATTAGCTCGCCATACAACTCTCAACTATCCTGGTTCTTCAAGTTCATATGTCAACATCACCTAAATAAAAGATTACATGTGGTACATGTCAACACAATATTCAAGAATATTGTACATAGTATGCCTATGTGTCTTTTTATATACCTCTCATTATTAGGCTTGGCAATAAGATAAAACTAATACTTGGCAGTAACAACAAAAATATATAACAAAAGCATAATTGAACAAAGATGTTTATTAACAAAAGATAACACATGTTTTAGGCACATTTTCCATTATATCATTCATGTATTTGCCACCTGATGAAATAATGCATCATCTCAACTACCAAAGAGTTTGAGATATAGCCTTATGATCTACTACCAAAGAGTTAGATCGTTCTACAATGTGATCTGTTACCAAAGAGAATGATCACTTTCCAACACTATGCTACCAAAGAGAATTAGTTCTTTCATATAATGGAACATATATATTATATTTCATGTGTTCATAGCCATAAGTATGGAAAATCAAGTAACATATCATTCAAGAACAATCATTTCATCCAATATCATATGCCAAGTATTTTGCTACACATATAATACAAGCATACTGTATAATAAGCCAAGTAAGAGGTAATGGCGTACCTTGATCAAGATATAATCTAACCACATCCATGATTTCACTATACCCTTGGTGAAACCCTGATTAAGACAAGATCATACATATCACCATCAGATTCTCATCATCATTAACCCTAGTTTCATTAGGGTTTGCTTAGCTCATTAGGGTATGCGCATGATTACTTGTCTTAACTTCTTGGTATTATGTTACTGGTCTTAGATGTATATTACTGATACCATATTCTGGACTGATATAACTTATATGAAAATTAGGTTCCATGTCATTTATTCATTATATGATTTAACCCTAATATTAGATGTATTAATAAACTTAGGGTTTCATACCATGTATCAGGAGTCATCATCATATAACATGAATTCCGTACACATTACAGATCTCAAAGTTACATATTATCTTCAAATTACATATATGAGCTCACAATGTAATTTCTAAGATTTCATGAGTACATTGGTGATTAATGCACATTAATTAGGGTTATTAGCCGTAATTAGCCGTATGGAGAAAATTACATGATTTTGGGTTGAAACATCACCATATTTGACATCATATGGATTATATATCATGAATATAGATTTACTGACATATTATCATAATTTTAAGCCATTGTTTGATATTTATTATCTATGAAATATTCATTTCACAATTTACATGAATATCGCTGAAATTAGTACATCAAAATCCTGATATTATGGTTCCATGCTGTTGTACTCATTTTTTTTGAGAATTTTGATACCTTGTTTGTATTTTTCTGATAAATGAACTATTTACTGTGATTTTCTAAGATCTGAGTATTTTTGGATGTTTACCTGTTCCGACCAATCACCATTCGCCACGTAGCTCTAAGGCTCCTTGCTTGAGCCGATCAGTTCTTGCTTGAGCCAGCCGGTTCATACTAAATATGACCCAGTTCAATCCCTTCTTCTCGGTTGGGGACTCCGTCTCCCTCTCTCCTCGCGTACAACACGATCATCCATTGTTCTCCATCCCAGCGTGCGTCGCCGCACAGACCAACGCCAGTGAGAATCTCTGAACCTCTACGATCCTTCTCTCTTTCTCTACTGCTCGACGCTGTCAGTCTCTCCAATCCGCTGATCTTGACGCATGTGTGCATCAGTCTTCCGTATCTAGGACTCTGGCACCGCCATTGGGCCCAGCTCCGGTGAGAAAATCCAACAGCTCCATGTTTCTTCTCACAGACTTGGTTGTCCCCTTAGCTTCGGCAGTCGACTCCCTACGCCTACGTACTCATGCCTTCCTTTGTTGTGTCTTCTCCTTCTGGCGAGGAACCTCATCCGTGCTGGCTGTGATACGACAGACAAAAATGGGGGTAGGCACCCCTAATAATCTTGCTCAAAAATGGGATGACTAACGCAACCTTCGGGACTCCAAGAACTCACCCGTAGTCTCTATATGTTGTGGTAGCCTATTTTGAACAGACCCCAAACTCCCATCTTCTTCTCCGGTGACATGGGTTTGGTGGCCATGGAAATCACGATCTGAGGAGGACTAGATAGTTTGTTAGCTTCATCTACCTACTGGGGATGTTTACCCTCCTCAGGTTCCTCGAAATTCTCCTCTTCCTCCATGTACTTCTCGGACCTCCGACTTCTTCTCCTACCCATGGGCTGTACCAAGCGGGGGAGGAAGTGTGGGGGAAGGGAAGTGAGACTTCCTCGTTCCTTGACGCTCGAGTGAGGAATAGCGCAGGAAGGCCAAGATCAAGTTTAAGTTAACTGCTCGGTTCCCGTGTACTCTCAACCCACGACGGGTTTTCTTGACAATGTGCGACACTCATGGGCTTGTCGTAACTGCTGCGGCGAAGGAAGATTTCAAACCATCCGATCATATCCAAAGGTTAAGTTTAGGGCATCAGGGTTAATCCGTGGCTTTGCCTAACAAAGACAATGGTCGCGGGATAAAAAATCCAAGGCTAAAACGTAGACACACAGCCCAACATAGGATCTGTGGGTGCGTGGCCCCTCCAACTTAGGCTTGAAACAAATATGAATCATAAGCCTTGGTCCAAGAAACTTTTTTTTTTTAGATAAGGTAAAATATTACTATTTCAAACGGAGTATAGGGGACGTATCAAAAACCCCAAATACTGTACATGCTTTTACAATAGCCCCCACATTCTCAGAGTCATGGTATCCATCCCAACCATGCTCTTGTGGTTAGCTTTAAGGAACCAAACAAGACTATTGTTAATAACATCAAAAATGGTGGTGTTATCTCTCGGTCTTCTACCATGCAGCCTACTATTACGTTCACCCCACACATGAAACATGAGGGATGTGATGAACAAACCCCCCAAAATTCTGTTCTTGTGGTTACCTGCGGTCTTCTCAAGCATCCAATCCAAGGCAACATCCATATCCAAAGGCGCATGGCCCCCCCAACCACATTTCAAGCATCCTCTTCTCCATATGTAGGCCGAGAAATTACATTCAAAGAAGATATGTTCATGTGTTTCTGTGCTATTGTTACATAGTAAGCACAAAGGATCACACTCCCTACCCCATCTAATAATCCGATCTCTAGTGGGCAGCCTTCTTATTATTGTTCTGTACGCCCCAAAACTCCACTTTGGGCATCTAGGCTTTAACCAGATGATTTCGAACCACCTAGCTTGCGGAAGCAACTTCTTGATCCTCCAAGGTTTAATTTTCTCCTCAGGAGCCGTCTGGCTTTGTAGCTGGTAGAAAGGTTTCAGCTCCTCAAAGATTCTATTCATTCTGACCCAAACACTCGAGTCACCAGTCTTCAGCTCCCCACCCATGTTCCCATACCTCTCTCTCAGCCAAGCAGCCCACGGAGTATCCGGGCAATTGAGGAACCGATCCACTCTTCTAGCAGCAGCTCCCCAGGCGATATCATACGGGCAACACATCCCCAAACCCCTTGCATGAAGAGGTTGAGCAATAGTCTGCCATTTCACCGCATGAACACCCCCACCCCACAAGAAGCTCGCAACTATCGCTCTGAATTTATCCAAGATGAAAGCGGGTAACTCAGTCTGCCCACACCAATATCTCATCTTCGCATTAAGAACAACCTTAATGAGGATCGCCCTACCCGCCATGGAGATGGTTAAGGCAGACCACTTATCCACCACCCTTCTGAGATCATCCACACACTCCACAAAATCTTTCCCTTTTCCCCTTCCTCCCGAGAGCGGAATCCCCAAGAAACTTCAATATGCACATTATTTGATTATTTCCAAACCTTAATATCTTCCTCTAGGAACATCCCAATATTATGAAACTTTTAACATAGCTTTATTATCATCATAACTACATCCCATCCATCTTTGGTGCAAAAATTCACTTACTTGATCAATCGACAACTTAATCCAAAATGACACATACTTATGGGTAATCATATTATTAACATCAATGACTTTTAATCTCCAACTCATGATTGAATCAATGAATTGGGTAACAAAAAAACTCAAAAGTTCACTCCATCACATCCTACACACCTTAAAAGAAATTTCATCATCGAAATTAAGCCAAAATCTAGTCCATCACATCATATACATCTTATAAAAAATTTTGTCCTCGAAATTAAGCAATTCACATACTCCAAGGAAAACCAAAAGGTCTTCATCTACATGTAGGGACCACTTTAGGTGCAATACATTCACAAAGAGAAGCTCCATAACTATTTTTATATCAATCCTAGGAGATTTCAAAAACATCTAAGATGAAGCCCTTAACATATAACGTTGAACATGGGTTTAGAAACTCTAGTTATGTCATTCCATATTTTGCATTAGGATTCTCATATTCCTTTTAGGCAATCATTTAGGTTTCAACACTAACATATACACTTTATGAAGGAGTTAATCTTTGTTAACCCTCTTTATCTTTCTAGATCATATCAAAGTGGCATCATTGTTATATTGTGTTAATTTTTTGTAACACATTCAACATATTCATTAAGCACTAATATTAAAACGTCATGTAACATATTTTATTCATATGATCTTATTTCATTGCTCATAATAAATTGCAACATTGACTAGTGATTTCATCACAAAATTAACCAACAATATCACATTATGATTATTATTCATGTATATGGTTAACCATTTATGCATTGATATATATATATATATACATATATATATATATATATATATATATATATATATATATATATATAAACCCTCTCTAGGTTTCTATTGTATCATGTCTATATATCACGTCGAGATTAGATCACATCCTTACATATATTATATCATATTTGTGCTAAACAAACTTATGTGAGTGGCTTGTTAAACATATATGAAAACTTCAACTAGTCCAACAGAGGTTCTCATGACCCATATCATAAGGGTAGTTCCATGCTCAGTCTCTCTGAGCTAAGTCAACTCGATGAGTATCTCATATGCATATACTTTATCTTTCCTCTCTTAGTCTAGGGTAGTCAGATTACCTCATTGGCACTAGTGATAGCCTTACAAGCTCTAGCCACATAAGTACAAACCAAAACATGCTATGACATTCTCTTCATAGGTTTATACACATGAGACATGTTTACCCAAAACTCTCCCTATATGTACACCACTAGAGTCCTACACGGGGAACCACCTACCCGAGCATGAGGCTTTACAGAAGCTAACACATTTACCTCCTCCAGGGTCTTGGAACTCTCTCTCCCTCACCCAAATGGAAGATACTCATATTCATATTCACATCCACATATATAACCAACCTCTATCTATCTCTAGGGTTTGGTCCTCCTAAGGACATCTAGGGTTCAACAAGACTATAGGAAACATGCATAAAGCAAATCAACTCAATCACTCAGGGGTATTCCAGTTTAAGACATATCATATCACATATTTCTCATCATTCTCATATCTTAGAGTTTAGGTTCTCTGACCTTCTCACAAAGAGTCTCACCCTCTCTGGAGTTAACCCTAAAACTGGTCCTAACTCTAGAGGTCCTCCTTCGTAAAAGAGATTGAGGCTCTTGCTGATTCACATCCTTGTCTTAACTTAACATATCTTATCTCATAAAAGTCTAGTTAATTACATCATCAAAACTCATCTTGCATCCTCAAAACTAAACTTAAATCCTCAAAGACAAATATATATTATCATAAACTATCTTATATAATATCTATACATCTTAGATCGTCATCTAATCTTATTGCATCTATTCCATCTATCACATATTCTAACAAGGCTCTAGACATCTAATCTAGAACTACTCTCTTTTCTAGACTAATGACTATAAGGACCCTGACCTCTGTTTAGGGCTTATCCTGTTTGTTTTGCTTAACCCTGATACTTAGTTGGTTGCTAATCACCTTTAGTGGTGATTAGGGTTGGTTGGTGCTTTGTTGAGAGCTGGAGGTGCTACTTGCAATAAACCCAAGTCTAGGGTTTGTGGGCAAGTTTGTCATCTTGTGAGGTGTTCCTCCCTCTCCTTGCTTCCTCTTGTGTTGAGAGGAAGGGTTGATCTTGTTGGGCCTTGTGGTGCGTTGCCTTTGCCTCTTTGGACCTTGTGTCGGGCAAGTGAGCCTTGTGTCAGCCTAGGTGTGTCGGCCATGCTTGTGTCGGCCTGTGTTGTGTCGACCATGGGAGTGTGTCGGGCATGATGTGGAGGTGTGTCGCCCATGGACCTCTTTGACCCTCTTTGACCTCGTTTGTGTCACCACTAGTGGACACTTGGTGCTTGATGCTTGCATGTGGCAATGGCCTTGGACGTGTGTTTAAGACATGTTAGAGTGGTGGCTTTGCTCATGGACAAGTGTCCCTAGGTGGGCGACACCTTGCCTTGTCTTACCTTGGTTTCTCCTCCATCCTCTTATATATATGTGTTCCCTTTCTCTTTCTAAGGATCCCTTTAGTTCCTTAGTTTCCTATCTCCCTTGGTGCACGACACCCTCTTCCTTTGCAAGCTTGGTGGCCGATCCTTCTTGGAGTCTCCTTCTTCCTCTAGTAGTGGCCGAACCCTAGAGTGCCTTGCTCTTCTTCTTGTGGTGGAGCTTGGTGCTAGGAGCTTGGAGCTTTCTTAAGGCGGGTTACATAACTCCTAACCCTAACTACATTACCATCTTCTATGTTCTTGTTTGTATGTTGCTTATAATCGACTATGTTTGTTGCTAGTTTGGTTTCTTGCTTAGTTGCTTCTTGTTGGCCGAACCATGTTCTAGGGTTTCTTGTTGAGCAACATCCCTCTCCCTCCTTGGTCTAGAGAAGTTAGCTTGAACTCTAGTATCATGGGAAATACTCCTCTCTCATTTAAGTTGAGAGGTGAGCTTGTATTCTAGTTGCTTGAGCAACACCCTTCTCTCACCATGGATTCGAGAGGTGAGCTTTGTGGTGGCTGTAGACCTTTGTTAGGGTTGATCTTTGTGTTGCCCGATTGGTGATAAGAAGTGTGCAAGACTCCTCTATCTTGGTTGTTGAGAGATGAGCCATCTTCTTGATCCATTAGGGTTTTGGTGCCCTTGTGCTTGAGGTTGGTGATGACCTTGTTGGGTTGCATCTTGCCCGATATGGTCTTGGGGTTGATGTTGCCCGATACCTTTTCTTGGCCTAGAGTCTTGGTCGACATGTTGTGGCTGTGTTGGGCGTCACATCCCGGTCCTTGACCTTTTTGTGTGTCAGGCGTCACACTATGCTGAGTGCCCTACCCGATACACTTAGCCTTATTTAGTGGTAGGCATTACACCTAGTTTCTTCCCTTGTGTGTGTCGGGCATTGCTGAGTACCCTTCCTGATACCCTTAGTTCAGGTGGTTGCTTGGTGCTGTTACCCTTGGACATTGAGGCGATGCGATCTGGTCTTGTGTCGGGCGTCGCACCTCAGTCTTTGCATTGTGTTGGCCGATAGGGGAGGATAGGATGGTTGGATGACAGGCTCCTTGCTACTGTTTGAGTTGCACCTTTGCACAATATGTTTTGTTGAGTGGTGCTGCACGATACACATGTGGTTGCACGACACATGTTGCACGATATACTTAGGTGCACGACATGTTGCACGTTATGCCTGTGCACGTTATGTCTTGGGTCCTTGTTGCTCGATACATCTTGATGTGGTAGCCCGTTACCATTGCTAAGTGCTTGGGTGGTACGTGGCTGGCTTGCTTGGCCGATATGAGGCTAGATTGTTGATGCGATGATTTTGAGTCACATTTATAGACATATTTTACTTGTGTTTTATGCATTTATTGGTCATTTTGGTGGTTAATATTGCATAATTCATCTACTTTGGTCTATGATTCTTCTCTATGTCAAATCTCCCTTATTTCAGTATTTTGAGTATAAATTATTACAATAATATGTTTTATTCCGGCTTATGTGGTTTTGTGTTGCAATTTCAGGAAAAACGAATATCTGCTGCTGTCGATACCATCGACAGTGGTCGATACCATCGACACGACCATAGGTTGCCAGCCACAAGGAGCATAAGAAAGTCGATACTAGCGACAGGAGAGTCGATGGTATCGATTTACCATCAGGCTGCTGGCAAGAACAGAGTCGATACTATCGACGAGTATGTCGATACTACCGACAAGTGGAGCTACAGCGACATAAAAGGACAAAACTGTCGCCATAGGTTGTCGATACCATCGACCCGCATCGATGGTATCGAGCTAGCATCAGGCGCAACAATGAAGAGAAAGAAGAATTGCCGATACTGCACAAGGTCGATACCATCGACCTGTGTTGATGGTATCGACACCTTCAGATACAAGTTTGTTTCAGATCGATCTAAATCCGACGGCTGTGATATTTTGGCGACCTAACTCGGTGATTATACCTAATGACGGCGGCCAGGAGCAATCCATCACGTCATTAGCCGCTGCACATGTCCCGAGAAGGTGTGGAGAGAAGAACGGAGCCTAGAAGCACGCCCCAACCGTTTTGGACATCGAAGAAGACGTTTTCCACCACCGAAAGGCAGGAGAACGCGTATTCTACGCCAAGGAGCGCTTGGATCTTCTCCGTTCAGGGGTTTCACCACTCGATCACATTTTTCTCCATGTTTCCCCTTTTCTCTACCATGTTTTGCTTTGAGATGAACATGCAGGGCTAATTCTCTTTATCTTTAGGACCGAGAGTAGCCCGAGAAATCATTGTATGACAATTTTATCATAATAATTCATCATTTATCTCTTAAATCCGTGGTATGAATTCGTTTTCTCAATTATAATGTTATGCTTGATCACCATAATAATAACCTAATGCCCTTAATCACTTTTAAAAAAGGATTAACGGTTGAAAAGAGACGAATTTCACATTAATTGACAAATCCCTTGAAAAAGGTGGTGTAAGGTTAATGGTGGATACCCAGATGTCGATATTAATGCACCTAGTTTAGGGTATATGTTACTACGACGGTGGAACCGACCTAGACATAGGTAGTGAATTGTACCACGACAGTGGGCAATTATGATTACAGGCTACACCCCAGATAGAGAGATAAATCTGAGTGACTATATAGAATTTCATACAATGAAAACCCACGGTGAAACCGTAATCCTAAAGATCTCCATCTGAATTGATTAAACTAAACCTCTAATCGATTATTTTGTTTTGTTTCATTTTATTTTCTTTTAATTTTACAACAACTTCCAACTTTTTAACCGGTCTAGCTAATTGCGAGTAGTTAGTAGTAGTCTCCGATAATTCAGTGTCCCTGAGTTCGACTCGGGCCTCACAAAGGCCTATATTACATTGACGCGTACACTTGCATTCTACACACGGAAAATTCGTGTCAAGTTTTTGGCGCCGTTGCTGGGGACATGGCAATTGTCGACACTACGAGTGCTGCAAGCGGCCACTCTAGGTCATTTATTTATTTATTTTTTATTGTGAAATCATTTAAAAAAAATTTATAATCTATCTTTCCAATTTTTATAATCATCTAGCACGGTACTGAACTTAAATTTTCATTTTGCAGGTACTGTGCATGGTACAGACGCGTAACACCGACTACACGCAATAGGCACCTGAGGTTCCATTGCCAGGACCGGAAGACGAGGAGGATTACAATCAAGACCACCTGGAAGAAATAGATTCTGAATCCGAACAAGAAGAAATGGCAGAGCCACAGACAATATGGGAGAAGATCAAGGCATCTTCGTCATCTGCTTCGAAGGGGCCAATCAAGAAGCAAGCGATCAATATTCCGACCTACAAGATTGATCCTGCATTAATCAACTTGGTCAAGTCAAATGCATTCCATGGGCTCAAGAACGAAGACCCAATCACTCACATTAGTCAATTTGTGGAGAACTGCGATATGGTCAAAATTGACAGGTTCCTGCAGGATGCTCTCTACCTAAAGTTGTTCCCGAGTTGTCTAGCAGGGAATGCACGAGAGTGGTTACACAATCCTGATGATGAATATGTGGAATCATGGAACCACATGGTGGAGGTTTTCTTTGAAAGGTTCTTCCCACCCGAGAAGACCAACAACATGATTAGGAAGATCCACAATTTCACTCAGAAAGTAGGAGAGACCTACTCTGAGACCTGGGAAAGGTTTCAGATCATGCTTAGGTAGTGCCCGCATCACATGCTTGACAAGGAGACACAGGTGAAAATCTTCTATTTTGCTCTCTCTGAGTATGATATAAGTAACCTAGATTCCGCAGGCTCAGGATTCTTCTTGAACAACACAGACACGAGGTGTTGGGAAATCCTTAAGAACATGGCCAAGAAGCAATCTTGGGGCGACAAGGATGCTGTTGAGCATGTACGAGTTGCGGGGGAGTCAAAGGCCATCAAGGAGCTGAATGAGAAGATGGACCTTCTCACGAAGAAACTTCTTGCAAAGGAAGATACTGAGTCCGAGGATGAGGCTCAAGTCAAATTCATGCGGCAGCAGCAAGGCTACAGAAATAATGATTACTCATGGAGGAAGGACAAGAAGTTCTCCTGGAAGGATCCGAACAACTTCTTGCAGGATCCCGATGCAAAACCCCAGCCGGTAGCGGAGGATAAGAGCACGGAGTTGCTCAACCAAGTGATAAATAAAAACCAAGAATTAATGACTACTTTTGGCCAACAGATAAAGCAACATGAGGAATTTATGAATCAGTTCAGGCAGACACTGCAGAGCCATAGGGCTCAGATGAGGACAATAGAGACGTCCATGGTGCAAATGGCAGCTGAGATAGCCAATCTGAAGAAGCCGGCGCAACAAGGTTTTCCGGGTAACACAAATATTCCAGGAGGAAACCAACAGGCGAAGGCAATCTTGCTAAGGAGTGGCAAGAATCTTTTAAACCCCAGGGCCGATGAACCAAGAAAACCCCAAGCAGAAATCGAAGGTGAGGCCACTGAGGAGGTGCCAATCTCAGTCACATAGCCAGTTGAGGAAATAGTAGAGGATGCCACTGCGGAGCCCATTGTTGTTGAGGAGGAGACACAGAAAAGGACACCTTATGTGCCGCCGCATCAAAGGGCAGAGGCTGTCCCGGTCCCATATCTGAATAGTGTCAAAGCAAAGAAGGTGGATGCATAGTTTAAGAAGTTTCTAGACAGTTTCAGAAAGCTCTCCATCAATATCCCATTGTTAGAGGCAATAGAGCAAATCCCCTCTTACGGCAAGTTTTTGAAAGACATCATTACCAAGAAGAGGAAAATCCCTGACACGGAGGTAGTAGTGCTTAAAGAGCAGGTGAGTGCCTTCATCATGGGCACATTGCCACCAAAGAGGTAGGATCTGGGCTGCTTCAACATCTCATGTTATATTGGAAAGGTGAAGTTTGGTGAAGCACTATGTGACTCCGGGGCAAGCATAAACTTGATGCCCCTTTCTACATTCAAGAAACTGGGATTAAAAGAGTCAAGGCCGAGCAACATGAAAATCCAACTGGCGAACAATTCTGTGGTGAAGGCATATGGTATATGTGAAGATGTGTTGGTGAAGGTAGATCGTTTTGTATTTCCAACAGATTTTGTCGTAATGGAGATGCAAGATGAACAAGGCAATGAACTACTACTTGGACGACCCTTCCAAGGTACAGCTGACATGATACTTGAGATGGGGAGAGGTCGTTTGACCTTGGGCATCACTGATGATCACTTCGAGATGGTCATGCCTTCTAGCACCACGTCATCTAAAGCCAAGGAGTAGTGCCGCATGGTAAAGCATTTTGATCACAATATCTCACTTTGTCTAGGGAAGCCATTTTTAGATATGGCTCATGTAATGACTAAGGTGGAAAGAGGGACATTGGTTGTAGACATCATGGAGCAGACCAAGGTTGTGTCCCTTATAAAAGCTATGGGTTTTCCTAACGATGAAGAGGAGGACATCCCCCCTTCTATTGAAGATGAGGCCATAGCGAGTTCAGTTTTTGACGCTTATCCAGAATTACCACTTGAAGCCTGTTTGGTCAATATCATACATGATTGGATGAGAAGCAAGTCACTGTAGGAGTGTGCCAAGATGCTTCAGGTGCTTCCGTGCTTCTATGCTAGGTACTATGAAGACCTTGGCGAACTCCCACCACCGCTTCAGTCATCCTTAATCAGCCCGCCCGATTTGGAGTTGAAGCTGTTGCCACCGCACTTGAAGTACGCATTTCTAGCTGAGGAAGAAAAGCTGCCTGTGATTATATCGGCTTATCTGAGTGCCGAGGAGGAGGACCAGTTGCTGATCGTGTTGAAGAACCACCGAGGTGCATTCGGGTGGTCGGTCGTAGATATCAAGGGGATCTCCCCTACATTGTGTCAGCACAAGATTCGGCTCGAGGAGGGAGCCAAGCCGGTGATTCAGCCATAACGTCGACTAAATCCTAGCATGATGGAGGTTGTCAAGAAGGAGGTGATTAAGCTCCTTTCTGTAGGTATCATCTATGCTATTTTTGACTCGACGTGGGTGAGTCATACGCAGGTAGTCCCTAAAAAGGGGGGAATCATTGTTACCCATAATCTTCTAAATGAACATGTCACTACCCGCTTGGTAACCGGGTGGCGTGTTTGCATAGATTACCTTCGATTGAATGCCGCTACGCTTAAGGATAATTTCCCTCTCCCATTTATTGATCAGATTTTAGAGCGTTTAGCCGGCCGATCACATTTTTGTTTTCTGGATGGTTATTCGGGGTACAATCAGATTTCGATTGATCCTAAGGACCAAGAGAAGTCCACCTTCACCTGTCCTTATGGAACGTTTGCGTACCGCAGTATGCCTTTTGGGTTATGTAATGCACCGACGACCTTTCACCGTTGCATGCTCACCATTTTTTCCGATATGGTTGAACGCTGTCTTGAGGTTTTTATGGATGATTTCTCTGTCTATGGTGCATCCTTTGATGAGTGTCTTTACAATCTGGATAAGGTTTTGCAACGTTGTGAGGACACACATTTGGTCCTTAATTAGGAGAAATGCCACATGATGGTGAGCGAAGGGATAATGCTAGGACATAAAGTGTCTAGCAAGGGGTTGGAGGTGGACCCGGTGAAAATCGAAGTGATTTCCAAATTGCCCCCATCGAATTCGGTTAAAGGGGTACGGAGTTTCTTAGGTCACACCAGTTTCTATCGCCGCTTCATAAAAGATTTTTCAAAAATCGCTAAGCCATTATCTGAGTTGTTAGAAAAGGATGCTATTTTTGACTTTAATAAAAAATGTCTACATGCGTTCAACGTGCTTAAGGAAAAATTGATTTCCGCACCGGTTGTGCAAACACCGGATTGGACCAAGCCGTTTGAATTAATGTGTGATGCATCCGACTTCGCCGTTGGGGCTGTTTTGGGACAACGGGTGGACAATAAACCCGCTGTGATTTTTTATGCATCCAAAACTTTGAATGATGCCCAACTTAATTACACGACAACTAAAAAGAATTGCTCGCCGTTGTTTTTACTTTTGAAAAATTTCAGCAATATCTTGTTGGATCGAAAGCCGTGGTATGGACGGACCACACCGCCATTAAGTATTTGATGGAGAAAAAGGATGCCAAACCTAGATTGATTAGGTGGATCTTACTTTTATAGGAATTTGATATTGAAATCAAAGATAAGGCGGGCATTGAGAATGTGGTCGCGGACCATTTGTCTAGGTTGGAGAGGGTAGATGAAAATGATTTACACATACCCATCATCGAGACATTTCCGGATGAACAACTTTTAAAAGTGAAATCAAAAGACCCGTGGTTTTCTTACATTGTAAACTATCTTGCCTGCAAAATCATCCCGGATGATTAGACGTACCAAGAGAAGAAGAAAATTTTCCATTCTTTACGTTATTATTTCTGGGATGACCCTATTCTTTTGAAGCAATGCAAGGATGGTGTCTTACACAAGTGTGTACCGGAGGTGGAATACGGAAGTGTTCTTTGCCATTGTCATACATTACCGATGGGGGGACACCATGCAAGATCTTGCACTGTAGCCAAAGTACTTGAAAGTGGCATATACTGGCCTACTTTGTTCAGGGATGCTTATGAGTTTGTGCGGCAATGTGATTCCTGCCAAAGGGCGGGTAACATCTCAAAAAGACAAGAGATGCCCCTCAATGTCTTTCAGGAGGTTGAGGTGTTCGACTTGTGGGGTATAGATTTTATGGGACCTTTCGTGTCCTCAAATTCTAACTTGTACATTCTTTTAGCTGTTGATTATGTGTCGAAGTGGGTAGAGGCAATACCCACAAGGACTAATGATTCCGCTGTAGTGTGCAGGTTTGTAAAAGAATATATTTTCTGCAGGTTCGGTGTACCCATAATGATCATTAGTGATGGGGGTACACACTTCCGGAATCAAAAGTTCGCGGCACTATTGAGAAAGTACGGGGTGAAACACAACATTGGTACCCCATACCACCCGCAAACTCAAGGACAAGTGGAGGTCTCCAATCGAGAGATTAAGAAGATCTTGGAGTGTACTGTGGCTTCCACGAGGAAGAATTGGAGTACCCTACTACCGGATGCTTTGTGGGCATACAAGATGGCGTATAATACACCTATAGGCACTACGCCTTTTAGGTTGGCTTATGGTCGGGCTTGCCACTTACCGGTGGAACTGGAACATAAAGCGCATTGGGCATTGAGGAAGCTAAATTTGAGTTATGATGAAGCGAGAAAGAAAAGATTACTTGAGCTCAATGAACTTGACGAGCTGCGGATGAACGCATATGAAAGCTCACAGATCTAAAAGGAGCGCACAAAGTTGATTCACAATCGCCACATTCGGATGAGTGTCTTTAAGAAAGGAGATCGTGTACTTTTTTTCAACTCCAGGCTGAAGATGCATCCCAGGAAATTGAAATCCCGATGGAGTGGACCGTTCACTATAGAAGAGGTCAGGCCACATGGCACAATCATGGTGCGCGATGGCGAGACAACCTTTCTGGTCAATGGACAACGGTTAAAATTGTACTTCGGTGAAGATTACACGAGGAAAGTGAATGAGGTCAAACTCATTGCACTTCCAGATGCATGACGAGCTTCATGTCGTCTAGCCTAAGACGTTAAATAAGGGCGCTTGTTGGGAGGCAACCCAGCCATCGGTAGTTTAGTTTAGTTTCTTTCACATTCGTACTTTGGTTTGTTTTGACTTTGATTTTAGTGTAAAAAAGGTACCGTGATCGTTTGTGTAATGTGCAGGACTGAGGCAGAGTCGATACCATCGACCCTTGTGTCGATGGTATCGACCAGGGTACAGGTTGGCAACTGCAGAAATCGCTCTGTGTCGATACCATTGACGACCTCGTCGATGGTATCGACACACCAACAGGATGATCGCAAGAAGAGGTCGATAGTATCAACATGGGTGTCAATACTCGCAAGATCTCTAGAGATATTCAGAAGAAATCGTCTCAGTAAAGTCGATACCATCGACGGGCTTGTCGATGGTATCGACCCAGTTACAAGAAGAAGGCGGCGGCCGGCCTCACGAGGGAGTTGCCCTAATCAGAAGTCGATACTATCGACTTGCGTCGATAGTATCGACGCGACACGTCACCGATCCGTGAGAGGAGATCAACGACAATCGCTGCATCGAGAGAGTCGATCCAGGGGGCGTGTCGATACCATCGACACCTGTCGATAGTATCAACACGTCATCGATCCGGGCCCCCACATCCAGCCATCGATGACCGTCGATACCAGCGGTAGTACGGATTGTGCTACGCGAGTCGATACCATCGACCCCCATCGATGGTATCGATGGGCACACAGTAGCACCGGCGTCAGTTATATAAGGGAGGGTTTATCATCATATGACGTCACACCTTCAGCGAGTTCTTTCTCCACCTATGCCGAGCGTCTTCCAGAGCAATCTGAGCCCGGCTACGAGCGTCCACGGAGCACGTTCTTCATCGAGCGGAGATTTTCTTCTCCGAACTTCACCGAGCTCCTTCTTCTACTTCTTCTTCTTCTTCTTCTTCCACAATCATGGTGCATGTTGCCGGCGTGTATTATTCTCGGGCAAATCCAATGGAGATCCCGGAGTTCGTTCCTCCATCGACCGCATCTATTCCGCGTCCGCGAATCATTCATCCTTCTACGGAGGTTCAGAAGATCTATGAGGAGATTATGAAAAGGAAGATTGAGCCGACCCGTTACGTCGACCGTGACATGATCTGTAACCTGGGGTTCGAGGCTAATCTCGCCTACGTGCTCAAGGGGCAGGCGAGACACACGGGCAGGATGCCTGACGAGATGGAATGCCATGCCGACGGCCAACCTTTCTTCGGTGACTGGCCAACATACAAGGAACTAGTGGCGGAATTCATGGCGTCGTTGGACATATGCGTTGTGCCAAATGACGTCATCGCCACGGATCACAAATGGATCAAGGGCCGTGTTTCTTTCTGGCTGTACAATAATGACTACAATCTCACCCTCCGGCAGTTCAATGAAATCTACAACTGGAACCATGGGCGATATCAGTACAGGAGGCCAGACAACCAGACGGATTACGATGCATCTTCGCCGAGCTCGTGACTGTGCTGCCGGGCAAATCTATAAGCTACCACAACGCGGCGGTAGCGATTTCGAGCATCCGTTCGTGCGGATTATTCACCGCATGCTTTGCTCCACCCTATTTTCTAGGGGTGATCTGTCTCTTAGAAAATTTCAAGAGACAGACCTATTTTTCTTGCATAAATTATTGAAGCGGCAAGAGTGCAACTGGGGAGCATTTTTCTTGCAGCGCGTGTTGGCGGTCAAGAGGAGTACGTGGAAGGCTCCAATTCATTTTGGAGGGCTTATTATACCACTGGCCCACTATCTTGGGCTAAATTTCTCTCAGTTGACTCCTCTCTCCAACTGAAGCAAGGTTAATTTGCAGCATCTTCACCGCTCCAACCTCATTCTACTACGTGATGGACTGGCGTATGCACACTGCCACGTCAATCATGCTTATCAGGAGTGCTTTCTTCCCGACCCTATCTTCCACATCGAGGGTGCCCATCATTTTCAATGGTCGGTTATCGCTATTGATGTTTCAGATGAAGACGGAGGCA
This sequence comes from Alisma plantago-aquatica, assembly GCA_963693085.1. Classification (NCBI taxonomy): domain Eukaryota; kingdom Viridiplantae; phylum Streptophyta; class Magnoliopsida; order Alismatales; family Alismataceae; genus Alisma; species Alisma plantago-aquatica. The sequence goes on from OY856413.1 coordinate 947,389,835, forward strand.
ATGACGACAACAACAATGATGATGATGAGGCTGAAGAGGAAGAGGAGGCCTACACTCCTCTTCGCACACGAGTGGCACCTAGGAAGTGTCCTCGCATGCATCCGGGTGCATCTTCATCTTCGCAGCCTCCGCCACCACCACCGTCCTCACAGCCAAGCGAGGATGTCTATTCAATGCAAGGAATGCATGCCATGCTGCAGGATATACAACAAACGCAGCAACACCATACAGCAGTGTACACCGGTGTTCAGGAGACGACAAACCGGTTATTTGACAATCAGAGGGCTATCTTTGAGAATGAGCACCTCCTCCTCGACAACCAACAGCAGATTCATGACAGGTTGCATAGGATGGAGATGCGGCAACAACCCTTTTATGATCATTACTGGAGCCAGAACTACTTTGGGGGATATCCACAACCTCCACCCATGCCCCAGTATGATCCGAGCTTTCAGGGGCAATACCCTTCTTGGGACCCCACGGCCCCACAGTACCCGCCTCCCCCAGAAGAGTGATCGGTACCTCTGTTCCAACCTTTAAGATTGTTTTTGACTATGAGGCCATAGTCGAATTCAAGATTAGGGGGGGTGTTGGAACAACTCTATCCTTTAGTTTTGTTACTTTTTAGTTTTTATTGTTTTGTTTCTTGTCATTTATTTCTTGCAATCTTAGTTTGTTTGTAGGATCCACACTCTATCTAGTATAATTGTTGATGTCTTAAGTCTTGTGTCATCTCAATTGCTTGTACATGGGAATTAAGGGAAAATTTTAAAAAAAATTTGAGTGTTCACAAGCTTGTGTTGTTCAACCTTGAGCACATAACTTAAGAAAATGATTGGTTTTGTCAACTCTAAAATAGAAAATCACAATTGTACATTCCTAATGATTCATGAAAAGTGGATGGAATTGGTTGTGTGAGCTTAAACTGACCAAATGATAATGAGACTCTAATTTGAAGTAAGAGAGAGAAACCTCTTAACTACTACACAGGTCAGTAAGGAGGGACACATGATAATTTTCAAAGGTTCAGTCAATTAGTCTTGTGATCTTTCCACCTCATTATTTTTCATAATCCACCATAAGAATTGGAAGTACATTACAGTTTTAACCTTTTTGATTGCATCTCATGTAGATAGGTCTTGCATTGCAAAGTATTCTCACATGTTTTGCATGAAAATAAAAAAAGAGAGTAGTTATACATGCACATTATCCTTAGGTGTGCGTCATTTAGCTGCATTCATAATTTTTATGCATACAGTACATCATGTATCTTATTCCTTCTTTAAGGGTGATTAACCTGTTCCATACCTTCTAAATGCTTCAAATATTTGATCTATGCAGAAAAAGTGAGGCCAACAAATAATTCATTGTCATTTATGGATGTAAGGGCCTAATAAAATAAAAAAAATATGAAAAAATGGAAAAAGAAAAGAAAAAGAAGAAAGTATTGAGAAGCAAGTAGAATAAGAGGGAGAAAGGAACATAGTCTCACCTGTATTTTAAGATGAGTAAGTACATGATGTAGCTCAGTTAGATATTCCATCTCATTTTGAGATAGGATGTTAGTGCATGCATCATTCCACCTAATCATAGGCATTAGGATATTTTCATGTGCAAATGCATCATTTAGGGCATTTTTGTTTTATGCATGTTGAAACCGTATAATACTTCCATTTCTTCCATTTAGCCACCCATTTCATCCACCCGTTGCTCGAATTGGTAGGCCACTGTGATTTTCTCCTCACTTGTGAATATCAGGAGAGCTGCTTCCATGTAGATGGTAGTTAGGGCGAGCAACGTAGTATTGGAGATCACAAGATGCACCAAGTCTGGACCGGCAAATTTTATTATGTTAACTGCCTTATATGATAGTGTTCATCAGTTTTGAGGTAGATACCTTTTATGGATGATTACTGTCGCCTTTAGGGTAATTATCATTCCGTGGTTAGTGAGGGCCAGAATGTGAATGTCCAGTGGGTATCATATGGTAATGTTTGTTGTGATGATCTGTTCTTTAGTTGACTCTAGCAATTCTATTCTAAGGTTTTGTTGCTCAAGGGCGAGCAATGTTCAAGCTTAGGGGAGTTTGATGCGATGATTTTGAGTCGCATTTATAGACATATTTTACTTGTGTTTTATGCATTTATTGGTCATTTTGGTGGTTAATATTGCATAATTCATCTACTTTGGTTATGATCCTTCTCTATGTCAAATCTCCCTTATTTCAGTATTTTGAGTATAAATTATTACAATAATATGTTTTATTGCGGCTTATGTGGTTTTGTGTTGCAATTTCAGGAAAAATGAATATCTGCTGCTGTCGATACCATCGACAGTGGTCGATACCATCGACATGACCACAGGTTGCCAGCCGCAAGGAGCAGAAGAAAGTCGATACTAGCGACAGGAGAGTCGATGGTATCGATTTACCATCAGGTTGCTGGTGAGAACAGAGTCGATACTATCAACGAGTATGTCGATACTATCGACAAGTGGAGCTACAGTGACACAAAAGGACAAAACCGTCGCCACAGGTTGTCGATACCATCAACCCGCGTCGATGGTATCGAGCTAGCATCAGGCGCAACAACGAAGAGAAAGAAGAATTTCCGATACTGCACAAGGTCGATACCATCGACCTGTGTCGATGGTATCGACACCGTCAGATACAAGTTTGCTTCAGATCGATCTAAATCTGACGGCTGTGATATTTTGGCGACCTAACTCGATGATTATACCTAATGACGGTGGCCAGGAGAAATCCATCACGTCATTAGCTGCTGCACACGTCCCGAGAAGGTGTGGAGAGAAGAACGGAGCCCAGAAGCACGCCCCAGCCATTTCGGACGCCGAAGAAGACGTTTTCCACCACCGAAAGGCGGGAGAACGCGTATTCTACGCCAAGGAGAGCTTGGATCTTCTTCGTTCAGGGGTTTCACCACTCGATCACGTTTTTCTCCATGTTTCCCCTTTTCTGTACCATGTTTTGCTTTGATATGAACATGCGGGGCTAATCCCCTTTATCTTTAGGACCGGGAGTAGCCCGGGAAATCATAGTATGACAATTTTATCATAGTAATTCATCATTTATCTCTTAAATCTGTGGTATGAATTCATTTTCTCAATTATATTGTTATGCTTGATCACCATAATAATAACCTAATGCCCTTAATCACTTTTAAAAAAGGATTAACGGTTGAAAAGAGACGAATTTCACATTAATTGACAAATCCCTTGAACAAGGTGGTGTAAGGTTAATGGTGGATACCCAGAGGTCGATATTAATGGACCTAGTGTAGGGTATAGGTTACTACGACGGTAGAACCGACCTAGACATAGGTAGTGAATTGTACCATGACAGTGGACAATTCTGATTACAGGCCACACCCCGGATAGAGAGATAAATCTGAGTGACTATATAGAATTTCATAAAATGAAAACCCGCGGTGAAATCGCAATCCTAAAGATCTCCATCTGAATTGATTAAACTAAACCTCTAATTGATTATTTTGTTTTGTTTCATTTTATTTTCTTTTAATTTTACAACAACTTCCAACTTTTTAACCGGTCTAGCTGATTGTGAGTAGTTAGTAGTAGTCTTCGATAATTCAGTGTCCCTGAGTTCGACTCGGGCCTCACAAAGGCCTATATTACATTGACACGTACACTTGCGTTCTACGCACGAAAAATTCGTGTCAAGTGTTGGTCGATATGAGGAAGTACCCTGCCCGATACTTCCTCTAGTGAGGGTTCCCTACCCGTCACACTTCTTGTGAGGGTAGTGGGCACTTCTAGTGAGGGTATTGTTCCTTATGTAAAAACTTATATGCTACTTCTTGCTTATGCAAACACGTTTGGCTTATGATGATGACACTTGATATGCTTGATAGTAATTGAGGTAGTAGATTACATCTATGTATCTTGACATGTGTTATGATCATCTTGATCTTGAATTATATAAATAATGTTGAGTAAATGGTAAGCATATAAGATGCTTTGTTTGATGATATGACCTATGTATATGGTCACAGGTTGAGGCATGAATGATAAAGCACATAATCATCAATGTCACCCTATATTGAATAATATGATTCTTCTGTTAATCCTCGATGATTGTGCATACTAACCATGCAGGTGCTTCATACGGATGCGTAGCCATGTAAAGGGCTATGAGGTATATATGTTTGAGTAACACTGCTTTGATGGTTACTCTTGATGATGAGATGATATGCATGATGTGTTGGTCCGAGGACATGCGTTTGGATAAAGTGCCTTGATGAGGTGTTATCCACTGATGATGACCTGGGATTGCTATCCCATGGTGATGATGTAAGCCTTAAGAGGCAATGACACTATGTGATGAGGGAATGAGATCCCATGGCAATGTAATGCTGGATCCTTGTGATGGATTAGGATGATGTTGAGAGTTTCATGTTGCCTATCCTTATTATAGTTTGCATGTGTTACATCTTGGTTGCCTCAACAATCCACTTAAAATGTACTAACTAATCACAGTGGAACATATCATGTAGTTTGCCCTGGCCATAGATCCATCATCGTCAGGAGCTGGTGATGGTGAAATGGGTTCTCCTGCGGGTTAACCCGGAGCGCATATTGTTGACTATGCGAGGTTTCTCCTAGCCTAAAGTGAGGAGGTAAGAGTGCAACTTCAGTTGTAGACTCTAGGGTGCGGATTCAGGCCCATAGCCCAAATATGATAAGAGCATGGTGAATAGGCCCATGGCTCAGGATATGTGATATGGGAGCATGAATGCGTTCATGGCTCAGAGCACGGTGAACAGGCCCGTGGCTCAGTTTCACTAGCGCTGATACCTGTACCGAGGTGGGCTAGGCAGAGGGTAGCCTGACCCTGTGGTTGAGGCCACTTAAGCATGAGACTATGGTCCTGCTTGTGATGTACTCGTGCACTGACCATGAGGTGGGAGGTCATGGAGTCCGGCTCTTCCTTTGACCTTTTATGGCACCGGCTTGGTTTCACAACCGAAGGTTGGATCTGGGCGGTATGGCTCACTTCCTCAGGGCATAATAATAATGTGTAATCCAGCCGAATAGTATTTATTGCTTAAGGAAAAATATGAAACATTGATTGAGGCCTTACTTGTATAGTTAATCTTGTTATACTTGCAGTTGCTTATACGTTCCTTATGTTATGTGGTAAGATCTTATAAATCTTATCTTGTTAATCATGTTCCATAAAGAGATATTGGGTTATATGCCTTCCATACATCTGGTAAGCCTGATGGTATGAATAGCTTTGCTATATAGACTACTCTTGTTATACCTTTTATCAGTTATCTACTGCTATTACTTTAATCTTCCTTTGGTTTTATGGTTTCGGCAGAGAGTTATGTTTCTCGCTGGGACTGTGTGTCTCACCCCGCTGGTTTACACCCTTTTTAAGTGTTCGAGCTAGACGTGGTGGTGGTCGCGGGGTTGCGGCCGAGCAACAAGAAGAGCAGTAGAAGGCAAGAGATGGACATGCTGCTGTTTTGGTTGTTTTGTAGTAGAGTCTTAGAGTCGTCCCTGTACTCTCAGGTCCTTGGAGGCGTTTTGACGTTGTTTCACGATGTTTAGCTGCTGATGTTTTGTATATCCTGCTGTTGGCCGGATGTGGGCCGTTATGTACATATAAACATGTGATGAACTCATGTGATGACTAGACAGCTGATCTCCTAAGCTATGGACACGTATCAAGTCTTGTAAATATTTATATAACCTATTTCTTGCAGGAGAAGGAGCTGAATGTAATAGTTTCTTAATCTATCTATTTTCCGAAATCGGTTTTAATTAACCAATGTTTTTGGTAATTTGTGGTTTATGGTATTTTCCGCACATTTTCACGTAACACCTCGCTGTCTGTGTGATAGCGGGATGTGTTGCCACAATGACATTCTCTTTTACTTAGGTTGCATGACCACCTTATACTCGTATATATGTGGGGACATATTTTTGTAATACTTACATATATAATAAAATATTATATAGTTTTTCTTTGATAAAACAAACATTAAAGAAAACTATTGAGTCTTGATCTAATTGGAATAAAAAAGCAAATCTAGAAAACGAGTATCCCACTCATAATAGAGAGTACGGTGACATGAAAACTAATGAAAAGGGTGAGAACAAAGTGTAGACTAGTATAGCTATCCAAAACATAGATGCATCATATGTCAAGGGTTTCTCTTCCCTTGATGTACATCATTTCCCAATAATATAATATCCCATACCATCATATTATAAGGAAAGAACAACATTTTAGGACTTGCTATACAACAAGAACTAGTCTAGACCTAGTTTTCAGACATCTAGGTGCTAACCTAGAGGTTATGTCAAAATTAGTCTATAAAAGACAACTAATCTAACCCTAAAGGTTTTTATGTTCAAGGTTCTATTTAGTTTTTAGTTGCATAATGAGAAAATGTCAGGCTTCGTTGTTGTTCATGCTCTGATACCATCTATGATGTCCACAAATTTTCTAAAACTTAATCTAATGTGTGACGTCCAAATTGAAACCTCACCTTAGAGAGACTATAATTTAAACACCCCACACTATGCTAAGAAGAAGAAAATCAGAGGAAGTTAGAAGGAAATAACAATAGCACATGCACATGAACAATAATAAAACCATAACAACACAAGCCCACCATTCAACATATAATTACATAATGAATTGTTGCAACATTTGATATTACATATTGAACAACAAACTTTTACATATACATGCAGTACCACTAGACAACATGATCTTAAGACAATAGGTCCACCTATACATCAGCTCGCCATACAACTCTCAACTATCCTGGTTCTTCCAGATCATATGTCCACATCACCTAAATAAAAGATTACATGTGGTACACATCAATACAATATTCAAGAATATTGTACTGAGTACGCCTGCATGTCTTTTTATATACCTCTCATTACTAAGCTTGACAATAAGATAAAACTAATACTTGGCAGTAACAATAGAAATATATAACAAAAACATAATTGAACAAATATGTTTATTAACAAAAGAGAACACATGTTTTAGGAACATTTCCCATTATATCATTCATGCATTTTCCACCTGAGGGAATAAGACATCATCTTAACTACCAAAGAGTTTGATATGTAAGGCCTTATGATCTACTATCGAAGAGTTAGATCATTGTACAATGTGATATGCTACCAAAGAGAATGATCACTTTCCAGCACTATGCTATCAAAGAGAATTAGTGCTTTCATATAATGGAATAAATATATTATATTTTATACATTCATAGCCATACGTATGTAAAATCAAGCAACATATCATTCAAGAACAATCATTTCATCCAACATCATAGCCAAGTATTTTGCTACACATATAATAAACGCATACTGTATAATAAGCCAATTAAGAGGTAATGGTATACCTTGATCAAGATACAACCTAACCACATCTATGATTCCACTATACCCTTGGTGAAACCCTGATTAAGACAAGATCATACATATCACCATTAGATTCTCATCATCATTAACCCTAGTGGATTCGTTAGGGTTTGCTTAGCTCATTAGGGTATGCACATGATTACTTGTCTTAACTTCTTGGTATTATGTTACTGGTATTAGATGTATATTATTGATACCATATTATGGAATGATATAACTTATATGAAAATTATGTTCCATGTCATTTATTCATTATATGATTTAACCCTAATATTAAATGTATTAATAAACTTAGGGTTTCATACCATATATCAGGAGTCATCATCATATTACATGAATTCCATGCATATTGCTTATCTCAAAGTTACATATTATCTTCAAATTACATATATGAGATCACACTATAATTTCCAAGATTTCATGAGTACATTGGTAATTAATGCACATTCATTAGGATTATTAGCCCTAATTAGCCATATGGAGCAAATTACATGATTTTGAGTCGAAACATCACCATATTTAGCATTATATGGATTATATATCATGAATATATACTACTGACATATTATCATAATTTTAAGCCATTTTTTGATATTTATTATCTATGAAATAATCATTTCACAACTTACATGATATCACTGAGATTGGTACATCAAAAGTCTGTTATTATCATTCCACGCTGTTCTACTCATTTTTCTGAGAATTTTGATACCTTGTTTGTATTTTTCTGAGAATTTTGATACCTTGTTTGTATTTTTCTGATGAACAAGCTATTTACTGTGATTTATCTAAAATCTGAGTATTTTTGGATGTTTACCTGTTCCGCCCAATCACCATTCGTCACGTGGCTCTAAGGCTCATTCCTTGAGCCGATCAGTTCTTGCTTGAGCCAGCAGGTTCAGACAGAATACGACCTAGTTCATTCCCTTCTTCTCGGTCGGGGACTCTGTCTCCCTCTTTCCTCGCGTACAACGCGATCATCCGTTGTTCTCCGTCTCAGCGTGCGCCGCCGCACAGACCAACGCCGGCAAGAAATCTCTGAACCTCCGCGATCCTTCTCTCTCTCTTCTGCTCGACGCCGTCAGTCTCCCCAATCCGCTGATCTTGATGCCTGCGTGCATCAGTCTTCCGTATCTAGGACTCTGGCGCCGCCATTGGGCCCAGCTCCGATGAGAAAATCCAGAAGCTCCACGTTTCTTTTCCCAGACTTGGTTGTCCCTGCTGTGTCTGCTGTGTCTTCTTCTTCTGGCGAGGAACCTCACCAGCGCTGGCTGTGATACGGCAGGCAAAAACGGGGGTAGGCACCCCTGATAATCTCACCCAAAAACGAGATGACCAGCGCAACCTTCGGGGCTCCAAGAACTCACCTGCAGTCTCTATATGCGGTGGTAACCAATTTTGAACAGACCCCAAACTTCCATCTCCTTCTCCGGTGACATGGGTTCGGTGGCCATGGAAGTTTGTTATCTTCATCTACCTACTGGGGATGTTTACCCTCCTCAGGTTCCTCGAAATTCTCCGCTTCCTCCATGTACTTCTCGGACCTCCAACTTCTTCTCCTACATGTGGGCTGTATCAAGCGCGGGAGGAAGTTTGGGGGAAGGGAAGTGAGACTTCCTCGTTCCTTGACACTCGAGTGAGGAATAGCGCAGGAAGGCCACGATCAAGTTTAAGTTAACTGCTCGGTTCACGTACTCTCAACCCACGATGGGTTTTCTTGACAATGTGCGACGCTCCTAGGCTTGTCGTAACTGCTGCGGAGAAGGCAGATTTCAAACCATCCGATCATATCCAAAGGTCAAGTTTAGGGCATCAGGGTTAATCCGTGACTTTGCTTAACAAAGACAATTGCCATGGGATAAAAATCCAAGGCTAAAACTCAGACACACAGTCCAACATAGGATCTGTGGGTGCGTGGCCCCTCCAACATAGGCTTGAAACAAATATTAATCATAAGCCTTGGTCCAAGAAACCTCAATATGCAAATTATTTGATTATTTCCAAACCTTATTATCTTCCTCTAGGAACATTCCAATATTATGAAACTTTTAACATAGTTTATTATCATCATAACTACATCCCATCTATCTTTGGTGCAAAAACTCACTTACTTGATCAACCAACAACTTAATCCAAAATGGAACATACTTAAGGGTAATCATATTATTAACATCAACGACTTTCAATCTCCAACCCATGATTGAATCAATGAATTGAGTAACCAAGAAACTCAAAAGTTCTCCATCACATCATATACACCTTAAAAGAAATTTTACCCTTGAAATTAAGCTAAAATCTAGTCTATCACACATATATAAAAAGATTTACTTTAGTATGAATCAAATCATTTACAATATATGCCATTACAATCACCATATGTTTGGCTCTCTAGACGTACATACCAACATCTTATCACTCAGAAATCTAATATTGGTACGTGTATTATGCTCTTGACTATTTTTTGTATCACACTATACCCTTATGTACTCTTGTTGAAACTTTGCTATTTATTTATACGAGCTACTATATTCCCTGTGATTAATCCTCTATTTTCCCATACATGTATGTTTAAACATAAGAGAAGAAAACAACTTCCTTATATTGCCTAGGATTCCCTTCTTCTAGAGCTGGCTATGGTTCTCGCTTCATTTGAGAAGTATCTAGTATCACCCTTCTTGCAGAAGTGTCTAAGATTCACCCTCCATCATGAACTATCCATTTACTTGTGACACTTCAGATCACCATCTATTTTGGAAGTGGAAAAAGCTTATCTTGAAAATTGTTGTCCAAAATGTGACTACAAAGGTTTTCCAATGACTTAATTTTCGTGAAATATGTTGATACTCCTTTTGTAAGTCCTGCCAAGCCATTAATTTTTTTGCAGTACATTACACACACACACACACACACACATTCCTATTTTATTAAATTGTACACAATCCTGTGCAATTATTTTGGGTGTTTATTTTTGATTAGGTAACATAAAAATTTAAATGACTCAGTGACTATCACTCTAATATCTCTACTATGTTATCTTGACTCAAGAAAGTGCTAAACTATACCAATCATCATCATGGGAAACATTATTATAATCAGGTTGTATCTTTCTCCCTAGATAAATCATTCCTATTCGTTTGGTCTCCTTTTTCCTTTGGGATCTTTTATAAAACTTTGAGTTCAAATCAATGAAATGAGATATTATGTACTTATGCATAGCTTGTGTGTGATTCCTTTGGGGCATCCAGGGATTGGCACTTGAAAGACTTTCACACTGCCCAACCATGTAGTAGACTTGTGATTCAGCTACAAATGGACCAGCGACAGTTGGTATCAAATCAAAACACTCTCATCTACGTTAAGTAAATAATATATCCAATCTCTTGTACCTAAGAAACCACTAAGGTTTACAAAGGGGAATACTGAGGTGCCTTGGCTCAGGGTTCTAACTAGTAATCACCTCCAACCCATCTCATAATGATGGTTGAGGTTCCCCATTCTACCTGAACTTCATTAATCCAAAATGGACCTAAAGGTTCTCCTTTGAAACCCGAGAGAGTCTCCCATCATATGATCTTTCATCTAAGGAATACCTTGAGACCATCCATTATATTTAAATAGGGTGACTCTTCATCTTTTCTCTCTCTTACTAAGTATCTTGACTTGATCTATACTCTCATGATTTTGTATAGCATGGGAAACAACTAAAATAGAAAACTACATAAAAAAATATACATTAACACCGTGATATCTTATACTCTTGACTCAAGCTATGTGATAGAAGACTCAGACTAAGAAGTATCTTACAAATGGATCCAAAAAGTCACAACCAAGGAGAAAAACCTTCTGACTAAGAAGGATGGAAAGGAGAAGGTTCATAAGAGTAGATAAGAGGAAGGAAGCTAAAAAAAGAAAAGGAAGGGGAAGATGAAAAGGAAAAGGATAGGAAAAGGAAGATAAAAAGGAAAAGTAAAAGGAATCAATGATGGAAAAAGATAAAATAACTTGAAAAACATAAAGGAAATGGAGTGGATATGAGCAAAGGAACTAAGAGATTCATGGGACGTGAAGAAGACAAAGATGAAGAAGAACCAAGGAACGCCCTTTAGGATGATGTTTGGGAAGCACAAATTTCTTATGAAGTCTATGAATAATTGAGAAAACCACACAACATACATAGATCTTGGAGATCCATTCAATGATCTAAAACCTATCACTGTAAATAATTTTCTTGTTGAATCCAAAATTGTTCTTTGGTGAAGACAAGGAGGATATTTTGAACAAGATAGATGCACATATACTCTCCATGGAGAATGCCTTGGAGTGTTGGGCTGCACTAAAAACAAGATATTAATTTTTCCTACCTACTATCTGAATGGATCAACTAAATTGTGGTGAGAAAATTAACCCACTCACAAAAGATCATTCCATTTGAAGCCTATCTTTACAACCCGTTTGATGCTTAGCTTGGAGTTGAAGGAAAATAAGAAATAGTTCCCAGACTTTACTCAAGGTGACTCCTCTATGTCTGAATATAGTTGATAGTTTTTCCTCTTGGATCATCATGCCAAGAACATGACCCATGAAGAGAAGTTGGACCATTATGCTGAGGGGCTCAATGTGGTTCTACAAACTCTTTTTGCCTTTTCCATGACATGCCACTTTCCAGGATGCCTTTGACCACGCCCTAAAGATGGAAAGAACCATGATAATGGGCAAGGTAATAACTAGGACACATGTTATCTAGGAATGATAGTTGTTGTGATATACATTCCTAAGCAAGGGGGAAAACCTCAAGATGATAATAATAGGAACATAAATCAAGGTCACTGAAGCCCCAACCAAGGAAATTGCCTGAATCAAAGGCATATATGCTATAATTTTGGAAATAATCATAGAGAAAGGTGTACTATCGAAACAAAATTTTACATTTCTTGAAGAAAGAAATCCACCATAGGGGTGAGTTCCCCTATCAACATCCTGCATGATCCATCAATGCTAATAATCAAGGAAAGAATTAAGGAAATCAAAACTAGATCTAAATTATTCTCTTCTTATTTACAACTCATTTATTTTTGCAACAAACGTTGTGATTTTAGAATCATCATATCTTTGAAATTTTGAATTTGATTCCCTATTGTATTGGGATTACTCCACTTATCTATGACTCAGATGCTATCATGTATTCAAAGTCAAAATTGAATATCTTTTTGCAAAAAAAAATTCATCTCAATTTTGAAATCAAATTATCAACCAAGTGACTTGTCAATTTTTGAAATAGTGACTATGATACTGAGAATGATGATGTGAATCATGAGACCCATGGATGTTTTGGCAGTGTTGAATTTTTGGGACAAAATTCCTCTTAAGGGGGAAGGGTGTGACAATGTGCATTTTGTCTCACCAATGACCTAATTACTCTTTTACCCCTCAATCGTCAGATTTTCCTCACTCCTAATAATTTCCATGGTCAATGACATCATATGATAACTATAGTGAAATTCCATGTTTTGATATCAATTTCATAAACCTAAGTTCATAAATAACTTGCATATAATCTTGAATCCTTTGATTAACATCTTGATTGTACATACTCATCTTGTTTTGAAAATTGGCATACTTGTTCTACCCATCATGAAATTTATAGTCTAATCAAAACTTCTTATTAAGAGTTGTGATTTTTCTAAGAAAATACCAAAACCCCTACTTTTCCTTTCTTTTCCCCCATTTTTTCTTTCTCTTGTGCCTAGACCATGAGCATAACCTTTGGTGATCCCCCTTGAGCTGGGACTCTAGAATGAGAGGGGCATCTTGGGGTTGACCCAGCAGCTGTTGGATCTTGATCCAAGGATGTTGAGGTCATCTCCTAGCGCACACCCAAAGAGGAAAATATGGTAATAACCCCAAAACCATAAACCTGAGTCAGGACCTCTTCCCACCCTCTAGCCCCAATTCTTTCTCCTTTCTTCCTCTATCACAAATCCAGACTCCTTTTAGCCCTTGATTTCCCTGATCCAAGCCTTATAGGCCAAGAATACCGCCGCCACCTGTTGCCTAAATCTAACACCCCACAACCCTAAACTAGTCCCTATTAGCCTACAAAACCCCTGACTTCATCCTTGCATGCACACGTCAATCAACACTCTTTCTCTTCCTCTCTCTCTTTTCCCTCTTTTGTGTTGTCACATCTCACCCTGGCCGTACGCAGGCTGGGCGAGTGGGGTAAAAGACAAGATCCTTGGACCGACCAAACTTTGACAACAATCCCTCGACCAACCTTTTCCCCCTCTTATCTTTTCTCAGTAAAATCTTTTTCTCTCTGCTTAGTTTTCTAATTATATGGTCAAATGTTTAAACATCATATATTTGATTCCATTATCTAAAAATTATGACCCAACCATTCATTTTAATTAGAAAATCACAAGGAATTGTTTAAAATGGTTTCAAATCCTGCCTTATATTTTTTTCACTGATATCCATAAAAATAAGTCTTGATAATTATCTTAATTATCATACGACTATGTTATAATGACTAAATATCGAGAAACATAAAATTTTACTTTGATGATTATCTTTGGGAATTAAAACCATGATGATATGGTATTGAATAATGATGGGAATTAACCCTAATATTAATGCTTAATCCCCCTTGATATCAATATTTGATTTATGTGCATGGAATTATGATGGATATTGGTGGTGGCTTCTACCCCTAAATTTCATGATATTTGAATCTAAAGGTATCAAATCATATGTTTTCCACTCTCTTATAGAATTCCCCAAGTGCGATCCATATAATACAACATGGAAGCATGGAACATCAAGATCACTCCTAGATAATGTCACAAATAACATATCTTACGTTACAATAACATAGAACTTTACTCAATATGAGGTTTGCATTGCATCTGATACACATTAATTTCATGGAACTTAAAACTAACCTGGAAAACTAGATTACCCTCCTTGGATTGTATAAATGACACCACATTAAGTCTTGAGCTCGTATGTGCATCTATCTCTTGAGATCTATCCCATGTTGTACCTATGTGCATCCACACATAGCCAATGCATTCAACAAATAGTTGTTAGTGATTGGTTTTCATAATAAGATGAACACTAGACTTGAAATTGCAACTAAATTGAAAAGCGAATGCATAAAAATCATTTAAGGCATTATGATGAATTTTTAACTTGATTAAAATTCATATAAGGGAACCTTCTCGGTGAGCCTAATATGATCTCACTGAAAACAAACAAGGTGTGCAGACTTGGCCTAAACAAACCAAAAGCATAACTCATGGAACACACACAAGGTGTACATGCTTGGGCTTGAAACACAACCAAATGAAGGGGGGTCATGGGGCACCAACCTTCCATAAATGTTAACGAGATAGGGCCTTATTAGTATTTCTTATTAGCATGGTTTGATTTTAACTTAGGTTTACACCCATAATTCTTATCTTATCTTAAAACCTATAGAGGTATGAGTAATTGATTTGATCTTATTATTGATACATCTACATGATTTATCTTAAATGATATGCATATTAATTATACATCTTACATAATTCAAGTATCACATGATAACATGTGCAATATAAGTTTAATCATGATGTATGAGAAAAACTGATGATGCGATATAACTAAAACCCAATGCAAGGATCAATTACTTCTTTCCAGTAGGAGAAATGCTCCTACAATCTCCTAATCTTAACTCTGCATTATCCTATAATTATAACCCAATATTTACTTAGTTAGGAACCTAAACCCTAATCATGCTAAATCTAAAACTTTGTTAAAATAAAGGAAAAACATTCCATGTAACCAAGACCATTGTCTAGATTACAAAAGGGCGATTAAAAATCATATAGTTCAAATTATTTCTATGGTTTTTGAGACAAAACTTCATTTTCTAGACATTTAGAACTTATTCACCTGAGGTGGAAAAAGCCAACCATTGACTCTTCAATGTATGAGGGTTCATATTCATCCAACCTAGTCCAAGGGGCTACACCAACTAGGTCCCTGGGAAATCCCTTAAGAGATCCATGAAGAAATATGTCTGGAAACACACATGATTCCCCCATATATCATTCTCCTCTTATGTGTTTCTATGCACATGTCTACCACCACCACACGAGATGGAGTGATTTGTTGTTGGTGGACATTCTCATCCTAAGGGAGAAATAGTGGTTTCTCTGCCAACACTTAGGGCTTCCTAATAGCATGTGAATTGAATCAAATGTTTCCTAAAAGAGAAACACCCACACATCGCCTACTCTATTCTCTAGGGGTTCCTTACCACCACATATTGCACCTTATCAAATAGGCTGCCGCATCGCTCAGGAAAATGACTAACCCTTGAAGGGCCTTTGGCTCGTCTTCCGTTCTAGTTGAATAGGCCTTGCGATTCCTTTGATATCACTCCTAAAATATTGTCATCTCCGAGTACTACCCTGGCTATAGGCACCTAGCGCCAGTTCTCTATAGCCTCATTGCTAGAAAGTGACTTTATTCTCTCCTCCTTACTCAATCGTACATCCTTATTCCTCTTCCTTTACCTCAGGTTCAAACTCCTCTGGCTCGAAGTTGTGTAGCATGCTTGAAATACCAACAACATACCTCCTAGACACAACATGATGGGTAAGGAAGTAGCCATCTTTGTATCTAAGAAACCTCCATAAAAACTTTGGGGAACCCATGACTTGTTGTTTGTGGTATGTTCCTATAGTCATATCCATTACTAAGAAATTGTGATGGTGTACAACCTATGTAATGGTGTTTGCATCAAGTTTCCATTCTATTAGGTTATCTATCCCACAATCATGTGTTCACAATTACGGATGCATGCATGTATACCAACAATTCCAATGAGGATTGTGCCTAAAGACCTGAACAACTTAGGATTTTGTGGAAATTTCACAAGTCTGGGCATAAGATCAAATCCATCGAATGGTTACAAAAATTGGTGTTCGTACATGATATGTAAAAAAAATTGGGAATTTTTAGTTACATGGATAACATCATCTGATCATTTTCTTAAGCATTGAATTGAGTCTCAAATTTGAAGTCTAAAATAATGTCCACGTACATGAACCCACATAAAAGGAAAGAATCATGACCATTCTTACATCCCATATCTATTTTAAGTCATTTTGCCTATATATTACCTTATACGTAAATTTCCACAACATAGATCTGAATTAAAAAAATATTGAACTAGGAATCCATCACGAAGAATAAAAACTCATGGTAACATGACTTGAAGGTGCCATTGATGGACCCATTATATTATTCACTTTATGAGCACCTTACCATGATTTTGAGACATGATACTCTCTTAACTACATTATACATAGTTCTAATGATTGCAAGGTCTACGGATCCATGGAAATTATATCGAGTTATGAAACCCTAAAATCGAGATGTTATGTCTCTAAACTTGAGAACCATGTTAACAATTTGTGAGCACTATTATGTCAAACTTTTTTGGTGGAACCCCTTATAAACTGAAAATCATGATATCAAGTTGAAAGGCCACTTGATAATCCATATTGTGGCCTAATGGATCATTCATCCACTTGTTCATACTTGATAGTTGATATTTATGATAAATCTTGGAAACTTGTTAGTTGATTATGTGAGGATGAATGATCATCATTAAGGTCAAGAAGGAACAAATTACCATTAAACATGTAATCTTGAAATGCTAGTTGTTGAACACCGATCCTAATTATGTTATCTAATCAACCCTTAACCAAGATTTGACCCGAGCCTTTGAACTAATACACCCTTGGATATTGTGACTTGGAAGTTATAGTAAAGGTATGTACAATTTGATGTTGACTTGTTTGCTGTATTGCACTATACCCTTCTATACTCTTATTGAAAAACTTGGCTATTTATTTGAATGAGATACTCTATTACCTATGAATAATCCTCAATTAGAGAATAAAGAACTTCCACTTATTGCTAAGGATCACCCTTATTGTAGAAGTGAATAAGGTTTTTACTTCATTACAAAATTATCTTGTATCACTTTTTGTGTAGAAGTGGTTAAGGGTCACTATTTATTAAGAAGTAGCCTTTTACTTTTGACACTTTGGATCACCCTTCATTTTGGATGTGGGAAATACATGTCTTGAGATTTGCTAGACAAAATGGAAGATTGTGATAAAATACAAAAATCCTCGATGACTTAATTTTTTTACAATATGCTAAAACTCCTTTTATAAGTCCTGCCAAGTTGATACTTCCTTTGCAATATGTATATATACATATATATAATTGTTTCATGTTCCTAAACCATACAAAATGTCTATGTATTGATTTTGGGTCTTGATTTTTAATTTAGGTAATGAGAAACTTTAAAGGACTCTACTCATGCCTACGCTGGTATCTCTGCTATGTTCTATGCTGGACTCAAGACAATGCTACACCAAACCAGTCATCATCATGGGAAAATTATTGTAGTTGGGATGTAGCTTTCTATGTAAAGTTTTCTTTCATGTTAGTTTTCTTTCCTTGTTACCTTTGGGGCCTCATGTAAAGCTTTCAGTTTAGATCAATGAAATGAGATATTATTTCTTTGTGCATATGCTTGTGTGTGATTCCTTTAGGCAGATCAAGGATGAACAATTGAATCCTTTTAACACTACCTACCCAGGCAGTGGAATTAGAATCTGTAAAAAATGAATTTGCGACACTTAGATATATTGTTATCTAGGTTGGAGACAGGGCTATGTTTTTAGGGTTTCAAATTGGTTTCATTTGATTATGCTAAGGGGTCATGTAATTAATTAAAAGGTTTACTAATGATTAGTTTTTAGGTAATAGATTAGGGTAACATAAATAACTTGTGACATCCCCATATTTTCAACGTCTTGACCATGAGTGTGACATCCAAATTGAAACCCTCGCCTCAACAAAAATCACAATTCAAACTCACACACTAGGCTAAGATGAAGAAAATTAGGGGAGTCAACGGAAACCAAAGTAGCACATTCACATGAACAAGAACAAAGCACAAAACACAAGTTCACCACTCAACATATAGTTACAATTGAATTGTTACAACATTTGATATTACACATGGATGGTAAACTTCTACATATGCACTTAGACAATATTTTTACCTATACATCTGCTTGCCACACAACTCTCAATTATCAAGGTCTTCAAGGTCATATGTCCACATACCTAAAATAAAAATTATAAGTGGTACACATAAGCATAATATTATAAAATATTGTACTAAGTACGCTACATGATTCATATACCTCTCTAATACTATGACTTGGCAAAAATATAAATCTGATACTTGGTAGTAATAAAAGATAAAACTATACACTCAAACAATGATGTTTATTACCAAAAGAGAACACATATTTTAGGCACATTTTCCATTATATCATCCATTCATTTACTACATGAGAGTCAAATGCATTAAGGCCTTATAATCTACTACCAAAGAATTGGATCATTATCAAATGTGATGTACTACCTAAGAGTTGGAACACTTTCAAGTACTTTACTACCAAAGAGTTGAAGTACTTGTTTTCCAACACTTTACTACAAAAGAGTGGAAGTTCTTAGATATAATGGAACAAATACATTATGTTTCATTTATTCAAGACTATAAATATAAAAAAATCAAGCAAGGTAGGATACAAGAAACAGTTATTTCATCCAATGTCATATGACAAGTATTTTGTACACATAATACAACCATATTATATAGTAGGACAAGTAAGAGGTAAATCACACCTTCAACAGAGATAAAAAATCATCACATATTGCTGAGTCAACTACCAGTCTTGGTCAAACCCTGATTAAGACATGATCAACTACTATCATCATATCCTCATCATTTTAACCCTAGTGATGATTAATTTTTATGGTCTATCTTAGGTGTTTCTATGTCTTTCCATCTTAAATTGTCTTCTTGTCTTATAATTATCTTACTAATGTAATATTTCATTTTATGGTTCACTAACTAATAATCCTATCTCATATTATTATAGGAACATAATAACCTTAGGTTACATTCATTAGTCATAGTAGGGTTACACATCATGTATTAAGAGTCATCTTTGTATGATATGAATTGTGTGTATCATAATGATCTCAAAACTACATATAAGGTTCCATGTACTGATATGAGCATATACTGAAAGTTTTACAATTTATATCCCATTATTATGCTTATTCCATTTTATTTAGAGTTGTAAGCCCAAAATAGTTATATCGAGCAAATTACATCATTTTATGTTCAAACATCACCATATATGATGTAATATAGATTATATTTCATATTTGGGAGTTACTGGTGCATTGTGACAATTTTAGGTCATCGTTTGATATTTAATCTACATGATACAAGTGTAATATATATTATATAATATCACTAATATTTTAAGCATAAAAATACTGATATTATGATTCTATGTTGTTCTACTCCTTTTTCTAAGAATTATAGTAATTTTCTTATATTTTTTTGATAACCAAGCTAATCACTATGAATTATGTAAGATTTGAGAATTTCTAAGAATATTTACCTTTTTAATCCACTCAGGAAACACCATGTATCTACTAAGGGGGCGCCGCTTCTATTGATTCCACTTGTGGACTTGCATGGTTTAGCATCAAGACGGTTGGTTTGTGTCTGATGGTCTGGGTTCAGATGGTTCATGCTCTCTAGACTGTCTGCTCTCCCTTCTTTGCTTTCTCATAAATAGGAGCAGCTGTCGAGACACTTTTCTCCAGTGAGCAACCAACCACACCAAGAAACTCCAAATCATCCTATAACACCACCTCAACTTCATAGGGTTCAACAGACCACCAAGGCTACTATTCTTCTACTATGTGGTTGTGGAGTTCCTTCTTCACAAGGTCACCGTCGCCAGGTTTTTCTGTAGTGGAGCAAAGAGGGAATCAGCCTCTACTCATCCTCACATTGATACGAAGATTCAAAAAGCTTCTATGCACCTCCATCCACTTCCTGAGGTTGTCTAATTGCACTATATAGGTCTATCAATCCACTCCCTAACTCTGTTTTCATCTCCAGCCAACCTTGGCTCATTGGTCATGGAAACCTCCACAAAAATCACTGAAAATGCATGCATCATTCTCCTTTGACCTCGACCTTCATATTACCGTAGTTTCTATTCCTTCATACTACCTTCTAGCTCCATTGTCTACCTCTAGAAACTGCCTACTAGATGCACTGGAGACCAAGAGGAAGAAGGGAGTTTGTTCTCTCTACTCTCACGCATAAACTCGCCAAATGAAGGCTCATTAGAAAGATTGTGACCAGAAGAAACCATATGCACAATCCAAATCGTGCTTTACCCCACAATCTCATCGCTCCATGATGTGGATTGTCACTACCCACCACCTTATTCTAACCGCAAGGTATAATAAGATGTGGCAGCCTGTCAGATATCATCTGAGGGCGGTAGCTCTACCTCTTATATACATATTTGTGGCATCTACTTCTCACAAGCCACAATCATTGGTTCAGAATTGTAAGGCCAAAACTAGGCAAATATCTAGAAGGCAAGGGCGCATGACACATCATTTATCCATAACTCAACCTATTAGTATCACTGAGCTTGGTCCAAATATCATTGAAATACCAACCATTACATTATATGCAATTTTTGATATCTCCTTCTAGGTACATCCATTACCATGAGACTTTAGACATAGCTTTATAGTCAAATAATCTTTCTCCCATTAAAATTTGATGGAAAAAGCCACTATTTGATTCGTCAAATAATTTTTTCACATAGGTAGGTACTTTGGCATATTAATCATAAGGTCAACAGATAATATCTTCCAAACTCCATCAGAACACTTAGAACTCTTAATATAAACCAAACACATGAATTCAAAATGTCATTAGATATTTCAAGTCCTTAAGATTTCACTCCATCACACCCTACACACCATAAGATAATTTTGTCCTCAAAATTAAGTCAAAAAAAATCCACTCCATCACATCACATATATATTCAAAGAAATTTCTTCCTCAAAATTAAACCATCCTCTTACTCCAGGAAGAAAAACTAAATGATATTCAAGCATATGTAGGACACCACTCTCCGCGTGCAACATCTCTAGGAACAAGAGGTCCATAACTTGTTTGTACCACTCCTAGGAGGATTATACATAAACTAAGGAAACTACCTCTTCAGAAAAGCTTGAAACATATCTTTGTAATCTTAGGTTAGGTCATGAACTCCTTTTTAATTTAGGACTTCCGTACTCTTTCCACCCAAGAACTAAGATTTTAACATATACTTTTATGAGGGAGTTAACTTTAATTAACCCAGATTATCCATCTTGACCAAATTAAGGTGTCATCACATTTTTTTGTTGTTCTTATTTTTCAAGATATATTCAACAACTTTATTGAGAACTAACATTGAAACATCATTTAGTATGTATAATTAATATGACATCATTTCACTTTCACATTTGGTTACAAACTTTATTAGTGACTTCATCACTTGATTCACCAACCTTATAATCTCATCATTCTTCATGTGGTTAACAATCTATACATAAAGAGTTATTAAACCACCACTAGATTTTCCACCATGGAATATCCATATATCACATATTGATATTAGATCGCATTCTTACATATATTATATCACAATTGTGCTAGAAGAACTTATACAAGTGGATCAACAAACATATATCAAGGCTTTATCCTACCCACTAATGCTCTCATAAACCTGATCTCAAGGGTAGTTCCAAGCTCAATCTCAAAGCTTACTCAATTATATGAGTATCTGATAAGCACACACTTTATCTTCCCTTTTTGATCTAGGGTTCCCGAGTCTACCTCATTGGCATTGATGATTGTTTTCACAAGATTTCGCCACTTAGGCACAAACCAAACTATCATGGTGTGACATTATCTTCATAGTTTCTTTATCCATGAGATATTCTTACTCAACTTTCTCATATACACCACTAGAGTCTTACATAGGGAACCACCAACCCAAATACGAGGCTTTACAAAAAAAACTAACACAATTACCTCCTTCAGAGTCTTGAGACTCTATCCCTCACCTATATGGTAGGTTCTCATGTTAATATTCACATGTAAAAAAATCCTCTCTCAAATTATAGGGGTTACATGTAAGAATTGATAATTATTATGAATAAGCATGCATTTAAACTATTTTGGATCCAAAAATTACCATTTCTAGTGAAATAACTAGTCAAATCCATGGAGCTTCTTTTTTCCATTCATTCCTTCATGTTCTTCTGGAAGTTTGGGGTGATTTTGGGTGAGTCTTTGGCTTCCTCCATGGTTGGTGAAGAATTCAACTCATCATCTATCACCTCCTTCCATATATATAGCACAATTACCTATGAAACATGCAAAAAAGTTTCATAAGTGCATTTCACTAGAATTGAAAATTATTGGGAATAAGCATGCATTTAAACTATTTTGGATATATACTCCAACTAGACCTTTGAATCAAATTTTCTCAAAAAAAACTAGTGGGTTTGTCTATAATTATTTTTAGTAGATATTCGATTTTAAAAGGGTTTTGGTCATGCGAACTACTTCTCTCCTCACAAATCACAATATTGGGTTGCATTTGAAGCAAAAATTACAAACTTCCGAATTAGGGTATCAAAATCTCATTAAAAACAATATGGATTTGATGAGTCTTTAGGTAAACTATCTCATGATAGAATCATCAAAGTGGATAGGAAAGTTGTTTCACTTGAAAACGTTCAACCCTATATGCTAGTCCACCTTACATGGATGACTTGGATATGCATAAGGGTAAAAGTAGATAGGTTAGTGTTGCCTACCTTAATGGGTAATATAATATATGAAGGGGCTTTCTTAAAGAGAAGGGATTGCTATAAATCAAATACTCCTATTTTATTTTCCTTTTATTTTCTCTATTGCCATTAAATAGGAGCACCTTTATTTTATTTTGAATGTTTATTTTTCTTGGAAATTTAGTTTTTTAGGGTGGTAAGGTGGTAGGAAGAAGCAGAGAGTGGGAAGGATTGACCACCCTGACCTTTTGGAGAGTGGGAAAGGCTGAATCTTTTTGTATTTTTGATGTAGTAAGAGATATGAAATGGTGAAAGAAAGGGGGTGAAGAGAGATAAAAAGTAACATGAATCTTCACATGGGGTTTCCTTAAAGAAGGTATTCCAAGTAACTTCATTAACTTTTCAACTAAATCATTATAAGTGAGAAACATGGTAAATAATATGTTTCTCATAATTTTTGATAGAAACCCTAACTATTTGTAATTTGGAATGGTTGTAACTCATTCACTGAATCAAATACCAACAGAGAAGTCCCAAACAATCATGAAACTAGTAGATCACTTCAAAAAGCAACAAACTCGAGAAATTGTAAAAAAATTAATAGAAGGTGAACATTTCATATCCAAAATGTAGAGGTATATTTACAACATCTTTTTATGGTAAAACATTTCAAAATTTGGGTAATGATGGAATCATCTCTTCAAAGTACTTACAATCATGTCAACTTCTACTTAACGAGCAGTAAATTGTAAAAGCAAAGAACTAACTAGCACACACAACAAACTATACAAATCTACATGCAATGCAATATGTGGTGTGACATGGAAATAAAAATGATATTTGTGAAAAGTAACAAAAATATTCATAGAATTTAAATATGAAGCAAAAATGCATGATATGTAATGGAATTAAAATTGCAAGATAAATCAAGAATTAAGTCAAGTCAAGGAAAAGGGATACCACCTTTCCAACCCAAGATTTGTATATGTGTTGTCTTCAACATGGAACTAGGATTGTAGTGTTGGGGAATGATCATTATTATTGGCATGTATTGCAGTGGGTCTTGCAACTATTGGTCATATGTCATTGAAGTATCTAGGGTTCTAACTACCACAACCATTATGAGTAGTATGATAGTTCTAATACAACAACCAAAATCTACTGACCTTGTAGACTTTTCTCCAACTTTTTTCCATGGTCATTCTCAACACCAAGAGATTTCTAATACTGAGGCATAATGGTAGTGGTTATGATAACTACTACTTTCTTTCTGACTCAAACCTCAAGCAAATAACAAATCCTCAACTTAATAACAATGATTGTTCTAGGGTAAAATGGCTGTTGTGGGCACTTTTTCCATGGAAATTTCATTTCAACTCAAAATTTTATTTCTCAATACTAAATATTTAAATTAATTCACAAAACTACCATATTTTTTCATGTATATCTATCCTAAGAACAAAAAAAAAGGAACTTTCAAGTATATGTATGTGTTTGTTTCGTGGAATTGTGAAAAAAGGATTAAGTAAGGTTTTTAAAGTTTTGCAAAACATGTGGGACTACCCCCCAAGAGTGGTAATTTCTACAACGTCATCCATGACATGTCACTTCAACCAAATCACAAGCAATGTTTTCAAGGTGCATATCCTTCTTGAAATAATTTGGAGGGTGTTATTTAGTCCTTGATTAAAGAAATCTTCAAACCAACAATCATTGGAAGTGCTTTCCTTCAAATCTTATTGTGGGGGGTTGATCTCTTGCAATTTGTGTCCCAAACATAAAGGTAATGGAGATAGATCTTGATGAATCAAACTTCAAATTTATAACCAAATACATTAGATGCCCTTAATGATAATAATACGAGGTCCTAAGTAGTACGCGTGGTTGAACACATGGATAAGGGTGACAATCTGTTTAGGACTTAATATCTTATATTATTTAAGTCAAATCAAGAGTAAGTAATTGTACCTTATAGAATAGGGTAACCAACAAGAAAATCAAGAACATGGTAAATGAAAACTAAATTAAAAAAACAAAACAAGTGGTAGGTATTTTTGATAGATTTTGATATTTCGATAGAATATGGACCAAGTTTCATCAACCAAGCATACTCAAAAACATGTGAACACTCAGACCCATTGTATACCCTTAGCTTAGTTTATGAGAAATCATCATTACAATCTATTTTGTCCTCTCTTGAGATCAAGTGAAGTCTAGATTATAAGCATATACTCTCAAGATGACAAACAAACAACCAAAAGATACAAACATATGATCATTAGATCTAGTGATCAAACACTTTCATGCATTCAGAATGCTCCTTAACTCCATATCCAATCTAGAACTAATCTTTTGAAGAATTAGAAATCATACATATGAAGATGGTATCTAATAACAGATATGATTCATTCATGAACAAGAGCAAGAAAATTAACTTTGCTAATAGTATATATATTCAATATATTATGAATTTTTTCATGTTGGGAGAGCCTTTATGGATACTCAACTACCCAATTCAACTAGTCAAATCACTCACATATACAAATGAAAAACTAATTTATAGATGACAAAGGCCATATACAAAGAAGACTGAGGAATGGATATGCACAAAGTGGTAAGGAAGAAGTTACACAACAAAACAATAATCACAAGATAGTGAATCACAATGAAACCCTCCTCTTCAGTGCTGATGGTGGAAGTGATGGAAGGGAAGGAGACTTCAATCTCCTTCTCTCAAAGATGGAGTGAAAATGCCTCCAAGGAAGAAGGACCGGTGAGCTAGGACTCTCATACTTTTCAAACTATGAAGAGGGATGGCAAAGTGGAGTTTAGTAGCACTTTGTGCAAAAGAAGACATGCCTTCTTTTGAAGGCTTAGGGTACCTATTTATATGGATCAGTCGCACGCTTGAGGCACCTAAAGGGTGGGGGATTTAATTACACCTCAAGCCTTAGGCCATGTGCCTCAATGTGTGTGCTTAACCAACCTTGTGGCAACTATTGTCATAGAGAGTCCATTGGTAGACAATTAACCCCATGGCACCATTGGTTGAAAACTAGACCTAGAATGCCATCACTAGATGAAAGTAGAACCTTTGTCAATTGATGTTTCAATAAATTTAAATTAGTTTATTCAAGGAGGGAGTCAGGCCAATTGTTGGAATATGGAGTCCCATCGCTAGATGGAGCCATCTAGGTAATCATTTGAAAGAAAAGGCGAGCCATCGACAAACAACTGCCAATGAATCATCGGTAGAAAAATACCTATGAAGTTCTAGATCTTTAAGTGGTGACTTTCTTGGCAATTAGTTGACATGATCAACCTATTTCATCATATGATTGATGCACACAACTAATGAACCAAGCGTGCTTAAAAATTTGATTTTTTTCTTCAAAAATATGCAAAGTTATTACTAACAAGAGGAAATATCAATTAATGCAAGTAAATACAACATTTATCATATGGTAGACTAGAATAATAAGAGAAGTGGAGGGTATACTAGGAATATAACATCCGCAAAATTGGATGTTATCAACCCCACCATACTAATAGTCTCTCTTTTACTCAAGATATCAAATGGAACCAGAGTATGAGGTGATAGATAAGCATTTTTAGTGAATCAAGGTAGATATCATCATGCCTTTATGTCAACTCTATACAAATATTTTAGCTTGGCTGAAGTTGTTGCTATTTCCCCCCAAGAATTTCCCTTGAAACAAGGAGTGCATTGACCATTTGTCAGTTACTCCCCCTACTCAAAGTTGGATTCTTCCTCTATGATATCCACTCTGAGTCTTATTTCATGATCATACAATGCACAAATCTCAAGTAGGTAGCCTTCACTCCCAAATTTTGTTTTTTTTGAATAGCAAAAAGAGAGTGTAGGGTAGGATTAGGTTAGGTGTAGCTTGTTCTTCTTCAAGTCACCCAGTCAGAGTCTAATTGTGACATTCAAGTGACTTTTGTGAAAACCATTAAAGAACAAGGGGTTATTTTATATAAATTTTGAGTTCCTTTATTGAACATGATGTAACTGTGTTCATGAGCACCATTATACACCAGTCGAACAACACCCTTGGCTCATTACGTGGCACAAGTCTCATGTTTTTATGCCTTCTCAAGATTTTATTCTTTCTCTTTTGGTCCTTTTGCAATGATGGGATTTTTAGGGTTTTTTGTGGGCTACCAAGCCTCTTTTTCTCCTTTTTAAGATTTTATATAGCAACCAGAAGGGGCATCGTTTCCCTTGATACGAGAATTGTGCATCTGATGATCACTTAGAAATGTTATCAGACTAAGATCCACTTTATTTTTAGTGATATATGCAGGTGTTTATACATTTTGTTTGCAACCTATAGAATCTTAAAAGATATTTGGCATAAAATCATTATCAACTAGAAAGTTATGTGTTATTTATTACCCAAATTCTTTACTTGATACTATAAGAAAGGCAGACTAGGGACAATTCAAAATAGTTTATGAGTGAAGATAACTATTGTAAAATTAGATCAAACTTGCTTAATGTCAAAGTTACCGTCAATTTCGTCAATATTTTCATTACCTAAAGTTCAATGCACTAACTATCATCTAACATGCTCAAAATATACACAATTTTAAATATTCTTGGAGATATAGTTTGTGAAGATGTTGTATAACTAAATTTGATATTAACATGATGAGGATGATAGTGTACCTATGCCTCCTATTCACACACCCCAAAATTATCCTCCACTCTATCCCTAGAGTGTCAATGGAAGAGGTTACATATGAATAATCAAGTTTTAATTTTTCTCTTGTAGTCCCTCATTTTCCTAATGGGATCCCAACAACTACACAACATAAGCACCACATAGATGATGGTAATAATCATCTTGGAACTCTTCTACCCTTTTTTTCCATGCCATCCAACACTTGCATCCATAGTAGCACATGGAAACCACAATCATTAGATTGTTGTATCTGTTGTGGGGTCCTATGTTAGAATCACAACTTTCCAAAATCTCCATTTTCCATTGAATATCTCTTGCCATATTTCTTGATCAACCTGATTATGCCATTTGTGCACTTCTTAGCCTTGTTCTCAGTTATGCTTGTGGGTTTTGTGGTGTTTGTGGTTTTTCTCATGTTGTAGAGAACATCATAGCTATTACATAGGATATATGTTCAGGTCATTATGCTGATGGGTGTAGTATACAATGCACGTCATGAAGAACATGTAGAAAAATAGATCAAGGGACATGCATCTTTAGTTGATTGATTAGTCTTTCCTCTTCTCTGGGTCCTTTTTTCATCTTATTTCCCCAAAGAGGCTGTATTCAATAATGTAATATGTTCCAGCTTGTCTCCTAGTACTAATTGGCAAGTTATCATTATGTTTGCCATAATGGACTCTCTGATATTAGAGTAAGGATATCTCAAAGATCTAGTTATAGGAATTGTACATCACTGCAATAGAAGATGACTACAAGGTCTTCATCGTCTAGTTTGAGATTCTCCATGATGAGATCCAAGTCTAATTGTGGTAGTCCATAACTTGCATCCCTATTAAAGTTGTAAAATGTTGTTATCACTATATCTGGATGTAGTATGTCATCTTATTATATGGCATGTTCATGGGGTATATCTTGTTTTTGCATCTACCATTGATTCTTGTTCAGGCTCTGAAGTAGATTGAGAGGTTTCTATTGATATTGAATCAGGATGAGAAGGCGTATGTTATTTTGGAGTTGTGGTTGTCCCAAAAAGCATTTCATTCTATTGTGCTTGCTAGCAGTTCCTTCTAGAGAGCCTTGAATTGTTCCTTCCATTAATTCTTCTCTAGAAGGAGAATTGCTGTGTACATCTACATGGGGATGGAGTCCGTCTACCAGCCATAAAAGAATCTTCTATCGTGGACAATTTCCATGACACACTTCTCACATAAACCATGGAAGTTTTCTTTTGCAATGTCTTCTAGGGGGATTCTTTAGTTAATCACCTCTATCATTGTTAGGACCATGAATTTTCTATACCCTAAATCTAGAAGTTGTTGGGGGACATTGGAGTTTATTATAAAGTTTTTCTAGTTTGGAATCCACTAGCTATCAACTCCCTTGATTAGGATTTTGAGTCTTATGGGGATCATTTGTAGGTTTTGAGCTTTGAAATCCCAAAAAACCGTCCTATTGCATGACATATATCTTGTATAGCAGTTATATACTACAATTTAGCATTCAACTGTGTCAACAATTGACAATAGCAGTGATATTTGGCCTTGTAAGTTAGTGTGATGAGCTTTATGTTCCTATTTCTTCTTAGTGTGAAGAGGACTTCATTGACTAAGGGTTCTCTAGAAATTTCCTTCATAGAGTCGAGAAGATAGAATCGATATAGTAAGCCGACCCTTCATTGTCTATGTGCATGAATTATTCAATAGTAGTTCCATAGATCACTTTGAAGAACCTTTTACTGATATATTCCTTTACCCTGAATGCTATTCTTTCATCTTCCCCAATAAGGATGAACCCTTGATTCTGATATGGCACATCACTCTCAGGATTGTCATAATCAAGAACATCAACCAAAATGTGGTTGTTCCTCAGGAGATTCTTCAAAGTGAATGTCATGTACATGACTCTCATTATACATGGAAGCGATGGATGCACAACTTGGCTGGCATCATGAGGGTCTTTGTCTTAAGGAAGTTTGTATTATCTATTATGTAAGGAGAATCCTTGAACAAATTTGTATATTTTCCATGTCATCATCAGAAGTGCCCTTGTTGTGGCATTCCCATTGTGCATCACCTTATACACACTGCCTTTTATAGGTTGTATTATGGGTTGGTGGGATGTGAATTCTCCATAGGCATCTTCATACAAGAAAGGTGATGGGGCTTTATTAGTGAAGTTATCTTCAAGTCCTTCTATCACATATTTAGTAGTTTCCCTCACTTTGTCATCTAGAGAAGGGAAACATTCAGGGATTGCTTTGTTTTTGCATGTTGCTTCTTCTGCTTTAGTGTTTGTAGCCGCCTCATTATTGTCTCATGCAACTTATCTCTTGTAGCTCTATCTGTTTCATTCTCCCCTAATGTCTTTGATGTTGGATCCTAGGATGGGTGATTGGATGCTCTAGAGGGGGGTGAATAGAATTGAATACACCTAAACAAAATTCATTAGTCCTTCAGATTATATCACAAGTTAAGGTTGCTAATATGAGAATTTGAGTGCAACTAAAACATACATAGGAAGGGAGAGAGAGATTGAATAAGCACCAAGTGACAAGCTATGTAGAGTGGTTCCACACTCCAAACTAGGAGTATGTCAGTCTACTACCTAAAGAGGTCAACATCTAGGATTTCTAAGTGTGTATTCCTCTATATATTCACTTATAAGAATTACAACACATGACCCACCAAAGGACTTACCTATCCAATACAAAGAGTCTTCAACCTTACCAAGGACTTACCCACTTTACGACGAGTCTTCATCCTTCACCAGGGACTTACCCACTCTTGTACAAGTCTTCAGCCTTGCAGGGATTACCCACTCTTCTTGGATCTTCATCCTTTGAATTCACCTTCACTCAGAGAAGATTTCACCAAGGACTTACCCACTTGAGCAAGGAGTCTTCTACCTTCACCAAGGGCTTGCCCACTCTTGCTCCAAGCCTTCAGCCTTGATCTTCACCAAGGGACTCCTTCCCTTGTTCTTCTTCACCTCTTTTATCCAAGAGAGAGGACCTTCATCTTCATGGTTGAAAGAGAGATTGGGAGGTGGTGGAAGTGAGAGCCTCTCAAGATATACAAATAAAATTAGCTCTCTTACATGTTTCCTACTCACTCTAATGAATGTAGCAAGTGATTAATCTTAGAGAGAGAGAGAGAAGGCTATAGGATACACTAAACTATAGAATAGGAACCTCATATAGAGTTTTACATTTAATGCTCAATCTTAGAATGAAGACCAAGGGGTCCTGTTTATAATTAGGGATGCCTCTTAGCCTTTGGAAATACTTAAGAATGAAAACTAGACATTTTTTGGCTTGCAATGGATATATTTTTGATTGTGGAAACTTCACAATGGCTAGAAACACTTTTTTGCACTTTTCCATACAATGCTATCAGTCGAGTTTCTATAAAGGTATCTCGACCAAATGCACTATGCAACAAAGATAATTTGACCAATCAGTCAAGTTTGTCCTGGTGGAAACTCGACTGAGTGTAGTGTTCAGTCAAGTTCTTTGTATAGGAAACTCGACCGGTCCATGACATTCTCAAAATCCATAAAGGATCGATCGAGATTGTAACTCGACTGGTAAAGTGCCAGTAATGAATTTTGGAAAATGTCATTAAAGTGATTAAATATTTGATTTAAGTGCTCTTGATTTTTTCTAAGCTTAATTACAAGTCATACAATTATTAAAAGTGATTTACAACAAAATTCTAATGGATTTACAACATATTCCAAAACTGTGCACTTGTATGGACTTTGACTTGTCTTTTCTCCAATTTGAGATGCACAAGTTAAGGCATTTGGAGTGTGTCTATACCTAATATAAAACCACTCAAGTAGAAGCATTAGACACAAATAATTGGAATGGTTTAGTCATCATCAAAACAAGAGTTTAGTCAATTTAGACCTTGAATCAACATTGACTACATTTACCCTGAGTCAACATTTGATGCATTTGTTAATTGTCTAGGGGAGGCCATAAAGATTACATTGGCTTCATTGTAATCTTTAGAGTTACCAACTTTTTGAATGAAGTGTTCTTCTTCATAGTGGCCTGAGAGTACTATAATGGCACAATACTTTACCAGTCATATCATTTGAGTTGCACCTTGTGTTGACCTAGAGGTTATACATTACTTATATTTTGATAATGACTTAACCATTCCACTCATATGTATCTAATATGTGCGTTTAAGATTGTTTGCAGGCATTAGGTACATGAAAAGGATCAAATATACAAATCCCTAGAATGGGTCAAGTTCAAGTCAAAATGGCTACAAGTGTGCGTTTTGGGATTTCTATGTAAACGACCTTAGAACATCCATGTAATCACTTGTAATGATGAATTGACTTGTAACTTAGAAGAGAAAAATGTTTGGGACAAAATTCACCAAGTGCTAATCACTTTAAATGCAAATTAGAAAATGGATTACAGGCACTTGGTCGGTCGAGTTTCCCTGGCTTGAAACTCGACCGATCATCCTTGGTCAATTTTCTGAAGATTGCATCGGTCGAGTTGTGCACTCACAGAACTCGACCGATCAGGTAACATGCCATTTCCAGTTTAAATGGTCGGTTGAGTTTTGTCAGGACAAACTTGACCGATCATTTGAATATCGGTTTTGTCTCTTATTTGATCGGTCGAGTTACCCCCATTGAAACTCGACCGATTGCATTGTACGGAATTTGCAGAAAAAGTAATGGACCATTGGTGAAGTGTTTTGGGCAAAAATAGAGTCGTTTTCTTGAACAAAAAATGACTATTTTTGCATCCAAGTGTCCCACAACTTAAAGGGCCACCCTCAACTATAAATAGAACCCCTTGGAGTTCATTCCAAGCTGCTCTTCCATTGCAAACTTGGTTCTAGCCTAGTTGAGAGTGTTCCAAGCCCTTGAGCCCCTTTCTCTCTCTACCTTCAAGATAAATTCGTGAGTTATGAGGGAGTTAGGTCCATGTGTATGAGAGCTATTCCTTGTATGATGTACAACTCTCCTTTCTCTCTTTCTACCTCCTATTTCCTTTGAAGATTGATTGAAGCTGCTTCTCCAAGTGAAAGAGAGGTTGCTGTTGTTCTTCTCCGAGTGAAGGTGAAGATGATGGCTGATCTTCAAGAGTGAAGATAGCTTACTACTCCAGATCCCTTGGTGAAGGTGAAACGTGGAGAAGCTCTCCAAGAGCAGGAGAGGTGCAAGGCAAAAGCTCAAGTGAGATAGGTAAATCCTGCAAGGCTGAAGACTAAGGTAAGATTGGGTAAGTCCTTTGAAGAAGGCTGAAGAATCTTGCTTCGTGGGTAAGTCCTTGGAATGGTAGAAGATCTTAGCTTGAGAAATTAAGTCCTTGGTTGTGTGGTTTATGTATCTTGTAATCTTATTGTGATATATAAGAGAACCAAGTTGCAAATCCTAGAGTCTAACCAACTCTAGGTAGTGAACTGACATCGCTCCTAAGTTTAGGACGTGGAACCACTCTAACCACCTATCCAAGTGCTTGTTATTCATTGTCTCTTATCCTTGCTTTGAATGCTAGATTAGGACATCAAATTGCTGCTTGGTTTAGTTTCTGCACTAAGTTTAAATTGGTGATCTAATTGATTTTGTGAAGTGTGTGTAGCTCTATTCACCCCCCTCTAGAGCCCATTGATCCAACAAGTGGTATCAGAGCGGGTCTTCTCCAAGCTACTTCAACAAGTAGGAGAAGATGGGCGATTCGGCTCTTAGGTCACTCAACCTTAAAGGAAGCTTCTCCATGAGACCTCTGGTTTTCGATGACACAAACTTTCTATATTGGAAGAGGAGAATGCAATTCTACCTCCATGGTGTGAGCTACGAAATGTGGAATATTGTCCACCTCAAATATGAAGATCTAAAAGGGGACATCACCACATGGACAGAAGCAGAGATGAAGCGTGCTCAACTCAACGCCAAAGCTGTGAGCATCATCTACGCCACTCTTACTCCATCCGAGTTCAACCGGATCTCTTCTTGGGACACGGCGCATGAGATATGGCACAAATTTGTGTGTCACCTATGAAGGAACCGAGCAAGTGAAGGAGGCCAAAGTCTACATGCTTGGTGGTCTTCTAGAGAACTTCAAGATGGGTAAGAATGAGAGAGTGGTGGATATGTACACTAGGCTAAATGTCATCTTGAATAGCTTGGCAGCTCTTGGGAGTGTTATGGATAGAGGTACTATCAATGCCAAGATCTCGAGATCAGATCCTAAGAGATGGGAGCCTAAGGTTACTTTAATTGAAGAAGTGTACAAGCTGAGTGAGTTGTCAACCGAGGAGTTGGTTGGTAACCTCCAAGCCCATGAACCTAGGCTTGACAAACAAGAAGAGGAAGATAAAAGAGAAGAAAAGGAGTCTAAGAAGATAAAGGACACAACCTTCAAAGAACAAGTTGAAGAAATGGTCTGATAAGAAAAACTTGCCTTGAAGTGTCCCAGCCCTTCCTCAAGTGAAGATGAAGGTTCCCATAGGCATGAAGCAAACTACTCAAAGGGGAAACACTTCAAGAGAAAGCCCTCCTCCTCAACTCCAAGATGCTATGAGTGTGGTTAAAAATGCCACTACAAGAGTGACTGCCCAAAGACCAAGAAGAGTAATCACAAGAGCAGCCACAAGAAAGATGACAAGCACAAGAGAGAAGCCAAGTACAAGAGGAAAGATAAGAAGGAAAGAAGATTCAAAGATGCAGCTCATGCGGCATGGGAGGAGTCATCTTCAAGCTCCTCAAGCTCTGAAGATGGAGAATGCCACTTAGCTCTCATGGCCTCCACTAGTGAAGATTTATGTGAGGTAAGTGAGGTAAGCAAGGTAAGTGAAGTTAATTTGCTAGAGCTGCCTAAAGAATCTATCATTGATATGCTTAATGAATGCCAATCATATTTTGCTAAATGTAAGTCTAAGAGGAAGAGATTAGGCAAAATAGTTTATGATCTTTATGCCAAGATTGATATTTTTGATAAAAATGAAAAATTGCATCTTGATAGCATAGATTCCTTGCAAGGGAAATTTCTTAACATTGAACTTCAATACAATGGAGTAGAGGTTGAGAATGGTGTTTATTTTAAAAATATTGAAGATCTTAAGATAGAAAACCAAAAGTGCCTAGATGAGCTTGATACTCTTAAAACTAAAAATATAGAACTCAAGCTTATTGATGATGCTAGGAGAGATGAAGTCTATGCCTATCAAAGAGAGATTGTTGTTATTAAATCTGAAAATGCCAAGTTGCTTGCTCAAGTTAGTGATTTATCTTCTAGGCCTATTTTGCCAAGAAATGAAGTTGCTAGCTTAAATTTAGAAAAGGATTCCCTTCTTACTAAAGCCCTCTGTCTTGAGGCTGACCTTTTGCATGTTAGAGAAGATCTTGCTAGTCTTTCTACTACGGTTATAAATCTTAGTGATTGTAATGCTAAGTTAAGATCTACTTTGCAAAGGTTTCACTTGGGAAAGAAATCCCTCAATGATGTCTTAGAACACTCTACCAAACATGTTGGTACTAGTGGTTTGGGATATGATGGGACTGCTCCCAAAGGTAAGAAAAAGAACAAGAACAAGGGTAAGAAGAAGAGTGTGGAACCTCCCATTTTCCATGGAGAGACTTCCGGCTCTAAGAACCCTATGGTTTGTGTGCATTACAAATGTGATTATTACTATTCTACTTATTGTCCTTACAAGCCCAAGGGGACCAACCCAAAGATGAAATGGGTCCCCAAGCTAACTCCGGATCCCAAAGTTTGAGTTGGGTTCTGACAGCCTCTTTTCTTGTAGGTTAAAAAGAAATGGATTGTTGATAGTGGCTGCTCTAAGCATATGACTGGAGAAATCAACCATTTCAACAAATTTGTGAAAAAGAAAGGATGATCGGTAACCTTCGGGGACAACAAGCACTACTACAGAAACAACCTTTGGCATCGGTTGTTTAACCCCCTTTGGCATCGGTTTCTGAGCGACGCCTATGTGGGCGCCGCTAAAGGTCGAACACTTCGACGTCGGTTTTTTAACCGACACCTATTTAACATATAGGCGTCGGTCTTTTAGTAGATAACCGACGCCAAAAGGGTTCGCGCCACAGAAAACAGCGTCATCTAGGATACATTCTACGTCGGTTATCTACTAAAAGACCGACGCCTATATGGACTATAGCGTCGGTGTTTACTTGGTAACCGACGCAGAAAGAGTCCTAGATGACGCTGTTTTCTGTGGCGCGAACCCTTTTGGCGTCGGTTTTCTATAAAAAACCAACGCCATACTTCAAGACGACACGGCCGTGCTTCCCTGCATGGCCGTGTTTAGTACTATAGGTGTCGGTTTTATATGAATAACCGACACCTTTTCCACCACGGCCGTGCTTTCCTGCACGGTTGGGTTGTTTGTACTATTAGGCGTCGGTTTTTATCCAATAACCGACACTGTAGGTCTTTGCTGACGGTTTTCTGTAAATAACCGACGCCTATATCTATTTTTTTTTCATATCAGTTTGCAGGCCTGCTGTGGCTGGTCAGCAGGATGAGAACCTGCAGTTTAGTTTTCTGAACTGCAGGTTTACGACATCCATTGATATCAGCCTACAAACAGGCCACAAACCTACAGAAGTCTCAAGGAAAATTTCACACAAGTAGATACATTCAGACATCAATTCAATTCTCACATTCACACATATAGAAACATTCAAATACATGTATTAACATTTAGAAATATTCATTTACAAAGTATCATTCATTATCGCTATCAACATCCCAATTATATCTTACAGTTGCCACTGCTTGTATGGCTTTTGCCCATTCTTCTCTTATTTCATTTAATGCTTCCATCGTATATGGAGCATGTATATTTTTAAGCGTTTACCTATAGTGTTGTCAGTTTTAAACACCTGCAAAGAGAATAATGTATATATATAAGTAATAATATAAAAATAAGATTGATATATTTCATACTAACTAATGAGACTATATATAATACCTCATGTATGGTATCGATGTCCAATGCGACATGTTTGATAATCATCTGCATAAATCGCATCACATAGTATGTGCATGCCCAGCCATTGTCTTGTGTAGCGCACTATAAATTGAAACATACAAAATAATACAACTAAGCACAATTCACATCAATAATATATACATTGGAGTCGGGAACTTACTTGTACGTTCTGCCAATTTATTGGCTGGTTCTTTTTCCTTGGGACCGTTCCTCCAGCCTTTTTGAATGCATCTAAACCCCTACATGTTAATATAACACAGTAAATTACATAAGTAAATAGTAATGTAATAACAGATGTTAACAGATACAAAAATGAAATATTTCTCACCAGAATAATGGCATTCTCATTACGTGTCCAATTTTAGTGTTTAATGTACTTCCCGCGGGATCTAGATAATAAACAGTGAACATCCCGGGGACAATAACTAGTAACTCCCAATGTTTACCGCTAGAGGTAAAAAGTTAACAATTAATAACTCAAAATGCACAATAAAAATGGAATTTTCTTAAGTCCAAATTATAAATAAAGTAAACTTACTTGACATTGAATGGAGCTATTATTATCGTCTTCTTTTGCTGACCAAAAATTGTAAAAGCATCTATACAATATTGTTGAACATTATCAAGGTCTTTAGCTACCATACTAATCAATGATGGAATCAAAAATCCCACATGATCAAATGCAAATTGTTTGCAATGAGCTTCGACTAAGTAGCTGCAAAACATGTATTACGTATGCATTAATATATAAGAAACCAGATCACCGGATCTTACACAAGGTATATGGATGTATAAACAAGATCTCACCTTATCCATGTCTCTATCATTGATGTATTCAGCCAATCATACATAAACAACTCAATAATATCTTGTATAAATAAAGAGCTATCATATGATTGACCTGCATAATCTACATCTAAAGAAACAATTATCGGGCAATGTATATTATGTGCCCGTAGCCAACATGCCATTCCCCTACAAGCAGGACCTAACGGGTATGTTAGGTCAGTTGGAACCCAAGTTGGTAATGCGGGAAGTGGAGGTGGAGGCCTAGGTGCTCCTGGTGTCTTCTTTTTAACCTGTATATATAATTTCAGATCAGTTGACATCATATATACACATTAACAGTCTAAATCAATGTAAATTTATCTTACAATTTCAGTAGTGTAGACGGCATCTGCTTTGGGCCACAATATGACCCCGCCTTTTGCCTCAGCAAGTGTATCAATATCCGGGTGGGGATATGGCAATGTATCTTCCCTCCAATCGGGTAACACACGTAATGGGCCCACACAAACGTAGCCCTGTGGCATTGGAGTCCCGTGAAACCTTTCCCCAGGAAGGGACGGGTAAGCCTGTGCCTCTGTAACAACATAGTCTTGTATTCTTAAGCGGCATGGCTTCAATGCCTACAAATTTATGTAAAGAATGTTATACATATATACATATCATCTTGAAAACATATCATCTTGAAAAGACTAGCTATAATGTCATAAACAATACTTACAGCAGATGTGTTAGGCGATGAGTCTCCAGGATTACTCGCAGTCTGTGCATCAGGAGAAGAGTGGGTTGCCATAGGCTGATTAGAAGCCTGAGATGCCTGCCACCGCATCAATTCTTCCTTGCCCTTCTCAGCAACTACATCGTTGACCTTCTTAGCAACTATATCCTTGACTCTCTTATTCTCCTATACATGGATAAAAGAAACATTAGCTTCTTATTATTGAATTTCCTTTTGCAGTAACATTCTAAAAAAAGAATAGGTTACCTCTTCTTGAGAAAGTCCCGCTCTGGGTTTACGCTGGGATGGCCCAAAGAATGCTTTGATGCCCACACCAGCGCTTGCACCCCTAACATGTCTAGGATGCTCTGGGTTACCCAGAGTAACTGTCAATTCATCCCTTGTGCCCTGAGGGATGAACGTGCCTTGTTTCCTCTGCTCGTGCAGCTCCCGCTAATCACCATCAACAGAAATTGGTAAGTTAACACCGCAAATAATCAATATTCAAACGATTGCTCTAAGAGTTGTATTTTACCATTTTCGCAGCCGCCTCAGCAGTTACGGGCTTCTTTATTTCACCCTTCTTGTTTTGCCTCCCAGCTATCCAGATATCATGGCGAGGCATGGGTGTGGCAGACTCCTGAGTAGGAGCAGACTCCTGAGTAGCCGCAGACTCCGCATGTAGTCTTTGGCGAACGCTTGCATAGCCTTTTAGACCCATAGTGTGGTCATGCACATTCAGTGCACGCCTTGATTTTTGTGCGTCACTGAGGGCCTAGTTAGTATGCACATTAATGATTTGGTTAGTATCACAAAATGTTAATCTTGAATAGGTGAATACAATGTATATTAATTAAATTGGGAGTGACACCTAATACCTTGAATTCTTCATATTTTCTTGAAGCAACAAAATTGTCCCAATCTTCTTTGTCCAAGAAGTTCCATTGTTCAAGGCCTAACTTCTTTTTCTTATCACCCTCTTTTATGTATTCTCTGTTCAGATTTGTCCTATAATTCCTAATCATGTTTCCAGCGCGTTGCATCACACTTTTACGATGCAACTTCTCATCCAATGCAAATAGATTCTGTAAAATAGAAATGTTATTAACTAGTATCCAAAATAGAATTGCAAATAATAGAATTTGTAATCTACAAAATAGAATTGCAAATAATAAAAACTCACGCATAAATACTTCCATATCAAGTCTTTTTTCCCCTGAGGAACTTTATGCCAATTATCATACTTAACACCACAATGGCTCCGAGTGGTACACCCAAGATAGTTTACAAAATTATTGCGGTTCACTCCAATTGCATTTCCTCCATTATCAAACTCCACAACCAATTTGGATCCACTGCCACTAAGCGCTATTAACTTCTTCAACAGAGTGATGCCCCTTTTCTTGTTAAGTGTTTGGTGCTGCGCATCAAGTTGCTCCAGTGCTTCAGTGGGTACATGTGCATCATCAACCTAAAATTTGACAAAAATAAACACACTAAATTAGCCCAATATAGAAATATAAGATATATGACATAACTAGAAGATAATGAATTTTATAGAAATATAGGATATGTTTTTAGAACTTACATTGGTATCCTCGCCATGCTCGTCATGGACAACATGCTCATCATGGACTTCATGCTCATCATGGACATCATGCTCATCATGGTCAGCCATCTGAAAATGTCATTAAAAAGGCAAACATTTTATTATTTGTATTAACTAGAAAAAGGCAAACATTTAGCATTTGTATTAACTAGAAAAAGGCAAACATTTAGCATTTGTATAAACATACATGTCTCTAAAATTGTGATCTTTATCAATTAACAATCCTTCATTGTGATCTCCGCACACATATAAGTCATCATTAGCTTCAATATTTTGTGGAGTTGGCAAGCCAACTGAGAATGGACTGGAGTCATCATACTTATCATAGTACTCTTCTTCATCTATAGGATCTTCAATGAACTGCCTTTTCCCATGAAGAACAACTGACCATTTATCATTTGCATGATCATCGATATAGAATATTTGTTTCGCCTGTGATGCCAATATGAATGGTTCACCCTTCTCGCCAATCTTTTCAAAGTTCACCAAAGTGAAACCCAATTCATCCACTATAACTCCTTTGGTGTTATCAACCCAATTACATTTAAAGAGCGAAATTTTGAAATCTATGTAGTCAAACTCCCAAATGTCTTCAATGACACCGTAATATGACATTTTAGCTTCACGTGGACTCTTATCCTTTGCACTTGCAAAGTACATAGTGGACGCTTGAAGAGTGACCCCACTATTTTGGACGACACTCTTATCATCTTGGCGCTTTGTGTAATATGTGAATCCATTAATGTCAAACCCTTCATAAGACATAACATTCAGTTTTGGTTTAAAGGCGAGGCATTTGATAGTTTCTGTAATATCATTTGGTGTTTGAGATAGTTGATGTAAGACTTTATCTTCAAACCACTTAGTAAAAGTCTTATTTTGCTCTCTAGCAAGCCACATTGAACTTGCTCAAGGATGTTGTCTCTTTATGAAATTGGTATGTTCCTCGATATAAACACTCACTTCGTCCATATTGTGTAAAATATACAAGTGAGCTTGTTCCAACTGCTCACGGCTGATTACTTTCACCCGTGATCCCAAAATTGCTTTGCCCTCCTCAATATTCTTGTCATTATCAGGAGTGTCATTACCACTGAGAAAGTCATTGCAAAAATCCATAACCTCTCTCGCCACATAACCTTCAATAATACTCCCTTCAGGCCGATAACGGTTTCGAACATCACCTTTAAAAACGCTCATGTATCGTTCAAAGGGATACATCCAATGCAAGAAAACTGGTCCCAACATTTTCACTTCCCTAGTCAAGTGGACAAAAAGATGTACCATGATATCAAAGAATGAAGGAGGGAAATGCATCTCAAGCTGACATAGGGTAACAACCACTTCTCTTTGCAAATTATCGAGAGTATCAGGGTCAATAACTTTGCTGCATAGACTGTTGAAAAAGAAACAAAGTCTGGTAATTGCAAACCTTACATGCTTCGGCAATATAGATTGAATTGCCACGGGCAATATTTATTGCATTAGAGTGTGACAATCATGAGATTTAAGACCTATCAACTTCAGATCTTTCATTGATACCAATCTACGGATGTTGGATGAGTAACCATGTGGCACCTTAACATTTACCAAGCATTGACAAAAAGTTTTCTTCTCCTTTCTAGACAATGTGTAACAAGCGGGAGGTAAGTATGTTCTTTTATTACCCATTTCACGTAATTCTATTAATTCTGACCTTATTCCCATTTCATGTAG
The DNA here is from genome assembly GCA_963693085.1 of Alisma plantago-aquatica. Lineage (NCBI taxonomy): Eukaryota > Viridiplantae > Streptophyta > Magnoliopsida > Alismatales > Alismataceae > Alisma > Alisma plantago-aquatica. The sequence continues at coordinate 947,431,622 of OY856413.1, forward strand.
GTCCAGTCTAGATTTTATCCCATCTTTAGTCTTACCTGGTATATTTAACAGAGTACCAATGATGCTATCACAGACATTTTTCTCAACATGCATTACATCGATACAATGCCTGACTGTCAAAGAACTCCAATAAGGAAGATCCCAAAATATTGACTTCTTCTTGAATGAAGAATTGTCACTCCGTGTGGCCATACTACATTGTGATTTCTTACCAATTTCATTGACAATGTCTTTTACTCTTGCATAAACAACATCCCCTGGTATAGGTTTAGGTGCACTCCGTTCATCATTCCATCCATTGAATGCTTTGCGCTTCCTACGATACGGATGGAATTTTGAAAGAAACCTTCGATGACCAAGATATACAGTCTTGCCGCCATGTTTTAGTCTTATTGAATCAGTGTTTTCTTCACATATAGGACACACTTTAGATCATTTGACACTATATCCAGACAAATTCCCATATGCTGGAAAATCATTAACAGTGCAAAACAACATAGCGTGCAAACGAAATGTCTCTCTTACTGAAGCATCATAGGTCATCACACCTTCAGCCCAAAGTTTCTTTAAGTCATCAATCAAAGGTTCAAGATAAACATCGATATCATTTTTGGGTTGTTTAGGGCCCGATATCAACAACGACAACATAACGTACTTATTTTTCATACACATCCAGGGAGGAAGATTGTATATAACAAGCATGACTGGCCAAGTGCTATGTTGGCTGCTCAATGTCCCGTACAGATTCATCCCATCTGTACAAAGCCCAAGTCTTAGATTCCTATCTTCTTCATTAAATTTGGGGTACAATAGATCAATCTTCTTCCACTGTGGGGAATCAGACGCATGTCGTAGGATCCCATGATTATTTTTCTTAACATCTGCATGCCACCTCAAATTCTTCGCATCTTTCGGATTTGCAAACAAGCGTTGAAACCATGATATTATAGGTAGATACCACAACACCTTGGCAGGAGAACCAGTTTTGGACTCCCCCGAAGTCGTCAATTTATACCTTGACGCACCACATTTTGGACAATCTTTCAAATCTACATAGTCCTTTTGAAATAATACACAATCATTCGGGCATGCGTGTATCTTCTTGGCCTCCATTCCCATTGGGCACAACATTTTCTTTACCTGGTATGTTGAGATTGGCAGTTCGTTTCCTTCAGGAAGCATTTCTTTCAACAAAGTCAACAATGAAGTGAAGCTTTTGTCGCTCCATCTATTGTTAGCTTTCAACTTATACAATCTCAACACAGCGCTAAGCTTCTTAAACTTAGCACAGCCTGTGTATAACGGTATCTCAGCATCATGTACAATGTTTCTAAAGATAGGAGGTGGATCGGTGTGCTCTACCCTACAACTATCCAGCATCGCATCAACGATGGCTGCTGGAACTGGTTCGTTCACATTTACGTCATCGGAGGCAATTTCTTCTTCCACCCAAGCACTGCTATCGACATCTACTGGTTTCGATTTTGAAATCTCTCCATGCCAGTGCCATTCTGTATAGCCTTGTACAATCCCGTTGCACATGACATGACTTTTGATTTCCTCACCAGTGTTGACTTTCAAGTTGTTACCGCAATGCCTACATGGACAGTAGAACCTATCTATAGGTTTTTTCCTATGTTCCTCGGCAAATCTAATAAACTGATCAAGGCCAGATATAAACTCTGGGGTGCAACGATTACGAATGGACATCCATGATCTATCCATTCTATGATCAGAGAAAACAAGTATATATTAGGAAAAGATTAGGGTATACACTTACATCCTAAGTGTATAATGTGATGTCATTCTTATATATAATAAATGTGTACCACCTATCCCATCCTTGAACACCTAATCTCACTAGTAAGTGTATAATGTGTATTGGGTTTTCAAGAAAATTTCGGCAGCATTTCCCCGATGTTCTCTAAGTACATATGTACTTAGAGAACAAACAGGGAAATGCTGCCGAAATTTTCTCGAAAACCCAATACACATTATACACTTACATCCTAAGTGAGATTAGGTGTTCAAGAACAGTCCCAAACCGGGGACTATCCAAGATTTACTCCTAATGCGTCAATCTTGGATGGGTTTCTAGGCCAACAAACACATTTGATGTCATTCTTATATATAATAAATGTGTACCACCTATCCCATCCTTGAACACCTAATCTCACTAGTAAGTGTATAATGTGTATTGGATTTTCAAGAAAATTTCGGCAGCATTTCCCCACTGTTCTCTAAGTACATATGTACTTAGAGAACAAACGGGGAAATGCTACCAAAATTTTCTCAAAAACCCAATACACATTATACACATACATCCTAAGTGAGATTAGGTGTTCAAGAACAGTCCCAAACTAGGGACTATCCAAGATTTACTCCTAATGAGTCAATCTTGGACGGGTTTCTAGGCCAACGAACACATTTGATGTCATTCTTATATATAATAAATGTGTACCACCTATCCCATCCTTGAACACCTAATCTCACTAGTAAGTGTATAATGTGTATTGGGTTTTCGAGAAAATTTCGGCAGCATTTCCCCGCTGTTCTCTAAGTACATGTGTACTTAGAGAACAAACGGGGAAATGCTACCGAAATTTTCTCAAAAACCCAATACACATTATACACTTACATCCTAAGTGAGATTAGGTGTTCAAGAACAGTCCCAAACCGGGGACTATCCAAGATTTACTCCTAATGAGTCAATCTTGGACGGATTTCTAGGCCAACAAACACAATAATAGATATGTACATGTTAGGGTTTCATCACAATTGATGTTAGGGTTTCATCAATGTTAGGGTTTAATCAAATCAAATTAGGATGCTAGAATGGATTTAAATCAAATTAGGGTTTAAATCAAATCAAACACGGCCGTGGCTGTGTTGGCCTACCACGGCCGTGCTGTCCAGAACGTCCGTGCTGCCCAGCACGGCCGTGGTAGGCCATTCTTCTCAGTTTTCACTGAAAGAAGTGGTGAAACCAAGATTTAGATGCAATATTAGGCGAGCAACAACAACTGACCTCCCAGCAGTGGTGGCGGTGACCGGCGAGCTCCAGGCGGCAGGGCAGACAGGTGCAGCGGTGGCCGGCGAGCTCCAGGCGATAGGGCAGACAGACCAAGGAGCAGCGGCGTCGACGGGCGGTGGCAAGGAGGAAGGCGGCGCGGCGGCAAGCTCCAGGCGGCAGGGAAGGCAGACCAAGGAGCAGCAGTGGCTGCGGAGAAGGGGGTGCGGCGGAGAAGGGGGCGCGGAGAAGGGGAAGAAGGCAGCAACAGTGGCGGTGGAGAAGGGGGTGCGCCGGCGGCGCGGCAGCGCTGTCGTGGAGGAAGAAGGAGCTTTCGTGGAGGAGAAATCGGCGACGTGGTCAGGCGACAGCAGAGAAGAAAAGGGAAATCGGCTCGCAATGAAACAGAAGAAAGGGGAAGAGTCGGGCGATCGCGGGATATTAAGTTCCAAAATAGCGTCGGTTGTTTCAAACAACCGACGCCTAAACCTCTTTAGCGTCGGTTGTTTGAACCAACCGACGTCCAATTGGACGATATTTTCACAAAATTGTTTGGTGGGAACCACTTTTAGTGTCGGTTATAAAAGGTTAACCGACGCTGAAAGTGACACTTTTCGCGCAAATTTTCATCGCGCATAGGCATCAATTTCTATCTACATAACCAACGCTGAAAGTGACACTATTTGTTTTGCTCAAAAATTGGATTTCGCGGGCGACTTTAGGCGTCGGTTTGTTATTAACAACCGACGTTGTATTCAAAGCGGTACCCGTGTCTGGCTGGTCTTCGAATATAGATGTCGGTTTGCCTATATAACCGACGTCTAATAGTGTAGGCGTCAGTTTTCCTAAAGAACCGATGCCCAGAAAAGCGACACTGAATGCTGTTTCTGTAGTAGTGAAGAAGGGTAAGGTTATAGGTGAGGGTGATGTAGGCAATGAGCTATGTATTAAAAATGTGTTGCTTGTTGATGGCCTACATCACAACTTAATTAGTGTTAGTCAACTTTGTGATAATGGATATCTTGTATTATTTACTGCTTTAGAATGCTTGCTTATAGATTCCCTCTCCTACAATGTTATATATAAGGGAACTAGAAATGGTAATCTATATGTTATTGTTCTTGATGCTCTTAAGACCATACTAAATAGATGCTTGGTTGTGGATAAAAACGATCTTTCTCTTTGGCATCGTCATTTGGGTCATGTGAATTTGCATCAAATGAAGAAGTTGAACAAAAAGAACTTGGTTCGAGGACTTCCTAAATTGGATTTTGATAAGGATGAGGAATGCCAACCTTGTACACAAGGGAAACAAACCAAATCCTCCTTCAAATCCAAAGGAGTCATGAGTACCAAGAGAGTTCTTGAACTTCTTCATATTGATCTATTCAGACCAATGAGAACACAAACGCTTTGTGGTTCCAAGTATTGTATTGTTATTGTTGATGATTTCTCTCGATATACTTGGACCTTCTTTCTCATTTCTAAAAGTGATACTCTTGATGTATTCTCGAGCTTTTGTAAACGGGTTGAAAATGAAGCCTCTTGCCGAATTGTTTCTATCCATAGTGATCATGGGGGAGAGTTTGAAAATGATCTTTTTGAGCATTTTTGTGAAAAACTTGGTTATTCGCACAATTTCTCTTCTCCTCGCATGCCTCAACAAAATGGGGTTATTGAGAGGAAGAACAGGTTGCTACAAGAGATGGCTAGGACCATGCTTCTTGAGTATGACACTCCTAAGAAGTTTTGGGCTGAAGCTGTTAGCACGTCATGTTTTGTGCAAAACCGAGTTTTCACACATCCTTCTTTCAAGAAAACCCCCTATGAACTATGGTGTGGTAGGAAGCCGTCTATTGATTACTTTCATGTTTTAGGATGTCCTTGTTTTGTTTTAAACATGAAAGATTCTCTCGACAAGTTTGATCTGAAATCCTATAAGGCTTTCTTCCTAGGCTATAACACTACTAGCAGGGCATATAATTATTATGAATAAGCATGAATTTAAACTATTTTGGATCCAATAATTACCAATTCTAGTGAAATAACTAGTCAAATCCATGGAGCTTCTTTTTTCCATTCATTCCTTCATGTTCTTCTGGCAGTTTGGGGTGATTTTGGGTGAGTCTTTGGCTTCCTCCATGGTTGGTGAAGAATTCAACTCATCATCTATCACCTCCTTCCATATATAGAGCACAATTACCTATGAAACATGCAAAAAAGTTTCATAAGTGCATTTCACTAGAATTGAAAATTATTGGGAATAAGCATGCATTTAAACTATTTTGGATATATACTCCAACTAGACCTTTGAATCAAATTTTCTCAAAAAAACTAGTGGGTTTGTCCATAATTATTTTTAGTAGATATTCGATTTTAAAAGGGTTTTGGTCATGCGAACTACTTCTCTCCTCACAAATCACAATATTGGGTTGCATTTGAAGCAAAAATTACAAACTTCCCAAATAGGGTATAAAAATCTCATTAAAAACAATATGGATTTGATGAGTCTTTAGGTAAACTATCTCATGATAGAATCATCAAAGTGGATAGGAAATTTGTTTCACTTGAAAACGTTCAACCCTATATGCTAGTCCACCTTACATGGATGACTTGGATATGCATAAGGGTAAAAGTAGATAGGTTAGTGTTGCCTACCTCAATGGGTAATATAATATATGAAGGGGCTTTCCTAAAGAGAAGGGATTGCTATAAATCAAATACTCCTATTTTATTTTCCTTTTATTTTCTCTAGTGCCATTAAATAGGAGCACCTTTATTTTATTTTGAATGTTTATTTTTCTTGGAAATTTAGTTTTTTAGGGTGGTAAGGTGGTAGGAAGAAGCAGAGAGTGGGAAGGATTGACCACCCTGACCTTTTGGAGAGTGGGAAAGGCTGACTCTTTTTGTCTTTTTGATGTAGTAAGAGATATGAAATGGTGAAAGAAAGGGGGTGAAGAGAGATAAAAAGTAACATGAATCTTCACATGGGGTTTCCTTAAAGAAGGTATTCCAAGTAACTTCATTAACTTTTCAACTAAATCATTATAAGTGAGAAACATGGTAAATAATATGTTTCTCATAATTTTTGATAGAAACCCTAACTATTTGTAATTTGGAATGGTTGTAACTTATCCACTGAATCAAATACCAACAGAGAAGTCCCAAACAATCATGAAACTAGTAGATCACTTCAAAAAGCAACAAACTCGAGAAATTGTAAAAATTTTTATAGAAGGTGAACATTTCATATTCAAAATGCAGAGGTATATTTACAACATCTTTTTATGGTAAAACATTTCAAAATTTGGGTAATGATGGAATCATCTCTTCAAAGTACTTACAATCATGTCACCTTCTACTTAACGAGCAGTAAATTGTAAAAGCAAAGAACTAACTAGCACACACAACAAACTATGCAAATCTACATGCAATGCAATATGTGGTGTGGCATGGAAATAAAAATGATATTTGTGAAAAGTAAAAAAAATATTCATAGAACTTAAATATGAAGAAAAAATGCATGATATGTAATGGAATTAAAATTGCAAGATAAATCAAGAATTAAGTCAAGTCAAGGAAAAGGGATACCACCTTTCCAACCCAAGATTTGTATATGTGTTGTCTTCAACATGGAACTAGGATTGTAGTGTTGGGGAATGATCATTATTATTGGCATGTATTGCAGTGGGTCTTGCAACTATTGGTCATATGTCATTGAAGTATCTAGGGTTCTAACTACCACAACCATTATGAGTAGTATGATAGTTCTAATACAAAAACCAAAATCTACTGACCTTGTAGACTTTTCTCCAACTTTTTTCCATGGTCATTCTTAACACCAAGAGATTTCTAATACTGAGGCATAATGGTAGTGGTTATGATAACTACTACTTTCTTTCTGACTCAAACCTCAAGCAAATAACAAATCCTCAACTTAATAGCAATGATTGTTCTAGGGTAAAATGGCTGTTGTGGGCACTTTTTCCATGGAAATTTCATTTCAACTCAAAATGTTATTTCTCAATACTAAATATTTAAATTAATTCAAAACACTACCATATTTTTTCATGTATATCTTTCCTAAGAAAAAAGAAAAAGGAACTTTCAAGTATATGTATGTGTTTGTTTTGTGGAATTGTGAAAAAAGGATTAAGTAAGGTTTTTAAAGTTTTGCAAAACATGTGGGACTACCCCCCAAGAGTGGTAATTTCTACAACGTCATCCATGACATGTCACTTCAACCAAATCACAAGCAATGTTTTCAAGGTGCATATCCTTCTCGAAATAATTTGGAGGGTGTTCTTTAGTCCTGGATTAATGAAATCTTCAAACCAACAATCATTGGAAGTGCTTTCCTTCAAATCTTATTGTGGGGGGTTGATCTCTTGCAATTTGTGTCCCAAACATAAAGGTAATGGAGATAGATCTTGATGAATCAAACTTCAAATTTATAACCCAATACATTAGATTCCCTTAATGATAATAATACGAGGTCCTAAGTAGTACGCGTGGTTGAATACAGGGATAAGGGTGACAATCTGTTTAGGACTTAATATCTTATATTATTAAAGTCAAATCAAGAGTAAGTAATTGTACCTTATAGAATAGGGTAACCAACAAGAATATCAAGAACATGGTAAATGAAAACTAAATTAAAAAAACAAAACAAGTGGTAGGTATTTTTGATAGATTTTGATATTTCGATAGAATATGGACCGAGTTTCATCAACCAAGCATACTCAAAAACATATGAACACTCAGACCCATTGTATACCCTTAGCTTATTTTATGAGAAATAATCATTACAATCTATTTTGTCCTCTCTTGAGATCAAGTTAAGTCTAGATTATAAGCATATACTCTCAAGATGACAAACAAACAACCAAAAGATACAAACATATGATCATTAGATCTAGTGATCAAACACTTTCATGCATTCAGAATGCTCCTTAACTCCATATCCAATCTAGAACTAATCTTTTGAAGAATTAGAAATCATACATATGAAGATGGTATCTAATAACAGACATGATTCACTAATGAACAAGAGCAAGAAAATTAACTTTGCTAATAGTATATATATTCAATAGATTATGAAATTTTTCATTAAGAGCCTTTATGGATACTCAACTACCAAATTCAACTAGTCAAACCACTCACATATACAAATGAAAAACTAATTTATATATGACAAAGGCCATAGACAAATAAGACTGAGGAATGGATATGCACAAAGTGGTAACGAAGAAGTTACACAACAAAACAATAATCACAAGATAGTGAATCACAATGAAACCCTCCTCTTCAGTGCTGATGGTGGAAGTGATGGAAGGGAAGGAGACTTCAATCTCCTTCTCTCAAAGATGGAGTGAAAATGCCTCCAAGGAAGAAGGACCGGTGATCTAGGACTCTCATACTTTTCAAACTATGAAGAGGGATGACAAAGTGGAGTTTAGTAGCACTTTGTGCAAAAGAAGACATGCCTTCTTTTGAAGGCTTAGGGTACCTATTTATATGGATCAGTCGCACGCTTGAGGCACCTAAAGGGTGGGGGCTTTAATTACACCTCAAGCCTTAGGCCATGTGCCTCAATGTGTGTGCTTAACCAACCTTGTGGCAACAATTGTCATAGAGAGTCCATTGGTAGACAATTAACCCCATGGCACCATTGGTTGACAACTAGACCTAGAATGCCATCACTAGATGAAAGTAGAACCTTTGTCAATTGATGTTTCAATCAATTTAAATTAGTTTATTCAAGGAGGGCGTCATGCCAATTGTTGGAATATGGAGTCCCATCGCTAGATGGAGCCATTTAGGTAATCATTTGAAAGAAAAGGCGAGCCATCGAAAAACAACTGCCAATGAATCATCGGTAGAAAAATACCTATGAAGTTCTAGATCTTTAAGTGGTGACTTTCTTGGCAATTAGTTGACATGATCAACCTATTTCATCATATGGTTGATGCACACAACTAATGAAACAAGTGTGCTTAAAAATTTGATTTTTTTCTTCAAAAATATGCAAAGTTATTACTAACAAGAGTAAATATCAATTAATGCAAGTAAATACAACATTTATCATATGGTAGACTAGAATAATAAGAGAAGTGGAGGGTATACTAGGAATATAACATCCACAAAATTGGATGTTATCAACCCCACCAAACTAATAGTCTCTCTTTTACTCAAGATATCAAATGGAACCAGAGTATGAGGTGATAGATAAGCATTTTTAGTGAATCAAGGTAGATATCATCATGCCTTTATGTCAACTCTATACAAATATTTTAGCTTGGCTGAAGTTGTTGCTGTTTTTCCCCAAGAATTTCCCTTGAAACAAGGAGTGCATTGACCATTTGTCAGTTACTCCCCCTACTCAAAGTTGGATTCTTCCTCTATGATATCCACTCTGAGTCTTATTTCATGATCATACAATGCACAAATCTCAAGTAGGTAGCCTTCACTCCCAACTTTTGTTTTTTTGAATAGAAAAAAGAGAATGTAGGGTAGGATTAGGTTAGGTGTAGCTTGTTCTTCTTCAAGTCACCCAGTCAGAGTCTAATTGTGACATTCAAGTGACTTTTGTGAAAACCATTAAAGACAAGGGGTTATTTTATATAAATTTTGGGTTCCTTTATTGAACATGATGTAACTGTATTCATGAGCACCATTATACACCAGTCGAACAACACCCTTGGCTCATTACATGGCACAAGTCTCATGTTTTTATGCCTTCTCAAGATTTTATTCTTGCTCTTTTGGTCCTTTTGCAATGATGGGATTTTTAGGGTTTTTTGTGGGCTACCAAGCCTCTTTTTCTCCTTTTTAAGATTTTATATAGCAACCAGAAGGGGCATCGTTTCCCTTGATACGGGAATTGTGCATCTGATGATCACTTAGAAATGTTATCAGACTAAGATCTACTTTATTTTTAGTGATATATGCAGGTGTTTATACATTTTGTTTGCAACCTATAGAATCTTAAAAGATATTTGGCATAAAATCATTATCAACTAGAAAGTTATGTGTTATTTATTACCCAAATTCTTTACTTGATACTATAAGAAAGGCAGACTAGGGACAATTCAAAATAGTTTATGAGTGAAGATAACTATTGTAAAATTAGATCAGACTTTCTTAATGTCAAAGTTACCATCAATTTCGTCAATATTTTCATTACCTAAAGTTCAATGCACTAACTGTCATCTAACATGCTGAAAATATACACAATTTTAAATATTCTTGGAGATATAGTTTGTGAAGATGTTGTATAACTAAATTTGATATTAAAATGATGAGGATGACAATGTACTTATGCCTCCTATTCACACACCCCAAAATTATCCTCCACTCTATCCCTAGAGTGTCAATGGAAGAGGTTACATATGAATAATCAAGTTTTAATTTTTCTCTTGTAGTCCCTCATTCGCCTAATGGGATCCCAACAACTACACAACATAAGCACCACATAGATGATGGTAATAATCATCTTGGAACTCTTCTACCCTTTTTCTCCATGCCATCCAACACTTGAATCCATAGTAGCACATGGAAACCACAATCATTAGATTGTTGTATCTGTTGTGGGGTCCTATGTCAGAATCACAACTTTCCAAAATCTCCATTTTCCATTGAATATCTCTTGCCATATTTCTTGATCAACCTGATTATGCCATTTGTGCACTTCTTAGCCTTCTTCTCTGTTATGCTTGTGGGTTTTGTGGTGTTTGTGGTTTTTCTCATGTTGTAGAGAACATCATAGTTGTTATATAGGATATATGTTCAGGTCATTATGCTGATGGGTGTAGTATACAATGCACGTCATGAAGAACATGTAGAAAAATAGATCAAGGGACATGCATATTTAGTTGATTGATTAGTCTTTCCTCTTGTCTGGGTCCTTTTTTCATCTTATTTCCTCAAAGAGGCTGTATTCAATAATGTAATATGTTCCAGCTTGTCTCCTAGTACTAATTGGCAAGTTATCATTATGTTTGCCATAATGGACTCTCTGATATTAGAGTAAGGATATATCAAAGATCTAGTTATAGGAATTGTACATCACTGCAACAGAAGATGACTATAAGGTCTTCATCGTCTAGTTTGAGATTCTCCATGATGAGATCCAAGTCTAATTGTGGTAGTCCATAACTTGCATCCCTATCAAAGTTGTAAAATGTCATTATCACTATATCTGGATGTAGTATGTCATCTTATTATGTGGCATGTTCATGGGGGATATCTTGTTTTTGCATCTACCATTGATTCTTGTTCAGGCTCTGAAGTAGATTGAGAGGTTTCTATTGATATTAAATCAGGATGAGAAGGTGTATGTTAATTTGGAGTTGGGGTTGTCCCAAAAAGCATTTCATTCTATTGTGCTTGCTAGGCAGTTCCTTCTAGAGAGCCTTGAATTGTTCCTTCCATTAATTCTTCTCTAGAAGGAGAATTGCTGTGTACATCTACATGGGGATGGAGTCCGTCTACCAGCCATAAAAGAATCTTCTATCATGGACGATTTCCATGACACACTTCTCACATAAACCATGGAAGTTTTCTTTTGCAATGTCTTCTAGGGGGATTCTTTAGTTAATCACCTCTATCATTGTTAGGACCATGAATTTTCTATACCCTAAATCTGGAAGTTGTTGGGGGACATTGGAGTTTATTGTAAAGTTTTTCCAGTTTGCAATCCACTAGCTATCAACTCCCTTGATTAGGATTTTGAGTCTTATGGGGATCATTTGTAGGTTTTGAGCTTTGAAATCCCAAAAAACCCTCCTATTGCATGACATATATCTTGTATAGCAGTTATATACTACAATTTAGCATTCAACTGTGTCAACAATTGACAATAGCAGTGATATTTGGCCTTGTAAGTTAGTGTGATGAGCTTTAAGTTCCTATTTCTTCTTAGTGTGAAGAGGACTTCATTGACTAAGGGTTCTCTAGAAATTTCCTTCATAGAGTCGAGAAGATAGAATCGATATAGTAAGCCGACCCTTCATTGTCTATGTGCATGAATTATTCAATAGTAGTTCCATAGATCACTTTGAAGAACCTTTTACTGATATATTCCTTTACCCTGAATGCTATTCTTTCATCTTCCCCAATAAGGATGAACCCTTGATTCTGATATGGCACATCACTCTCAGGATTGTCATAATCAAGAACATCAACCAAAATGTGGTTGTTCCTTAGGAGATTCTTCAAAGTGAATGTCATGTACATGACTCTCATTATACATGGAAGCGATGGATGCACAACTTGGCTGGCATCATGAGGGTCTTTGTCTTAAGGAAGTTTGTATTATCTATTATGTAAGGAGAATCCTTGAACAAATTTGTATATTTTCCATGTCATCATCAGAAGTGCCCTCGTTGTGGCATTCCCATTCTGCATCACCTTATACACACTGCCTTTTATAGGTTGTATTATGGGTTGGTGGGATGTGAATTCTCCATAGGCATATTCATACAAGAAAGGTGATGGGGCTTTATTAGTGAAGTGATCTTCAAGTCCTTCTATCACATATTTAGTAGCTTCCCTCACTTTGTCATCTAGAGAAGGGAAACATTCAGGGATTGCTTTGTTTTTGCATGTTGCTTCTTCTGCTTTAGTGTTTGTAGCCGCCTCATTATTGTCTCATGCAACTTATCTCTTGTAGCTCTATCTGGTTCATTCTTCCCTAATGTCTTTGATGTTGAATCCTAGGATGGGTGATTGGATGCTCTAGAGGGGGGTGAATAGAATTGAATACACCTAAACAAAATTCATTAGTCCTTCAAATTATATCACAAGTTAAGGTTTCTAATATGAGAATTTGAGTGCAACTAAAACATACATAGGAAGGGAGAGAGAGATTGAATAAGCACCAAGTGACAAGCTATGTAGAGTGGTTCCACACTCCAAACTAGGAGTATGTCAGTCTACTACCTAAAGAGGTCAAATTCTAGGATTTCTAAGTGTGTATTCCTCTATATATTCACTTATAAGAGTTACAACACATGACCCACCAAAGGACTTACCTATCCAATACAAAGAGTCTTCAACCTTACCAAGGACTTACCCACTTTACGATGAGTCTTCATCCTTCACCAGGGACTTACCCACTCTTGTACAAGTCTTCAGCCTTGCAGGGATTACCCACTCTTCTTGGATCTTCATCCTTTGAATTCACCTTCACTCAGAGAAGATTTCACCAAGGACTTACCCACTTGAGCAAGGAGTCTTCTACCTTCACCAAGGGCTTGCCCACTCTTGCTCCAAGCCTTCACCCTTGATCTTCACCAAGGGACTCCTTCCCTTGTTCTTCTTCACCTCTTTTATCCAAGAGAGAGAACCTTCATCTTCATGGTTGAAAGAGAGATTGGGAGGTGGTGGAAGTGAGAGCCTCTCAAGATATACAAATAATTAACTCTCTTACAGGTTTCCTACTTACTCTAATGAATGTAGCAAGTGATTAATCTTAGAGAAAGAGAGAGAAGGCTATAGGATACACTAAACTATAGAATAGGAACCTCATATAGAGTTTTACATTTAATGCTCAATCTTAGAATGAAGACCAAGGGGTCCTGTTTATAATTAGGGATGCCTCTTAGCCTTTGGAATTACTTAAGAATGAAAACTAGACATTTTGTGGCTTGCAATGGATATATTTTTGATTGTGGAAACTTCACAATGGCTAGAAAAACTTTTTTGCACTTTTCCATACAATGCTATCAGTCGAGTTTCTATAAAGGTAACTCGACCAAATGCACTATGCAACAAAGCTAATTTGACCAATCAGTCAAGTTTGTCCTGGTGGAAACTCGACGGAGTGTAGTGTTCAGTCAAGTTCTTTGTATAGGAAACTCAACCGGTCCATGACATTATCAAAATCCATAAAGGATCGATCAAGATTGTAACTCGACCGGTAAAGTGCCTGTAATGAATTTTGGAAAATGTCATTAAAGTGATTAAATATTTGATTTAAGTGCTCTTGATTTTTTCTAAGCTTAATTACAAGTCATACAATTATTAAAAGTGATTTACAACAAAATTCTAATGGATTTACAACATATTCCAAAACTGTGCACTTGTATGGACTTTGACTTGTCTTTTCTCCAATTTGAGATGCACAAGTTAGGACATTTGGAGTGTGTCTATACCTAATATAAAACCACTCAAGTAGAAGAATTAGACACAAATAATTGGAATGGTTTAGTCATCATCAAAACAAGAGTTTAGTCAATTTAGACCTTGAATCAACATTGACTACATTTACCCTGAGTCAACATTTGATGCATTTGTTAATTGTCTAGGGGAGGCCATAAAGATTACATTGGCTTCATTGTAATCTTTAGAGTTACAAACTTTTTGAATGAAGTGTTCTTCTTCATAGTGGCCTGAGAGTACTATAATGGCACAATACTTTACCAGTCATATCATTTGAGTTGCACCTTGTGTTGACCTAGAGGTTATACATTACTTATATTTTGATAATGACTTAACCATTCCACTCATATGTATCTAATATGTGCGTTTAAGATTGTTTGCAGGCATTAGGTACATGAAAAGGATCAAATATACAAAGCCCTAGAATGGGTCAAGTTCAAGTCAAAATGGCTACAAGTGTGCGTTTTGGGATTTCTATGTAAACGTCCTTAGAACATCCATGTAATCACTTGTAATGATGAATTGACTTGTAACTTAGAAGAGAAAAATGTTTGGGACAAAATTCACCAAGTGCTAATCACTTTAAATGCAAATTAGAAAATGGATTATAGGCACTTGGTCAGTCGAGTTTCCCTGGCTTGAAACTCGACCGATCATCCTTGGTCGATTTTCTGAAGATTGCATCGGTCGAGTTGTGCACTCACAGAACTCGACCGATCAGGTAACATGCCATTTCCAGTTTAAATGGTCACTCGAGTTTTCTCAGGACAAACTTGACCGATCATTTGAATATCGGTTTTGTCTCTTATTTGATCGGTCGAGTTACCCCCATTGAAACTCGACCGACTGCACTGTACGAAATTTGCAGAAAAAGTAATGTGACCATTGGTGAAGTGTTTTGGGCAAAAATAGAGTCGTTTTCTTGAACAAAAAATGACTATTTTTGCATCCAAGTGTCCCACAAATTAAAGGGCCACCCTCAACTATAAATAGAACCCCTTGGAGGTCATTCCAAGCTGCTCTTCCATTGCAAACTTGGTTCTAGCCTAGTTGAGAGTGTTCCAAGCCCTTGAGCCCCTTTCTCTCTCTACCTTCAATATAAATTCGTGAGTTATGAGTGAGTTAGGTCCCTGTGTATGAGAGCTATTCCTTGTATGATGTACAACTCTCCTTTCTCTCTTTCTACCTCCTATTTCCTTTAAAGATTGATTGAAGCTGCTTCTCCAAGTGAAAGAGATGTTGCTGCTGTTCTTCTCTGAGTGAAGGTGAAGATGATGGATGATCTTCAAGAGTGAAGATAGCTTGCTGCTCTAGATCCCTTGGTGAAGGTGAAACATGGAGAAGCTCTCCAAGAGCAGGAGAGGTGCAAGGCAAAAGCTCAAGTGAGATAGGTAAATCCTGCAAGGCTGAAGACTAAGGTAAGATTGGGTAAGTCCTTTGAAGAAGGCTGAAGAATCTTGCTTCGTGGGTAAGTCCTTGGAAAGGTAGAAGATCTTAGCTTGAGAAATTAAGTCCTTGGTTGTGTGGTTTATGTATCTTGTAATCTTATTGTGATATATAAGAGAACCAAGTTGCAAATCCTAGAGTCTAACCAACTCTAGGTAGTGGACTGACATCGCTCCTAAGTTGAGGACGTGGAACCACTCTAACCACCTGTCCAAGTGCTTGTTATTAATTGTCTCTTATCCTTGCTTTGAATGCTAGACTAGGACATCAAATTGCTTCTTGGTTTAGTTTCTGCACTAAGTTTAAATTGGTGGTCTAATTAATTTTGTGAAGTGTGTGTAGCTCTATTCACCCCCCTCGAGAGCCCATTGATCCAACACCTTGTACTATCAAATTCAAGTCCATATCATTGGTAATGTCAACCTTGTTGTTCACAAGGATGAGAGTGCTCTTTCTACTTCATACCGACTCTTTTGCTTTTTGGCATTGGGTGCTTCTATAGCATAGGTGAAGATAAGGTTGAATGGACTCCCTTACTCTTCTTGATCTCCTCAGAGTTGTAGTTTTTCTACAACAAATATTTTTCCTTGCATAGCTCATCAAGCTCTTTTCACAACTCGACTATCTCCTTAGCCATGTTTGACATGGTCTCCATTATTTGATACTGGTTGGATGCTAGTATCCCAGGTGTTGAGTAGGTGTGCTAATGGTTGTATATGTGTCATCACCTCCTTAGACAACATGGTTCATATTTGCATATCTGAAGATAATTGGAAATATCACCTACAGATGTGAAAACCATCTCGTCCATAATGCCATTTTCCTTATGATTTCCATGAATTTCGTGGTGTTGATGTGTGACAGAGTGAGTTTTTCTATATATTTTTCTCTCTCCTATAATTTTGATGATTCCAATTATGCCTTCAACTATCTCTCTCACTAAATTGATTAAATGGCCTGTCAATTTCACATAACACTAAACCCTAAGTGTCACATAAAGGACAACTATATGTATAAACACATTTAGTTAATAACCATGTCAAACTTTCAAATTTGAACCCCAAATTTATACCATGGCTACATGGAGACATTATAAAGATACTCCTAAAATTTCATTACATTTGGATTTACCATTTAAGAGCTATTAACTTTTGAAAGTAGGATGCATAATGTCATTTATTAAACCCTAGGACCTAAGTTTCGAATTCCATTTGATAAATATGTGTCACACTTTGCTTTTTTAATCTGGGCATGGATCCTTTCACCAGGGAGCAATTGCGACCGTCCGATCTGAGGGCCACTGATCCATGCATGGATCCAAGGGTCAAGGACCCGTCTTCAACCTCCCACATAGAGCAGGGAGAAGAGAGGAGACCCGAGCCTCGTCCAGGCGCCACCTCACCCCTGCTCGCAAAAATTTATCTGAACGAATAGATTCTCCTCACCAAAATGAGGTCAACAAGCCTACACCCGACTCCCCTCATCCTTAGATCAGGGAGAATGAACCCTGACTCCCTTGCTGCTCTCACAAGAGGCGGTGGCCAACTTAGGGCTTCCTATGCTAGACCCTTTCATCTCTATTTAAGGACACCCCAAGCTCTGCCGTTTCCCCTTTACTCTTTTTCCCACATCAATTGCGAGCACAACAACCCCGAACACCCATCCCATTCCACAATCTTCAAACTCCAAACATCCTCAGTGCCCAATCACCTCGGTGCTTCTCGTGCCACACTGACCCCTCCAACACCTTCACTGAGCCTCCTTGGTGATTCCCATTGGAGTTCTGAGGTCCCAAACTCCTTCCTCCTCCAAAGCACCCCTTCTCCGGTGACCTCCTTCCTGGAACCTGACAGTGCATCAAGGGACGGAGGGCCAAGACACACTGGTTGGCTTTCTGGCTCCGACTCAGGCTCACAAAGGCAATCGACACCTTAGCTTCCCTCTAACTCCACCCTTCATCACAAACCCTTGCGTGAACCATGAAAGCAGTAGAGGAGCTTGCCGGAGTGAGGGCGGATTGGGGCAGGAAAGGGAAGGGGAGAGCACGAGCTGGCCGATGGGGTTTGCCTCGGCCCCACAGACTTGATGGGGGTCATATATTAGGGAAAGGAAACGAGGAGTATGGATGCCCGAGCTGGGCTTTGCGGCGATGCCGCAGCGACATAGAAGGGGCAAATGAGAGAGAGAGCATGCGATAGGAAGAGAAGGTGCCGGTCGAGTTCTTGGGGGCAAGCCGAAGCTGATGGTGGGGTTTTATATAGCTATATGGGGCTATGTTTAGGGTTTTCCTAGGGCCACAACATCCATGGTGGTGGCCGTGAGAGCAAGCTCTCGTCTTCTTTTGAAATAGGCTGATTTGAGGGGTGGGAAAAGGGCATAGCTAAATCCGAAATGGCGGGGCGAGCATTGTTGTGTGGTTTGATTTTTAAAACGAGGTCAAGATGATCAAATCATATTTGGCCGTTTTCCACCCCCCTCTCCGCTGATTGCGGGAGGTAGGGGATGACCTCTTAGCCATAGGATCAGGGCTGCAATCCTTGGCTAGCTGATCCAAGGGCCGGGTTTCATCCCATGCCTAAGGCCGCGGATTACTGACCTGGAAAAGGTCAGAAAAGGCAAAAAATAAAGGGATTTTGAGCATAAAACTTCTAAAATTCATAGAAAATCATAGGAATGTCCAAATGACCTCAAATTTGGGTCAAAGCTTCAAAATAATGTGGAGAATATCTATAAAATGTTTGAGAATCAAAAGACAAAGTATTATTGACCAATTTTATTCTTTGGACAAAGTGATGAATGAATCCAATTTGAAGTGTTATAATGTGTATAAAATCCACATTGTTCACCAAATCTTGGATTTGAGTCTCAATAATGATTTTTTTGGTGAACCCAGCTCGTCTATTGCTATTTTGTAAAATTCTATACATCAAATATTTGTGCACTCAACTTGTGTATAGCAAGAGAGTGAAACTAACTAAAGGGAAAAATGAAAACAGAGAATGAGCCAAAAAGGAATGAGTCAAAAGGGCCCATGCAACTTATCAGCTAAGCCAAAACAGACCGCAGCTCCAAAGCAACTCAACAGCAACATCCAGTCAGTCAATGAGCCGCTGGATATCTTCCAAAATGAGCAACCATAGACCAGCAGATTCCCTTCCAAAGTTCCTATGAACTCTATCATTCCTCTCTTTCCAAATCCAGTGAAGCACACAAAGGCTTACCATCATCAAAGCTTTACCCTGAAGAGTACTCAAATCCTCCACACCTCCAAGAACCTCGAAATGAAAAGAGGAACAAGCACGACTCCAAATAGAGCGAGTGAACAAGCAGCCGAAGAATAAATGAACCAGGTCCTCTTCCTCTGACTTGCAAAGAGGGCATCTAGAAGCAAGACTAATGCCCAACCGCTTCACATAATTAGCGGTAAGAACTCTGCCATGACCAATCTTCCAACCCAACATTTGAAAACTTTTGGGTCCTTTATATTTCCAGAGCCACTCAAAGAAAGGAATGGGTCTAGCGCCATTGCACACTCTCAAACTTTCCATAACTAGCCTAAGACTCGCCTCATTCTTCCCTGCAAATTTAATACAATCACAGCAATCGGATGGAGAAGGCAGAGAATTTAGGAGATTAAATAACTTGACATGAAGTCTGGATGCATCGAAGAGACACTCCCCTTCATGAATGAGACTGCACATTTTAGCATTTCCAGGAATGCCAAGATGAATAAGGCTCTGCTTGCCAAGAACCTCCACAAGAAACTTGGAATTAGGCAGCCATGGATCAAGCCAAACAAAAGTGTCAACACCATTACCAATGGTAAAATCAGTAAAACTCCTAATAACATCCCGTTCCATCAAAACTTTCCTAAAGAGCCAAGAAAAGGACTCATTGAGAGGCACAGACCAAAAAGAATATCTTCTTAAGTATTTTTCATGTATCCATTTAACCCAAACACTATCTTTCTTCTTAGCAATGTTCCAACCGTTAAGAATGATCGAAGCTCTAATCACATCTCTGATGTTCTTGATACCAAGACCTCCTTCCACTTTAGGTTTGATAACAGAGCTCCACTTGACAAGATGAACCAGATTCAAATTGACCGTTTTCCCCCAAATGAAATCTCGACACAACTTGTCAATATCATCACATATAGAGGAAGGGAGGGGAAAGACAGAAGCCCAGTACTGATAAGTGGTAGTGAGCATAGATTGGACCAACTCAGCCCTACCAGCCATAGACAGTTGAGAAGTTTTCCAGCTGTCTAACCTCCTTTTGATTCTATCCACTAAGGGATAGCAGTGAATTTTGTTAAGCCTGCCAATAAAAAGAGGAATACCAAGATATCTAATCGGGAGAGAGCCTTCCTTGAACCCCAAAATATCACCAATGGAATCCTTATCCACCTCTGAACTCTAAATGACCACACTTTTATCATAGTTGATCTTCAGACCAGTCGAAATATACAACTTGTCAAGAACCCTCTTGATGGCACTAGCACTCTGGATGTCAGCCTCAGAAAAAATCATAAGGTCATCAACGAAGATCAAATGAGAAATCTCAAGAGAGTCAGACGCCCTCAAAGGTTTACGGTTACCCTCTTTCACTTCTTTTTCAAGTAAGAGAGAAACCACCTGCATAACAAGAACAAAGAGATAAGGAGCAAGGGGATCACCTTGCCTTACCCCGTTACTGGGTTTAAAAAGACCAGTAGCTTCCCCATTGGCTAAAACCTCATAGGACATAGTGTCAAAAATTTCTTTTAGCCAAACAGTCCAACAGTGAGGAAACCTCATGGAACGAAGAATAAAGAAAAGAGCATCCCAAGAAACTGAATCATAGGCTTTTGTGATGTCAATCATGAGACACATTCTAGGTTTAGAGCCTCTCTTGTTAAAATCACGAATGAGCTCATTGGAGAGGAGAACAACATCCTTGATGCTTCTTCCATGCACAAATGCACATTGATTATCACTCACAATAGAAGGAAGCACATTCTGTAATCTGATAGCTAACAACTTGGAGATGACTTTATAGAACACATTGCATAGAGCAATAGGTCTTAGATTTTTCAACTGATTCGACTCCGTGGCTTTAGGGATAAGAGAGATAAAAGTATGATTAGTTTCCTTGAGAAGTCTACCCGAACTAAAGAAACCAAGAACAACTTCAACCACCTCAGAACAAATGATATGCCAGCAATCCTTGTAGAACTTGCCATTAAAGCCATCAGGTCCAGGACATTTGTCAGAGTTAAGCCCCTTCACAACATCAATAATGATTATGAAGACAATAAAAAATAATTTGGGACCATTAGTAGGTATAATGAGGGCAAAAGAGTAATTATCTCATTATTTTGCAAAAATCCACTTTGTCACATCCTTCCCTCCTTAAAAAGTAATTTTGTCCCCAAAAATTCAAAATATCCTCAAATTTAGAATTATTCAAATCTATATCATATCCTCAATTACTAGAACATCCTCAACTATAAAATCAAAACCATGTCCTCAAAATTCAATTAGGCCCAAAAAAATCATAATTGAGATTCCATGTTCCATATCATAATCAACTTGGTACTAATATCATTTCACCATCGAGCAATTGAGTATCAAGATCAGCATCTATATTTGTCCAAAGTCATTATATGTGTCACAAATATGAAAAGCATCCTATTGATCACAATTTGGAGAGTTCAGATTTTAGGTCAAACAATTAGAGTACTTGAATCAAATATACAAGGTGACTCTCAATCCCAAAATCTCAGGGTCCTAGCTTCTCCATTGGTCTATGTGGGTTATGCGTCCATGATTTGAGATTTCACATTTCAACATTTCAAGACAACATCATACTTTCAATATCATCATTTCGAGCTCAAAATCAATGGGGAGGTCCCACCCTAGTCCTAATGAGAGATAAACCCTAATTCATAAATTGAGAGATTAAAAAAGTCATCATTTCAAAATTTTCAAGATTTGGGGTTTTGAAGTCATTAGTCATATATCTCAATGTCCAAATAGTGTGATCATAGGATTTGTATCATTATTGATATTGATAATCATGAGTCACAATTTTATAATCAATATCAAGAGTTGAGATTTTAGACACCAAAAGTCATAGATCCAAAATTTGATCATATGCATATATACTTCAAAGCTAGGGTTTATATTCCTATTTAGACCTTAGGGGAGATCACTCATCTATATTCAATTTATAGTAATAATATTCAAGTAATATTTGATCAACATGTCAAAATTTCATTATCATTGTATCCAAGTTTGATGAATGATCTAGACCTAGGTCTAAGTAGGAAGTCAACCTCAAGCTATAGTCAAAATTGCCATATGTTAAGGTCATTATCAAATCAATATTCAAGATCGAGTATCAACCATGGGTTTAACGTATTAGGCTTAGGTCAAACAATCAAAATAGGGTGGAAGGGAATACCTTTCCAAACTCTAAATAATCAATAATAAGAAAAATTAGAGGTAGTCAAAATAGGGATGTGACCTAGGTTAGGGGAGTCATGAGTCAACTACCACCCTAATCTAGCACATTACCACATTAGTTATTATCCATTAAACTTATTCAAATAGGGAGAGTATCAATGATTAAATCAAAGTCATAAGATTAAAATTCAAGATAATAGGGAAATAATGTCAAGATTTGCATTCCTTCCTTTCACGATCAAGGTAGTGATATAATTTGAAATGTGGTGCAAGATTTTGGTCTATGCTCATCATATCAAAATCAAGATTACAAAAGGCATCAATGGTCAATAGGAAAATTGCTTTTTGCACCATAGTCTTACATAATGGTTTTGTGAGTCTTAGACTTAGTCATTTGATTGCATGGTCAAGATTTGTATAAAATAGGATACGAGTTTGCTTAACTATATTTGAGGTTTAATCAATAATAGGGCAACATGGTTTTAATCAAATAGGGACCTTATCAACAATAAGGTATAAGGTATAAGTCCTTCTTATTACACCATATCAATATTATTAATATTGACCTCAAACATAGCAAACATGTAGTCACGTTTTGGCTAAATTGAGTGTTCATGATATCAGGAGTCATACGTGAGTATTTGATTTTCAAGCTTAATTGATCAAAATCAAGTTTTCACATTAAAGTCAGATCATGGTATCACCTTTCAAGATTTAGCAATATTTACTTTTCCCATTCATGAGCTACCCATAATCGAGACATCATGTGGTGAAAGGTAGACCTGTCAAACTGGGTCAAAATCCGCGGGCACCCATGGGTCGACCCGTTTAAGTTGGGTTTGGGTGATGAAATTTTCCACCCGCTGGAAATTACCCAAACCCAAACCCACCCGCTTATTTAGCGGGTTTCGCGGGTGGCTCACGGGCACCCGCGGGTGACCCGCATAACTCAATCACTTATATAAAAATAAATATAATGATACACTAGTACTTAGAATAAATAAAATTATTTACTACTAACCATTAACAGTTAAGGAGTTTTAATCCAAACTCAAACTTATCCAACAAGATTTGATATGAGAGAGATTGGGGAAATAAATTCAACATCTACTACATTATCTAATTGTTATATCAAAATTACTCTAGTTTATTGAACATAATCATACATTAGAGAATGTTAACTGTAGATTAGAGAATTTTATCTAAAAATATGTATGTGTTTTAATGGTTGTAAAAATATAAAATATTTTTTTTGAAGTGACTACTACTGTAGTTGATTGTTCTTATGCTATATTTCACATAAAAATACTAGCAAATGGTCTTCTTTTACCATTACAGTAGCAATTTACAAAATACTTGTTTATTAGACACATATTATATGGGCACCCGCGGGTGACCCGCAACCCGCTGGGTCGGGTTTGGATTTGTGTTTCTTCGACCCGTTTAGAATTACATCTTTTTGACCCACACCCGCGAGACCCAAACCCGCAATGACCCAACCCAAACCCAACCCACCCACCCGTTTGACAGGTCTAGTGAAAGGTCACAAGGAAGGACCACATGAGGAGATGAGAAGACTACCTAATCTTCATTTACATGGGTGGCTTAGGATTGTCCTTAAAGAAGTGATGAGATGCTAGAAGACTCTCTAAGGTTTCACAAGAGAACCTTTCGATCCAATTTTGGATCAATTGAGGCCAGGTGGAGCGGGCGATGTCAGCCACCGTGAAGACGGATATGAGAAATTATGCCAGGACCCCAAGCCTAGACACCTCAATTTTCACCATTATGGACTTTAGGGTTTCTTGGGTGTAAAAGACCTGAGAAATCATTTACTTAAAGTATATGGGAGTGTGAAAGCTCTGATACCAACTGTCACAGAACTGTTCTTACCCCAATCCCAATCCTACTGCCTAGACAGTAGAAAAAGGATTGAAGCACCCGTCCCTGAGTGGCCCCATAAGATCAATCACACTGGCATATACAATAAGAAATAAATAACTCAAAAACTGGATAATTGAAAAAAAACAAACTAACCCAATATGGAGATATATCCAATTTATCTTTGTCATTAGAGTGTATGAGTGCGGAAGCGATCTTATTCAATATTCCATTTGTATTGCCTAAAATTAAGAAAATCAAGACACAATCATGCAATTGCACGGTACACTATCAAAATCAAGCAAAGTGATTTATAACAAAATAGTATACTTGGCAGGACTTATATTTCAAAGTATAACAAACGATTTCCAAACATTCAATATCATTTGAAAAAAAGGTTGTTATTCAACGATTCAAATTTTATTACGAGTTCCCATTATGCTGTAATTCGAGAAGCATGCTTATATATTTTTGTGTGACTCTATCACCCCAATGCGATGGGGTAAGTCACTAGGCTCCTTCTCACCATAGGAACATAGGAGGCCAATGTACAAGTCCCACCTCCAATGAGGGGGTTTTTGTACTCAATATCAACATTATCAACATTATCAATATCATCATCATTATCAATATACAGACAATCATAATGGGCATTCAATTTATGTTTTCATGTTTTTCAAAATATAGTATAGAAAAACAGAAGACTACTCATAGGGAACAGTAGCTCATCCAAATAAATAGCAAAGTATACAATCAAGAGATACATAAAAGTATCTTCAATACAATCAAGGAGGACTCATATAATAGCGTACCTTTCACCAAATATTTTGAGTATGATCAATATTTGAATCAATATGTCAACCCTTCGAGTCAGATCCTAAATCATCAAGATTGGATCAAAGGTCAAGATCATGATGTTTAGATAATCATGTTTTAATATTTGATATTAGGATTACACTTTTCCTATGTCAACCTTAGGGTTGCGTCATTCACTTATAATCAATATTTCAATATGTCCAACATTATTTCAAGTATACAATATATTCGAGTGTGAATGACTTACCTAGGTTTTCTAGGATCATATGTGTTAACCCTAATTTATGATCATTATCCAAGTCATCAAATTTCTAAATCCTCATCATGATACTTAGTATAGTTGGAATTCAAGATCATATTGATGGTTCAAGAATATACCAAGGTTTTGCAAGATTTAGATCAATATCAAGATTACCCATTATTCGTTATAATCAAGATTGAATCAAGTAAAAAGATCTAGATCACTAATGATTCATTTTCATGAGTAGATGATTCAAACATATTAGATCTAGGTTACGAGATAATCATCAGAGTCCAAATCTAGGGTTTTCAACATTTAATCATGATTAACCACAAATAGAGTCATTTAGACAATTTACATAATCAATATATGAAGATTTAGGTGAATCAGTGATCATAGTTTGGAATCAGGTTTCAAAAGTATTTTAATAGATACACTGGATTTTTCTGATCAAGATTGACTACTTGTTCGAATTATTTGGAGTTAGGATGCATTTTCTACAACTAAAACAAGATCTGAACATTTATTGCAATTTTGAGTAGAGAGGGATATGATTACCTTACAAGGAAAGCCGAGATGAAAAATGTAGACCGTTGATCTATATCTGGACGTCCGCAATGGAACTCTTCATTAACAATTGAGTAAGTCTCGATTTCCAAGCTCAGGTCGTTGGATCGTGATCGGAGGGTTGTGGCTCTTCTCAAGCTCGACCCTTAGATCGAGATCCTGTGGCTCAAGGACCAGCCGGTCTAGGGACTCTTCCCCTTCATCACAAACCCTTGCGCGAACCATGAAAGCAGTAGAGGAGCTTGCCGGAGTGAGGGAGGATTGGGGCAGGAAAGGGAAGGGGAGAGCATGAGCTGGCCGATGGGGTTTGCCTCGGCCCCGCAGACTTGATGGGGGTCATATATTGCGGAAAGAATACGAGGAGTATGGACACACGAGCTAGGCTTTACGGCGGTGCCGTGGCAGTGTAGAAGGGGAAAACGAGAGAGAGAGAGGATGCGACAGGAAGAGAAGGTGCCAGTTGAGTTCTTGGGGGCAAGCCGAAGCTGATGGTGGGGTTTTATATAGCTATATGGGGCTATGTTTAAGGTTTTCCTAGGGCCACACCATCCATGGTGGTGGTCGTGAGAGCAAGCTCTCATCTTCTTTTGAAACAGGCTGATTTGAGGGGGGGGAAGGGCATAGCTAAATCTGAAATGGCGGGGCGAGCATTGTTGTGTGGTTTAATTTTTAAAACGAGGTCAAGATGATCGAATCATATTTGGCCGTTTGCCACCCCCTCTCCACTGTTTGTGGGAGGTAGGGGACGAACTCTTAGCCATAGGATCAGGGCTGTGATCCGTGTCTAGCTGTTCCAAGGGCCGGGTTTCATCCCATGCCTAAGGCCGCGGATTACTGACCTGGAAAAGGTCAGAAAAGGCAAAAAATAAAGGGATTTGAGCATAAAACTTCCAAAATTCATAGAAAATCGTAGGAATGTCCAAATGACCTCAAATTTGGATCAAAGCTTCAAAATAATGTGTAGAATATCTAGAAAATGTTTGAGAATCAAAAGACAAAATATTATTGACCAATTTTATTCTTTGGAAAAAGTGATGAATGAATCCAATTTGAAGTGTTATAATGTGTATAAAATCCACATTGTTCACCAAATCTTGGATTTGAGTCTCAATAATGATTATGAAGACAATAAAAAATAATTTGGGACCATTAGTAGGTATAATGAGGGAAAAAGAGTAATTATCTCATTATTTTGCTAAAATCCACTTTGTCACAATAGTATAGCTTTTAATTCCACATACCAACTTTTGTTGATGTTTTTGTTTCTTGTATTTTCTAGGTACAAGGAACATATGATGTACTTCAAAGTACCATAAGAAAATAAATAATGGATATGGAGTATAGATAGCTAGATAGTTTT
The DNA here is from genome assembly GCA_963693085.1 of Alisma plantago-aquatica. Lineage (NCBI taxonomy): Eukaryota > Viridiplantae > Streptophyta > Magnoliopsida > Alismatales > Alismataceae > Alisma > Alisma plantago-aquatica. Next base: position 947,458,555 of record OY856413.1, read on the forward strand.
TATTATTGTAGATGTTGTAATAGGATGTTATAAATCCTATGTAATAATAATAATTTCCTTCCTTATATAACTATTTGTTCTTCCTTCTCAAAGATTAAGTATGTGATGACTTTATTTATTCTCAATGAATGAAATGTTGTGTGGCTATCTATTGATGATGTGAACAATGATCTTGGCATTTCTCTAATTTTAGTGGACTATCTTAATTTCTTGTATTTTCCCTTCTGACATTTATATATATGAGTGCACACATATCTGTGAATGTCACTAAGGAAATTATATAGAAATTGGGGTCGTCACATGATGTTTTCCTACACGTAGAAGTAGATGGCTTAAGCTGGCTTCTTTCCTAAGCATCTCCCTAAGAGGAGAGTGCAATTCGTCACCTCCTATATGTTGGTGAAAATCTCCTTCGGGCTCCTTAGTTGGTCGAGCCAGTTCATCTATTGGAATCTCTTTGTTGACATCCTCTATCGACCATGCTATTATCTACTCAGTTGAAAACTTCTTCTTTTTGTTCATAGTAGTGGCCCCATATATGGGGTTTCTTCAAGACTGGCTTCCATGACACTTGTCAATTATTTTACTCAGGTAGTAGACATAGTGGTGACCACATCCTCAGCTGTCTATGTCATCAGTGGGGTAGTTACTGGCTCTTCTGACTGGGTGAGGGGTGGAGTTGTAATTGGTTCCTCTACTGACCTTTATGGAAGCTGTTGATGGGATGAGGAAGCCTTTTCACTTCTTGGGAAGTCTAAAAATAATCCTACTCTTTTTGGCAGACTTTAACATTGTTCTTCTGTGGCAGGGTCTATCTCTTCTATTCTGGCCTCATTGAGTTGAGTCAGTGGAGTGGATCCTGACTTCATTTTAAGGATACCACCCAATAAGAATATGAGTTTATCACGTGGTAGTAGATAATTTATGGAAAAGTAGTAGGTCACTTGTCTTTTGAATATGTAGACCAAATTATTCTATTTCCTTTCCAAAACACATGTTAATGTCATCTATCTTACATCTACAAACTGATCTCCTTTGGCCTCAATAAAGTTTTTCAGGACCTTGGGTTTCCCAAGTTTGTGTCTTATGTATGCTACAAGGCCTACCCATGCAGAGTTCTTTTGGTCCCTCGAGACCCCATGCTAGTGTTAGTTTGTCAATTAACTGTCTTCTGATGTTCATCAGTTTCTTCTCTAATTTACTCCACAAGATATGGAGGTCAACTCTAGTGGCATTCCTTGTGTTAGCTTTTGTGAATATTGTGTAGGAAACTATCTTGTAGATAACACACACGACCCCATAGTGCATTTGATAAGATTTTGACTGATTGCAATTGCAAACCAGCTCACCCGTTAGTCTCTCCCAAGTTTCATCAGTGTTGAATCCTTTGAATTCTCTATCGGATCATGCCTTGTGGAAAGTGCATGCTCTTCATTTCATTGATAGAAAATGGAATTTAACATTCTTTATATCATATGAAATCATTTTTTGCTATCTTGACTATCAATTTTTATCTTCCTCCACATTGTTTGTCTTCTTCCTTTTCAATAGGTAGTTTCTTTGAGGACAACATGAATTCTAGAGTGAAATCTTCAATTGACCTTTGGTCATTAAATCATATTTTGTTAAGGTTTGGAACATGCAGGAGATCCTTCATTGTTACAACCTCAATTTTGCATGTATTTTCATAATTGAAATGTAATGATTTTATGAATTTGGACTTAATTGAAAAGGTTGTATGCTTTGCTTCAAATAATGGATTCACTTGCAAATCTCCCCTTTGATATGAATTTCGTAATATGTATTATTATGTTAATCCAATAATGGATATAAAAAAAGAAGAAAAGAAGAAAAGTCCAAATAATAGAAAAGGATACAAGATAATGAATATTAAGCAAAGTATTTATGAGAAATACTTGGAAATATCTAGAAAGTGGCATTAATGGCCACAATTGAGTAAAATTTGTTTACATACGATTTATAATAAAATAAATATGAAAAGAGGAAAAAGGAAATGAAAGATAAAGAGAAATCCTTGAAAAGAAATATCTTAATAAAGAAATAAGTAAGATAATGAAAAATGAAGAATGTAGATGCATCTAGAAGGATAATAAGTATCCTTAAAAAGGAATTTTGAAATATTAGGATTCCTTGGGATCCAAGGAGTCCCAATGCAGAAAAAGAAAGAGAAAATGCAAATAATACAAAATAAGAGGATAATGTGATGCATAATTAGTGAATTTTTGGTTTTATTAAAAGGAGGTACCTTCTTCTATAAGAAAGTATTATTTTGTGGCCAATGGATCAAAAGTCAAGCATAAATATGATAAGAGAGATGATTTTTGAATTCCTAAATATCCAAGGAATATGGTTTATTAAGAAGATAATGAAGAGAGAGAAGAATGCTTCTTAATGAGGAATATGGTTTCCTTTTTGAGAAAGGGGGCTTGGATCTCGTGGATGGGCATCCTAGGGATTTGATACCCTCCCCTATACAAGGGGTAGAACTCTTGGCCAAATCCAAGAGGATCCTATGCATCCTTCTCCCTTCTTCTTCCTTGTTTTCATCCATAAACCCTAACCGCAAGGAGCAGCGTGAGCATGAAGCAACAAGGAGCCAAGAAGGGGTTGCGATGGAAGCCTGATGCACCATGATGCCAGGGAGCAACTTAGCCATTGTGGCCATGTCCTAAAGCATGCGCAGCAGCAGTCGTTTGGCTTCAGCGAAGACCGCAAGTTGCAGGCCTGACGAGCGTGAAATCGACTGCGCTGGCTGCAACCAAGTGGTGCACCATGTGCACAAAGGGGCGGCGAACCTAGGGCGGTGGCTGGAAGCAAGTTTTGTGGCATAGGGAGGAAAGGGCAGCCCCATGAAGGGCTACAATAGGCGGTTGTTATGGTTGTCTAGAGCTTGAAGACAACCTATGGTCGTTGGATGGTTATACCCCTCCCGGTTATGAAGAGTCGGTAACTTTAGTGAGGCCAAAACCGTCATTTGGTTATGTTTTGGGCCGGCTTGATGCATGGAGAAGGAGGACGTGGCAGCCTGCCATTGGTCCAAGTAAGTAATTCTTACAAAAATCGTATCTAATTATTGGTAGCTCGGATGGGTACATGCAATATATGAATTTTGCTCAGAAAATGCAAGGAATCCATTAAAAATATAGTCGGAGACTAATTCCTCTTATAATTCGAAAAGTAATGGAAGTTATCAACTTTAATGCATTAATGATTAAGAAACCCTAATTTAAGATGATTAATGTATCGAGAAGGATTATATGGATGTTTGAAGTTGATAAGAACCTATTGATTACAAAATGACACATTAGATCTAAAAGGATGATCTTTATGTATAGTTTGATTAATTTAAGGTTCTATGAACACAAATATGCTTTAATGGGCCTTGAAACCCTAATCTTTGTTATTATGACTCTTAAAGGCTTTATTTGTTCAAATCCATGAATAAAACTGGGATATGATGATTCTAAGATATTTTGAGTATAAAAGTTCCTAATTATGGATAGATACCCTCAATTTGGTAATTAGGGTTTTCTAGTGGATAAATGTGGAATTAGTGATAAATAGAGTTCATATGTGAATTAGACTATAATGAAATATGAGTTGTCAATTTGAAAGAAACCGCACATGATAATTGGGATATGACTTAAAAGGATAAAGATGGCAGTTTTAGTGTCAAAGAGACATATTAGATTCAATTGACATTCAATTGTTCCTATGATGTTGAAATTAGGGTTTGTGAACTAAAAGGGTATTAAAAGTGATAAAAGCTTTATGGAGGCTAAAACCCTAATAAAACTATAAAGTTGGCCTAGAAATCCTTAGGTAGAATCCAAGTCTATCTTGAGAATGATTTGGATAAAACAATGACACTTGGATGTTATGCATTAATTTCAGGGTATTGTTGATTGCTTGTTTGATTGTCTTGAATATTAATGCTTGGACATCAAGTAAATTTGTATCAGGTATGTGGTTATTCTTATGGTTAAATCGCTTTAGTTTCACAGTGATTCCCAAATGTTTTATTAGTTGCCTAAAAATAACTGCTTGGATGACTTTTATTTCATGCAACTATAAAGTGACTATGACTATCACCATAAATATGTGTACATAACTAGCTCAGATCCTGGTCCTCCTCTGTGGCTTTGCTAATGATGAAAAGGATGACCTAGTACATGGTCTGCCTATTAGGTAGGACCATCAGGTTATCAAGAGTTAGGGATTGGGCTACCTATGGGTAGTGCCATGCGACTCTTTAGCATAACAAGAGTTAGGGATTGGGCTACCTATGGGTAGTGCCTTGCGACTCTTTAACATATCATGAGTTAGTGTTTGGGCTACCTATGGGTAGTTCCATGTGACTCTTTGACCCTAGGTATTGATCTACCTGTTAGGTAGGATCATGGGGGTTAGTTGGGATCTACCATATGAGAGGTAGTATCTAGGTCCACTGTAGGGACAACTTAGAGGTTAGGGTATGCATGGATTGAGTAGTTATATTTAAGATGTAAAGTTTGCTTGCTAAACCATAATTGCTTGCAATATGTTGTTACAGATAATTGCCTGATTATTGTTTCCCCCACATACCGACATATTCATTTATGCTAACTGACGTTTTTTTTGTCAGCGTTTTAGGTACAAATTGAAAAGGACAAACAATAAAGTGGCATATTGTGAAATTAAGAAATAAAGTGCAAGGAGGATTAGTTAGAATAGAGTCCAGAGGTGGATAGAAGTTAGATATCAAAGATTTTGAAAAAAAAGGTATGCAAAGTTTTATTTTTACTCCAGCTTTCAGTATAGTCATAGTAGAATTTAATAATTATTACTGATTATTTGTCGAACCTTTGATCCAAGAAATTGGGATAATGGCTCGGACCTCTTGGTCTCCCTTAATTGGGGGTTACCAAGAGGCAGGGTCATTACATTTGGTATCAGAGCATTGGTTCTTCATTCAGTCTTTAGTAATTATTAAATTTTACAAACTCTGTAGAACCCGAGGGAGTTATTAGAGGATTTTCCGAAAGATAGGTGTCTAGAAAAGGATCACGTCTGGGGGCTGGCAATATTTTCCTCCACACCGCTAGTCAGAATACGAGGACTCCCAGATCTGTGTGACTGCCTGGCCAATGTCTTAGGATCTGACTCAAAATAAGATACCTTTAGGACTCTCTCATCTATTTTCATCCCTTCTCAACCCTAATTCTGTTAAGATTCTAAGGTTTAGGGGTTTTCTCTCTCTTCCTCACCCTCTTGAAGTTTGGGTATGTATAATAAGGTTAAGGAATCCTCCACCAAATTAATGAAAAAGCATGTAAATAAGATGTCATGGACATAGGCTTAATAGTTTAAGCATAAACTAAAGAATAGTTGCATGCTTAGGTTGTATGACATGTGTTGTCATGCCCTTAGGAGAGACCCGAGGTTAGACCTTCTTATCAGGAGGATGAAGTAGAGTTGGCCTTGGAGGAAGAGACCTCCATTCTAGGTAGAGACCTGGTACATCCTCTGAGGATGATGCTAACCTTAACCCTAAGTGGTGGTTAGAGAGAGAGAGAGATGGCATGATGAGATGGAAGTCATGGTTGACCTTGTGTGTGGGTTGACATGTTGCTGGTTTTGAATCCCTATGATAGTGTGAGCCATGTGAGGTTGGCTGACCTGGTACCTTTGGTGACCCAACCCTAGGAAGGGTCATGCATGTTAGGGTGAAGGATAACTCCTTCCTTTATGATGTTAGTGAAGAACCTATGGAAACTCTATGGGCTTATATGAGCATGGCATAGTATGCACCCATAGTACGTTAGTAAGTGCTGGCAGTAGGTCGAAGCCCAGGCCAGAAGGGCATGTTGGATAGATTACGAGCTAAGCATAAAAAGCCATAAATAATCTTGAGCGAACGTAGGTTTCACCCAGGTAAGTTTATGCATGTGAGCTTGATCCACTCTTTTAGAGAGAGAACCTCCAATGGCAAGGTTGTTTGTAGGGTTAGCTCTAGAGAGAGAGAGAGAGCAAGACCCAAATAAGAATGTTGGAAGCTTAGACTCTGGGATATGAGGAACCCTGAGAAGTTGGGTATGTTGCAACCTAAGTGGATGGTGGTAGTTGCCTCGTGCATGACCCCTGGAGGCTTTTGGTATCTTGGTTGCCTTTAGAGGAACCAAACCCTAGAAGAAAGATGAGGCTGCTGGTACCTATGTGCAGATGATATAGGTTCTTACCTACTAGGGGTAGGAAGAAGAGTTCCTTAGACCCCGAGGAGGCTTAGTACCAAGTTGTGAGGCCTTATACCTAGTTGGTTGTCCTTGAGGAGGACTCAACTCTGAGGTGTTGCTCGAGTAGAAGGATAATAGGAAGTGCATGACATACCTTGTACATGCTTGGTTCAGGATTAAAAGGATGAGTATGCAGTGGGACATTAGTAAGGTGAACCTAGACCTAAGAGGGGAAGTAGTAGTGCCTGATGTACCTGATGCTCACGATGAGATTTGAGTTTCCATAGATTTGAGCATGACACCCCTCATGTTTATAGGAAAGGGAAACCCCTTGGATTAAGGTGTATGTTTGATGAACCCCTCACATATAAGTTGGTGACATGGGTAGGTATGATCTTGGTCCAATATTGAGGAATGAGAACAAGTATGACCTACGATGGAGACCTAGTATGGTTTAGAAGGTGGTTTGTTTGTTAGCTATGTGCCTTAGTAGTCTTCTAGGGCTAAGCATGCTCATATCGATATAAACCTGAGATGTAGAGACATTTGTGACCTTTGTTGCTATCAAGATGTAGTTTCCTCCCATCCTGGGAGAGGGACCCTTCTATAGGGTATGTACAACTTTTGTTGGGTTTGAGGTAACCTAAAGAGGTCTCATAGGATCTTGAGAAGCTAAGTGGAGAGTACATATTATAAGAATGAACTTGTAGACCCATAGATAACCATCTCTAAGTGCATGTGGATGTGTTACCATGGAGGTAACCAGTATGGGGCATGACTAAGGTAGATAGGTCGCCATGATCCTTATGAAGGATGTAAGTTAAACCATGAATGCTGAGAGAGATGATGGAGACTTGGGTAAGGTTTCAAGTTGGATATGCACTATGTTAGAATCCTAAGTCTATCCTAGGATCAGGTAGGGATAAGATCAATGGGAGTAGGAGCTTCCTAATTCCCTAGTTGCACATGACCATAGGGTCGGGAGGTAACAACTATCATTGTCTGAGGGCCATTAGTTAGGAGATTGATCACCTTCATGAACTCATGGGACCTAAAGGGCAGATGAGGAAGGCACTCTCTGGATGCATAATGGAAGAGGGATGACCCCAAAAGTGCCGACACCCTATAGACTTAGAGGAGATGACCAAGGATGGTATGATGACCCAAGTGGGTTTGAGACCAGTTTTCCATGGAAGTAACCTTGATATCGAGATGTTCATGATGTAGAGACATGTGTTGCACATTTCAACCTATATTGGAAGGTGTACCGACAATGTGGGATACACCATCTCTACTCTTGGAATGGGAAGAACTATGAATTTGGACTGTAGACAAATGCTTATTTCCTCTCATTATGGGGGTGAGAGATAGGGCAATATGCATGCCATACACCAAGGATAAAGATGATGTAAGTGGAAACATTGCTATGATGTATGAGGATAGAGATAATAATGTACCCTTGTGGAGTGTATGATGTGTGGATGGTTTACAAACACCAAGATAACTAAGGTAGTCATCTTATGAGGATGTTCTTATCATGAGCTATGTGGAATTTATGAGCTATACAAGGTTGAGTGTGATAACCAAGAGGATGATCTCTGAGTTTTCTTGATGACGATAGACTTAGAGTTCGAGATGAGATAGTAAGTGGAATACATGGAGGTGCATGTATTCAACATTACCTAACACATAAAGATGAAAGGTGGTAATGGATGCTCTTATTGAGATGCAGCTGCCTAGTCTAGGTAGTTAGGTGAACCCTAAGTGGTGAGATATATTTTTCTAACATTTAAATATAATGAGATCTATTAATCGAGTTAGTGGTTGTTTGGTTAGCCAGCCTAGGGCTTGTTGTGATAGAAGGATGGTGGTAGAACCTCAGATGCACTTCTCTGGAAAAGAAGGTGATGAAACCAATGACTAGTGTGTTTTAGGGAATCAACCTTGAGGAATCATGACATATATGAGATCATGATTTTAAGTTCACCATACACCATGGTACTACTAAGGTAATAAGTGGTAGTAGTACTTTTGATGCCTAAGAAGTGTATGGAGTTGCATGTGTCTTGTCGCCATGCATGTCAGGAGGGAAAGGACGAACACCAATAACCCATTGAGTGGATACAGAGGATAAAAGTCCCTGTAAGGGAATGTGAGTTCATCACTATGGATGTCGTGGTAAGTCTCCCATGGACCAAAGAAGGTCAAGGTGCAATATGGGTTATGATAGATAGCCTTACCTAGATGACATAGTCTAAAGAGAAAGAGAGAGTACTGTTAGGGACAGATCTGGTTGAACTACATGTAAGAGAGATGGTTCAACTACACTGGGATGTGAGTTCAAAGATTCACGAGTATGACCTAAAGATTCACTCCCATGCGGTGGAAGTAAGTACATGACGAACTCGATGCTAGTACATCTTATCACCCCTAACTGATGGTTAGTATGATCCAGACTAGAGGGTCTGATGAGAGTGTGTGTGCTCATTCAGGGTGATACATGGAGACAATTCTTGTCTTATGAAAGTTGTGATGTTAGCCACCATAGCTAGTATTAGGATGTAAGAAGCTCTGTAAGAGAGGCTGTGTCAGTCACCACTTCATTAAGATGATGTGGGTGAAGGGACCTCGTAAAGGTAAGAAAAAGGCCACAATGTGTGCAGATGAAGTCGCTTTAATCATGCGATGGCTGAAAGAGAGCCCAGGGGTGACATGAGTCATGAGCTGATGCAAAGTAGACTAACATGTAGTTCACTATGGGAGAATATGTGATATGAAAATCTGACCCCTCTGAGCTATAACTGAGAAAGCTGAGTCCCCGATACATGGGTCCATTTGAGATGGATAGGTAGAAATGCTTGTGTGTAGCCTTACCCCTCAGGATAACGTGATGTATGATGTGTTCCACAAGTTTGATCTAGAGCACTATGTAAGATACCCAAGCCATGGGCTGAGCAATGCACATAGTGAGCTCCCAAGGGAGGCTAACTTACTCTGAGTCACCTATAAGGGTATGCGATACCAAGGTGAGAGAGAGCTTAGGAGTAAAGAATATGAGATGATAAAGGTTCTTTGGAAGCACCATGGAGAGGATGAAGCCACATGGGAGCCAATGATGGATATGGAAAAGTGTTATCCTGACTTGTTTATACATTTGGTGGAATTTTGAGGGAAAAATTCCTATAAGAGGGGAAGGATGTTACAACCTCGATTTTGCATGTATTTTCATAATTGAAATGTAATGATTTTATGAATTTGGACTTAATTGAAAAGGTTGTATGCTTTTCTTCAAAGAATGGATTTACTTGCAAATCTCCCCTTTGATATGAATTTCGTAATATCTATTATTATGTTAATCCAATAATGGATATAAAAAAGAAGAAAAGTCCAAATATCCATGCATACCCTAACCTCTGAGTTGTCCCTACAGTGGACCTGGATACTACCTCTCATATGGTAGATCCCAACTGACCCCCATGATCCTACCTAATAGGTAGATCAATACCTAGGGTCGAAGAGTCGCATGGAACTACCCATAGGTAGCCCAATCACTAACTCATGATATGCTAAAGAGTCACATGGAACTACCCATAGGTACCCCAATCCCTAACTCTTGATATGTTAAAGAGTCACATGGCACTACCCATAGGTAGCCCAATCCCTAACTCTTGATAACATGATGGTCCTACATAATAGGTAGACCATGTACTAGGTCATCCTTTTCATCATTAGAAAATCCACAGAGGAGGACCAGGATCTGAGCTAGTTATGTACACATATTTATGGTGATAGTCATAGTCACTTTATAGTTGCATGAAATAAAAGTCACCCAAGCAGTTATTTTCAGGCAACCGATAAAACATTTGGGAATCACCGTGAAACTAAAGCGATTTAACCATAAGTGTAACCACATACCTGATCCAGAGTAACTTGATGTCCAAGCATTAATATTCAAGACAATCAAACAAGCAATCAACAATATCCTGAAATTAATGCATAACATCCAAGTGTCATTGTTTTATCCAAATCATTCTCAAGATAGACTTGGATTCTACCTAAGGATTTCTAGGCCAACTTTAGAGTTTTATTAGGGTTTTAGCCTCCATAAAGCTTTTATCACTTTTAATACCCTTTTAGTTCACAAACCCTAATTTCAACATCATAGGCACAATTGAATGTCAATTTAATCTAATATGTCTCTTTGACACTAAAACTACCATCTTTATCCTTTTAAGTCATATCAAGATCATTAGGCCTAATTATCATGTTCGGTTTCTTTTGAATTGAAAACTCACATTTCATTATAGTCTGATTCACATATGAACTCTATTTATCACTAATTCCACATTTATCTACTAGAAAACCCTAATTACCAAATTAAGGGTATTTATCCACAATTAGGAACTTTTATACTCAAAATAGCTTAGAATCATCATATCCCAATTTGATTCATGGATTTGAACAAATAAAGCCTTTAAGAGTCATAATGACCAAGATTAGGGTTTCAAGGCCCATTAAAGCATATTCATGTTCATAGAACATTAAATTAATTAAACTATGCATAAAGATCATCCTTCTAGATCTAATGTGTCGTTTTGTAATCAACAGGTTATTATCAACTTTAAACATCCATATAATCCTTCTCGATACATTATTCATCTTAAATTATGGTTTCTTAATCATTAATGCATTAAAGTTGATAACTTCCATTATGTTTCAAATTACAAGAGGAACTAGTCTTTGACAATATTTTTAATGGATTCATTGCATTATTCTGAGAAAAATTCATATATTGCATGTACCCATCCGAGCTACCAATAATTAGATACAATTTTTGTAAGAATTCCTTACTTGGAATAATGGCAGGCTGCCACGTCCTCCTTCTCCATGCATCACGTAGCCGGCCCAAAACATAACCAAATGACGGTTTTACCCTCACTTAAGTGACTGGCTCTTCATACCCGAGAGGGGTATAACCGTCCAACGGCCATAGGTCGTCTTCAAGCTCTAGACAACCGCAACGACCACCGATTGCATCCCTTCGGGGGGCTGCCCTCTCCTCCCTAGGCCATGAAACTTGCTGCCAACCACCGCCCTAGGTCCGCCGCCCCCTTGTGCACATGGGGTGCCACTTAGTCACAGCTAGCGTGGCCGATTTCACACTCGTCCAGCCTGCAACTTGCGACTATCGTTGCAGCCAAACGGCTGTTGCTGTGCATGCTTTAGGACATGGCCACGATGGCTAAGATGCTCCCTGGCATCATGGCTCATCAGGCTTCCATCACAACCCCTTCTTGGCTCCTTGTTGCTTCATGCTCATGCTGCTCCTCGTGGTTAGGGTTTATGGATGAAAACAAGGAAGAAGAAGGGAGAAGGATGCATAGCATCCTCTTGGATTTGGCTAAGGGTTCTACCCCTTATATAGGGGAGGGTATCAAAGCCCTAGGATGCCCATCCACGAGATCCAAGCCCCCTTTCCCAAAAATGAAACCATTTTCCTTCATTAAGAAGCATTCTTCTCTCTCTTCATTATCTTCTTAATAAACCATATTCCTTGGATATTTAGGAATTCGAAAATCATCTCTCTTATCATCTTTATGCTTGACTTTTAATCCATTGCACGAAATTATACTTCCTTATAGAAGAAGGTACCTCTTTTTAATAAAACCAAAAATTCACTAATTATGTATCACATTATCCTCTTATTTTGTATTATTTGCATTTTCTCTTTCTTTTTCTCCATTGGGACTTCTTGGATCCCAAGGAATCTTAATATTTCAAATTCATTTTTAAGGATACTTATTATCCTTCTAGATGCATCTACATTCTTCATTTTTCATTATCTTACTTATTTCTTTATTAAGACATTTCTCTTTATCTTTCATTTCCTTTTTCCTCTTTTCATATTTCTTTTATTAGAAATCAAATGTAAACGAATTTTACTCAATTGTGGCCATTAATGCAACTTTCTAGATATTTCCAAGTATTTCTCATAAATACTTTGCTTAATATTCATTATCTTGTATTTATGTTTAAGATGTAAAGTTTGCTTGTTAAACCATAATTGCTTGCAATATGTTGTTACAGATAATTGCCTGATTATTGTTTCCCGCACATACTGACATATTCATTTATGCTGACCGACGTTTTGTTTGTTGGCCTTTTAGGTACAAATTGAAAAGGACAAACAGTAAAGTGGCATATTGTGAAATTAAGAAATAAAGTTCAAGGAGGATTAGTTAGAATACAGTCCAGAGGTGGATAGAAGTTAGATATCCAAGATTTTGAAAAAAAAGTATGCAAAGTTTTATTTGTACTCTAGCTTTCAGTATAGTCATTGTAGAATTTAATAATTATTACTAATTATTTGTCGAAGCTTTGATCCGGGAAATTGGGATAACGACTCTGACTTCTTGGTCTCCCTTAATTGGGGGTTACTGGGAGGCAGGGTCATTAGATTCATCCTATAGTAGATGCCCAACTATATCAAATTAAGGACACATCTATACCTTATTTCCTTGAATGTCCTTGTGATGAAGTGGATTTTTCACATTTATGATCCAAATTTCAATTATGTCGTTCTATTAACCATTATTGCTCAATTGACCTCACTTCATCACTCTCATGATAATTGAATGATTTTCACACCCAAATTTCAATTACGATAGCCAAATATCATAATATGTACCTTGTGACATTCACTTTAACTAAATTATTGTTATTAATCATTGAATTTAGTCATGACTCAAAATTTATCCTATTAACCTAAAACTTATAATGTACCTAGGTGAGATCTTGTTGAAGCTTTGATAAAAGTCTCACTTTTTTAGATATATAAGTTAAGAGTTATGATTCTACCAAGAGAATATCCTCAATATACCCCTAATTACCTAAATCCCTTTATCTAGCCTAGTCAAACCCCACCTTGGACCTAGATTCGAGCAAAGACACATGTAGTTAGGTCACTCCCCCACTCAGCTGTTGCGGGGAGGGGGGACAACACAGTTCCACATGGTTTCACATTTGTATTTATCCCTCCTCTTGAATCCTTCGCCTTGTCAAATTTAGTCCTTCATATCCGACTTTCTCTCCTCTACCCAATGAGCCATAACAAAACCTCTCTTACTATCTATTTTAAAAATGCCCAAAGTGGCGGTGCCTTGGGCGTGAAGAAGAAGAACCCCCAAGAAATCCTAGGCCTTGGGGCTAGTATCTAACACTTTATACAACTTCTTTAATCTTTATTTAGCCTCCACAAACCCTCAATTTCTCGCTATCACTCATGGAATCCTCCACCTAGATCGACCTTCACTCATTTCAAATACAACCTTTTACTCTCACCACCATTCTCCCTTTCCTAATTATTTGTTACTACTCCATCTTTGGACTTTGAAAAAGCCTCATGGACCCTCATAAGGCACCGTGAAGTTCCAAAAACCCCTGTCAACAACACACTAACCGCTGCATGGGTGCCAATGAGCTTCATCCAATATCACCATGTTAGAGATGAAGGCTACGGATGATTCTGTAAATACTTGTGAATCCACCCAAAATCTTATCTCCCTCTAGGGTGTGTGGTATATTCTTGATTACACTTTTCCATTTTCTGCTATAAAACCTACAACTAGTTCTGCCCTCTTATGCATTGTTGCGTATATTTCAGCTAGAAATGGCTCGTTGAATTTGCATAGTCACAACGAAGCCAATGTCACCTTCACTCTTTCGTCCTCGCATGAACCCTTAGATAGTTTGTGGGTTTCGCTTCTTTACCCCTGTTCACAACTTTCCTACTTGCTACTCTGTGGCATGAGTAAGGTCCCTGCTTGACCGAACAAACAAGGTCATTATATCACTAAAAAGCCCTAGGTCGTTCATGCTAGAATTTTATTGAGATGGGCATTTTCACCCTTTCACCTCTATTGCAGCCCCTATGAGCCAAACTAGAAATCCTTTCTTCATTTTCATTTTTGTATTCTATCCTTTTTCTAATTGGTCATTTTTGTAAAGTCTATTATAAATGTTATCAGATAAATGCTCACCAAATATCAATATTCTTAGAAACATGCCTAGATTTATATGGGACAATTACTTTTCCTTATTACAATGTGATTCAATGATGCCAATTAAGATCTCTTTAATACATTTTCATTAGGGTTTTCTTTTAATATTTCAAACCCTAATCTTTATAAAGCCTAATTTTACATGATATACGATCCCATCACCCTTTTGTACTCTGATGTTATGTTGATAACTAGATTGCATGACTATGATTACTAGGTCATCATCCATTGTAATCTTGACATATTTGTATAGGGAATGACTAATTGATTTAATATCATTAACCCCATATATTTTGTACGTCAAATAAAACCATGATTTGAAATATAAGTTCTTGATCTCAATTATATGACCTTAGATCAATACTTTTAATGATAACATGAAACAAACTCTATGAGCATAATAATAAATGAAGAAATGCCCTAATAGGTCATTAGAGAAATGAACCATATATTTATACATGGTTATTTTCCTTATGTAACAGGATCGAATACTCATTAAACTTGTAGATTTGGATATTGATCACACTCTAGACACCAAAAGAGGTACACTTTTATATTAATTCCTCTTTAAAAAAACTAGTGATATTGAATGATAATATTGTATGTATCCTTGTTGAAAATCTTGGCTATGCATTTGTTTGAGCTAAAAAGTTCCTCACCGAGTAATCTTTTTATTTATATATGTATTCTTGAAAATTCTTGAACATAAATGATAACACCCTTTATGACTACCTATAATAATGATATTGATATTGGGTACAAATGACCTCCTCAAATCAAAGGGTGGAATTTGTACAACATGGTGACCTCCCCCCATCTCATTGGGGCGATGGAGCCATACATATATTCATGCGTGTTGTTTAGAATAATGGGGAAATTCAAAATAAAAATTGAATTGCTTAAAATAAAGACAAGTTTGAATATCACATTAAATATTTTTCTAATAAGTCCTACCAAGTACAATAGTTTGATATAAATGTTTCCAACTGTTCAATATTTCTCTTTTTAAAATGACTAATGCATTTGCGTTGAGATTTACCTAATTTTAGGCATGAAGACTTGAACACTTGATACATGCTATCTACTATACTCTTGCCAATATCTTCTAGAATGAAGAATGCATATCACATGGGATTACATGTAAATGGGATATAGTATCCTAGTTATTAGTCTTCTTATCTTGTTATTTCTTTTCATATTTCCCATGGACCTTGATGTAATAAACCTTATTTTTTTTCCATAAAATAGAATGTTATTTATTTTTGCATATCATGTGTGTGTGTGTGATCTTCAGGGCACTAGAGACGGGACCTCTAATCCCCTTAACAATGCCTACTAGGGCAGTTGCATTAGTATTAAGGTAAGAATGGTTTTGCAATATATGGTATCAGAGCATGAACAATACCTGCACCAAAAATTGCTCGCATGAAACACAAACTGAATTCAACCTTACATCTCAACCCTAAAAACTTAATGATTCATCCTTCGTGGACTAAGTTGATTTGGCCTCTAGGTTAGAACCTTGATGTTCAAGAATAAGGTGTAGGCTTGTGTAATCCCAATAATCTTTCTTTTCTCCTCCTTTTGTCTTGTAGTATGGGCTGTAGGTTTAGGAGGGCGATAATAGGGAGACCTTGTTATGACCCTAGACATATGTTTGTGGCATGTTCTTAGGGTAGCTACACAAGTGTGCACCATGTTCTTGCTAGTTATCTAGGTGTCATGGTACTAGACTTCCTAATGAGTGTGGTAACTCATTTTGGTTTGTTTTATATGTATGGAGTATAGTGGTTTCCAACGCCTATTTCAATGTTGGAGAAAAGCTATTTCAAATATTGGTGTATATGTACATATGAAAATTTTATTACACACAGAAAGGCAATGAGTGTCCATGTAACCTAAGAGAAATAGATGTAACTTCAAGACCAGATGAGAGTGTGTAGATGATAGTTGTAGTCTCTTAAGTTGTCAAGAGACATGGTAAAGGTCAGGCTAGTAAGTAGCCTATATGACCTAAGTTAATTATGATTATGATTATGATTATGATGATGATGATTATGATGACGATCTTGATGTTGACTTTGATGTTGATGTTTATGTTGATGATATGAGTTGCTTCATGATGACCTAATTTTGTTTTCAAAAGGGTCAAGTATGCTTTGATTTCATGTGATGCATTTTTACTATGCAAGCCTATCTAGACTTAGCACCACATATGGCACATATGACTTGGTTGATGTGCAAAACACAACTTGTGGGTTGGCATGCTTGCTTGTGTCTAGTTTTGTATATGTCAAGATATGGCTAGTGATATATGGTTTGAAACTAGCATAGGCCTCAATCTCTTTATAAAGGAGGACCTCTAGCATGGGACACACAAAAAGGGTGAACTCTTGATATGAGTCAACCCTACACAAGAGAAGATCAGAGCACCTAACCTCCAAAATATGTGAAATGTTGAAATATATGCTTGATGATATACATGATGATGAGTCCCAAGCTAGACTACTTCTAAGTATATGAGTTGAGTCACCTAGTGTATGGTTCCCTTAATAACGTTGAGCGATATATTTCCTATGGAAAAATCCAATCGTAGAGACTGAGGCAATTGAATATATGATGTATGCCATATAGGTGAGAGGATGTCCCAAGACCCTAAGATGATGTACATGATGTTTGATTATCATGAAGAGCCTCATACTAAGTTAGTGATTTTATGTGAAGGAATATAGTGGTTTCCCTTGTCCTTGAAATTTGGGTAGAAATTTTGGGATAGATGGTTTTGGTTAGAACATCTTGTTGGACATAGATAGGTCTTAGTTTGAGTGTCTCAATCATGTAGAGCTCTTTTTTAGATACAAGTGATATAATTATGAAATCTCAATGTTGATGACAACATTGTTCCTCAAATGGTGTTTGATACATGAAATATCTCACTTAAATTAAAACTTGATACATGTATGATAAGTCATTCTCATATGATAGAACAAATATGAAACCATACCATAAATGAAAGATACAATCTCAAAATCATGAACTTGAATTAAGATATCTTTGGATCATAGATTACATGATCACAAAATATACTACTTAACTTCAAGCCTTCTAATCTATGCTTCTTTATGATAACTCACACGATAGGGTAAAACCCTAATATTCAAGAATATTAAGTAAGCCTTTCTCTAATGATGAAAACCTTGTATTATTTTGATAATAAAACACTAATTATGTTAAGAGTGAAAGTTACAATGAATAATGATAAGAAATCTTGATATCACCTTGCATGGGTGAGTAGAGTGAAAGATGAAACCTTGAGTATAACCTTCTCAACATCATATGCATGAACAAACCCTGATTCTTAGAGTAATGAGGGATGTAAATCCTAAAATAATATAATTTTCAATTAATGATCAAACTACTTAAATTACGCTTCCATCTATATATGGTGGGGTGGGTACATCCAACATGCTTAAATATCCTAAAATGAAAACTTAGGGTGAATCTACAATAATGATACCCTTAGCACCTAGAATTCGTATCCTAGAGGGAACTACAACTCCTTGATGTCATTGTGAGTATGATATTAGTTGAATTTCAAGGATGAAATTCCATAGTTGGATGAATATTGATAACCTTGCTTTGAGGGTTTGATACCCGATCTTGTATTTGAGGACATACTAGGAATGAAATGACTTAATTATGGAATCCTGAGGTTTGATGTGGTTAATTTGAGTAAGATGAGCTTTCATTAATGATCATATGGATTTAATGATGTATAATTCAAGATCAATATCCCTACATATGTGTCACTTTGAAGTATATGAATTGAATGGTAGAACAAACATGATTTGATCCCACTTTCAAACTGAGGTTAATATGGACAAAGTTCATTCAAGTCTAAGTTAATGTTTAGTTTATGATTTAGGCTTGAAAGTCTAGGTGTGGCCCTTTACGAACATCCTACCTCTTTTATGCGGAGAGGCTGTTGGGCACAACTTTGAAGCATTGCGCATGACACCTTGCAAGTCGTAGCGACAGGGAGATTGAACCGATCCTAGGTCATCCCTAACATCTAGAAATGGAGGAACAAATCACTGTTGAGGTGTCGAGTTGATCAAATGAAGGTGGGGCATGCTGTGAAAATATTTTTGGTAAACCCATGACCTACACAACAATCCAAACAGATGGACCCTTCACTTGATGATGGGAAACCATGGTACAAAGACTGTAGTCCTCATCCCAACCTTCACCATCATCTAATGCCTTGATGGAAACTATCATATTCAACAATGACTATTTCATAGCCTTGGTGTTGTCACTCTTCCTCTCTTCATTGCTATACACGACATCTGGGGAAGTACTTTTCCACCAAAACTAGAACTCCGTCTCCTCTACTCTTCTACTGTTACATGGCTTCTCATTATGCATATCAATGAAGAGAGGAGGAGTGACAACACCATGGGTATGTGACAACAACTGTTGAATATGCTAGCTAACACGAAGGCATGACATGATGGACCTATGAAAGACGATGGAGAAGGTTGGGATGAGGAATACAATCCCTGTACCATGGTTTTACAGTGTCACATGAAGGGTCAATTTTGTTCAGATTGTTGTGTAGGTCATGCGTTTACCAATGATATTTCCTTATCCTACCCCCACCTTCATTGGATCAACTGACCCCCTTCAACAATGATATGTTCCTCCATTTCTAAAGTTAGGGATGACCTAGGACTAGTGCACTCTCCCTTGATTTATGAATGGGAAGGTGCCATGCAACCATACTTCAAAGTTGTGCCAAATAGCCTCTTCACATAAAAGTGGTTGTCTAGCCATAAAGGGCCACACACAAACTTTCAAGCCTACATATGTGTCACTTTGAAGTATATGAACTAATTGATGAAAAAAACAATATTTGATCCCACTTTTGAACATAGGTTAATATGGACAAGGTTTATTCAATTCTAGTTAAGGTTTGGTATATGATTTAGGGTTGAAATTCTATGTGTGGCCATTTATGAACACCCCCCATGCAGAGAGGCTATTGGATGCAATTTTAAAGCCTGGTTGTGTGGCACCTTGCTAGCCATAGATGAAGGGAGACTGAAATGGTCCTATGTCATCCCTAACCTTTCGAAATGGAGGAAAAAATCAATGTTGAGATGTCCAGTTCATCTAATGAAGGTGGAGGTAGGATGAGAAAATCTCGTTGGTAAACCCATGACCTATGAAACAATATGAACAAATGGACCCTTCACTTGATGCATGAAGACCATGGTACATAGACTGTAATCCTCATCCCAACCTTCTCCATCATCTTTCATATGCCCATCATCTCATGCCTTGATGTTAGCTAGAAAATTCAATGGTGGCATCTCGTAGCCTTGGGTCATCAATCCAACTCTCTTCATTGCTACGCATAATGAAAAGACAAGGAAGAGTAGCATATTAGAGGAGATAGAATTCTAGTTTTGGCAATGAAAATCTTTCGTAGCTGTCACTGATGGTGCCCAATCACCAATTGTTGAAGACCCTTTTTGGTTGTAGGCTGATAAATGGGAGTTGAAGAAGGAACATCTATAGTTGGGAGGCATGTGAGGAGCCCCCCTCTAACTATA
The DNA here is from genome assembly GCA_963693085.1 of Alisma plantago-aquatica. Taxonomy (NCBI): domain Eukaryota; kingdom Viridiplantae; phylum Streptophyta; class Magnoliopsida; order Alismatales; family Alismataceae; genus Alisma; species Alisma plantago-aquatica. The sequence goes on from OY856413.1 coordinate 947,478,466, forward strand.
GTACAGATCTAGAAAGGATAGGAGGACAACAGAGGAGTTCCAGAGGATCTAAGGCTAGAGGTTTCTTCATCCATTACATGGTCTTGATGCATAAGAACTTAGAGTCCAACTTGTTGAGACCAACCTCCGACCATCCTTTCATGCGCATGTAAGACCTCTGTGGTTCGTGGAGAGACAGTGAACCTCAAGGATGACCATTTCCATCTGCTAAGCCTGAATGTCAAGATGGATCTTGCTAGAATATCTCTTTGGTTCTACATCGAGCCATGTCGATGAAGCAACTACACAATGCGAAGGGGGTGAGGTATGAGCATAGACCGGGTCCGATCCTCTGGTTCATAAAAAAACTGCATCGACTGGGAGATGCTAGGTATACACGACTGACTCCCAGGTTTCTCAAAGTAGGCAACACATTGGCCATGTGGCACAACCAAGGAGGCCACAGTAGAAATCCAACAACTATGTCGTTTCTAACAAGGTAAATCCTATTGCCATGTAATATTCCAGTATTGTATTTATGATTGTCTTGTTATCATTGTTTTATAACTTGAAGCATAATACATAAAATCCATTATAAAAACCTTGTGCACCTACCTATATTCTTAGGGTAAGGACACAAAGATGGGCATCCTACTTGAATTATCAAGATAGGGTGGATCATGTCAATTAAAGGGTTAGCTCTTTGCAATGGCCTTGAGGTCCCTCTCCCAGAAAAGGGTTAGCTAATATTGAGCATCATTACAGACCCTTCCAATGGGAAGTTGGTCAAAAGCCTTGTGATATATGATGTTGTTGGTACAAATGGAGTAAAATGACATAAATTAGGGTTGTATATTTTCTAAATACCTAACTTATTTTTTTTTAATTATGCAAATATTTTCAAATTATGCACAATATATATATATATATATATATATATCTTCCCTATACTCAACATTTTATGTGTTGACCCATGTTTCATGTATTTTTATAGGTTTAGTGATGGCTAGGAGTTGATGGGCTTCGTGAGCTATGTCATGTGTACTTGTTGTAAGATCCCTAGTGTACATGAGAAATCTTGTAGACTTTTGAATATCTAATTGAAATTTACAATAAAATAATGTTGTTCAATAATACTCGTGGATTGTTGTGATTATGTTAGAACTTTTATCTTGTTATCTATTCATGTATGCTAATCTTGTATGCTTCCTTATTTGCACTTTGATAATACCATGTTGGGGGCCGAAACCTAGGTCCTATTGCCATTATCTTTGTAGTCATTTGGAGTTAGGATTTGGGTAATAAATGGTTTTAGTGATAGTCCTTCTTCTATCCATTGCTTCTCATCTCCTATCGTGTTCACTGTCTCTTGGAACAAACAATTGTTAGGTTGTACAAAGGAGCATTACTGATTACCCCAAAGTGTGGGTGACAACCCTAGATGCTTAGGCATTAGGCCTACCAAATACTCACCGCTTGATGTCCATTTTTTGTTTCCTACCCTCCACCTTTGGTTTCTCTAGTTCTCTTTTCTTGTCCACCACTGGGGAAGGGGTTGAATATTTTCCTCTTCCCCAATTGTGCAACCTCATTAGGTGGTACATATTTTGAAGATTTAGTTTCTTATGAATCAATTTACTATGACAACTCCTAAGGGTTTGGTGCCTATAAGCGTTTCAAGCAGTCTTTTTCATACATGACCTTCTTTCTTTCTAGAGTAGGGTATCTAATATTTTTTTTATTGCACTAACAAATTCATCTATGGTTGATATCCCTAATTTTTACCAAAACAACATGTGATAATACCACCCACAAGTGGATGAGTCTTATCATAGTATAGTTGAGGATCAAATCCCAAGGGACAAACTTTTTATGAACCTTGCTAGTCATATCCAATTGACTAAGACTAATGTTTAAAACCCAAAGTTGTTTGTGTTGAGTTAATAATTGCAAAGGAAAGTAAATAGAAAGATTCAAAATAGGTCTAGATTAATGATGGAAGTCACTAGAGTGGAGTTTATTTTACCAACACTCCATGCACAAACAATCCATATCATATCCAAGTGAGATAAAACCATTAAAATGGAGTAAAAGCAAGTTTTCGCCCATTAGGTGTGGGAAGATAGTGCAAATATCTTTGCAAGTGTGATGTCTCACTACTCATAGATCATGTACCTAATTCTCTAGAGACATCCCTACAGAAATTCTCATCCGGGTGTCAACCAAGTTAATCGATATTCCAATCCTTAGCATTGAAGTTCTTGCAACCTAGTTTATAATAGACCATGAAAAGTAGGAGGTAAATGAAAAAAAAATGCAATCAAATGATTAACATTGAATTGAAAGTGTTATATACATGCTATGGAACATCAAAAGTGGACACCTAAGCCTGGAAAATAGGGCTAATCCCCACACCCCAGCAAAGGAGACTACTCTCTCTTCATGACAAGTTCAAAGCAAGAAAGGGAGAATGAAGAACTAGCCGTCATTATGGTGGGTAGAGGAATTACATCACTGTGTTAGCAACAACTATCTTCTAACCCAATGAAGAGATTGATATAGTAAAGGAGGAGGAATAACCCAAGACTTGGCATCAATGGTTCTCCTCATTGCTTCTTCCTCCCTTGGATCAGAACCACAAATGAAGGGTGGTCGATGGAAGGTTGTGCTGGTATCTCAAATCTAACCACCTTCCTAGATAGAACATGGACTTTTGTGAAGTAGAGATGGAATGGAAGTGCTACAACAATGCCGTAAAGGTATCCAATGTGGTACGAGTTGATGGAGATCATCTTCTTAGACTTTCTCAAGTGTGGCATCCTTGCAACATCATGTAAAAGAAGAGATGCCTCCAATGGAGGTGGGGATCAACTATTTATAGGCTGAATGGTGAGTAATAGAGGACCCCATAGGATTGATGCACAAACTTCATTGACTGGTATCTTATCAGCGCATGGGTTGACAGTCGGGCCCAAAAGCACCACCGAGCGTCATCCACTAACAAAGGGATTGGTCACTAGGGGATCATGATATGGGATCATGTCCTTGGTATCATGTTGGGATCCCATAGGGGGACAAATTTGCTCGTCAGTCGATGGGTTTAGAAGAGCCTTCGGGGATGGGGTTGCCTGCTCATTGGGCAGACTCCCATTGGAGGTAGCTTGTAATAGAGCCATTGGGCATTAATAGAGTAATCCCATTGGGGGTTAGACACCGTCAATTGATGGCTGCTCTAAATTCCCATCTGTCTCATCCATCACGGCTTGGGATCTATTGGTCAATGGGCCATCTGTGCATGATACCATAGATTGATGGTAACTTTAGATTGTCATCAATTTATGGTTGTCATCGATGGATGGATCACCTCCTTTAGAACAAACCCACCCAAAAGGGGTGTTGTCTTGTCATCGTGGGTGAGGCTAATAGAGGCCCAGGTCAATGAAAAGATGGATCAACAAATTAGACTTATCATAGAAAACCAAGCCCAAATTATCAAAAACTTTTTGGCGAATGAAGTTTCCTCAAGATGAGGAGTCTAGAAACTTTTTGTTGTTGACATCTGTACCTCTAAAGAAAAATTTGATGAACTGATTTTTAGAAATACCGTGGTGTGCATATTTACAAAGAAGCTTATAGTATCTTTCCCATGATTCTACTAGATTTTCACTAGGGACTTGTGTAAAATGTATTATCTGACCTCTGATGGTGTATGTGAGGCAAGGAGGATAAAATTTCTCAAGGAATTTGTTATGAAGTTTTTTCTATCTAGATTAATAATGGAAGTCATTGGGGTGGAATCAAGTTTCACCATTGCTACATGCTTAAACACATCCACTAGGCTATACAAGCTAGATAAAACCATTCCAATGGAGCAAAATAAAGTTTCCACCCATTAGTTGGTAGAAGATCATGTAGATATCATGATTGTGATGTCTCATTACTCATAGATTGTGTGTCCACACTCTAGAGACACCCCTTTAGAAGTTCTCATCTAACCATCAACCAAGTTAATCGATATTATAAGCCTGAGAATTGAAGATCTACAACCATGATTATAATAGATCATGCAAAGCTTGAGATCAAGCCATAAAACATGCAATAATACAAGTAAGATTGAATTGAAAGAGTTATATACAAGCCATGAAACATAAAAAATGGATAAATAGATAGCGGGGCTAATACCTTCATCCCAACAAAGGATACTGCTCGATCTTCATGATAAGATCAAAGAAAGAAAGGGAGAGGGAAGAAATATCCATCATCATGGTGGGTTGAGGAATCGTGTTGTAGTATCCTCTATCTTTTAAACCAATGAAGAGGTTGGTCCAACAAAGGAGGAGAAATAACCCAAGACTTGGTGCTAATGGGTCTGTTTCTTCACTTCTTCCTCCCTTGGACCTTAATCCTTGCATGAAGGGTGGAAAATGGAAGGTTGGTGATGGCATCCTAGATCTAACCACCTTTATGCCTAGAAGATGGACATTGGCAAAGCACATACAGAGTTGAAGCACTACAACATCACTGTAGAGGTGGCCAATGGGAACATGTTTATGGTGATCATCTTCTCATGCTGGCTTGAGTGTGGAAGCCTTATAGTGTTATGGAGGAGAAGATATGCATCTAATGGAGGCATGGATCAACTATTTATACGTTGGGGGTGCCCAATAGGGGCCCTTCATGATCAAATCAAGGACTTTCTCGAGTGGTATTTTGTCAGGGCATGGGTAGATGACCAGGTGCGAAAGTACCATTGGTCATCATCAATTGATGAAGGAACTGGCAATCAAGGGATTGCCATTGAGTCCCATCTCTTCGATAGCATGCCAGAATCCTATTGGGGGATGAAGTCACCTGTCAGTTGATAGGTTCAAAAGTGCCATCATGCCTGGGCTTGCCTACTCATCAGGCAAAGTTCAATCAGGGTAGCTTGCAGTAGAGCTGTCTAGCGTCAACACAACAATACCCTCATGTATTAGATGTGGTGGTTGATAGTTTCTCTAGATTCCTACCGGGCTTGTCCATTAGTGCGTGGGAACCATCGGTCAACGGGTCATAGTGCATGACACCATTGATCGAATATAACACTGGGTTGTCATTAGTTAATGGTTGCCATCAATCAATGGTCACATTCTTTGAAAAAATCCACCTGGGGGGTGTTAGCTTTCCATCCAGTGTGGGGCCAATGGAAGCACATGTTGATGAAACCATGGGTCAATGAAGGGACAAATTATAAAAAATCAAATCCAAATTAACAAAAAAATCTTGGAATCACTAGTTGATTAATAGGATCACCATGACCTAAGATGGTGCACATGCTGTGAAGCCTAATCCAACAATAGAAACTAATGGATTAGTTCAAAAACCCAAATATTTCCATAAAACTAAGGAAAAATGTGTAGAGGAAAATTCAAAGGTAAATTAAGGGATCTTTGTGCAAAATAGAACAAAAAATGTGGCTGAAAAATAAGATAAATATACACACATCAGTCCTTATGTTCCCCTATGTATTTGTATCTTTAGCCATAAGCCTCTCAATCTTTTGCAAATGTTCCTTCTGTATGGTCACCTCCTTCATTCTCTCAGATAGTTTTGGTGGCTATCTCAACTTAAGGAATCCTATGTTTCCTACCATTGTAATTGAGGGCAATGTATATAAGTATATATCTTGTGCAAAGGGTTAGGATTTAACAATGATTATATAGTTACCTTTATCACCATGTTACTAGACTAGGGTGAAATACGAATGAAAAATTCTAGGCCCTCTTAACTGATGAAAGTAGGATGAAAAAGTGGATATCACTGGATGAGATATACAAGAGGCAAGATTTGATGAAAAAAAGGTTAGGTTGAGGATAAAATGAAAATATAACCCCTCAATCAATGAAAAAAAGCCAGCTGTTGTCACCTGTTCAAAATGGCACATGAAAAGACAAAAAAGATTCTTCATCTGATAACACTGCTTCCCTCATGGATTGATGATTAAGTATACCATCAGAAGGAGAGACAATTAAAAATAGGTCAAGGAATTAGTGATGAAGCAATGAAAATTGTGTATGACTCAACCCGATGAAAATGCTTGACCGAGTCCACCGAGATCAAGGAATAACAAAATCTATCTAAGATCAAACCCTAAAGAATCTGAAAGGGCAATGGAGATCATATCCAAATATGGTTTAAACTAAAATAGGAGTAAATCTTAGATATCCTCACTCAACACAGTCATGGACCGATGACTATTCCTTAGAGGTACATATAATGCAATGATTCTTTTCTTGGTGTTGCTCACTACAACTTCTCCTCTTTATGAAAGCGACGACGTTGATTGCAGCCAATATCTCGATAGAGTCCTCTGGGAGGTCAATAAGATGAGATTCATTGTCAAGCTTCAACTTGGTGGATTCTAGGTTTTGCTACTAGCCTCTTTGTGAGCAACAACGAAATTGATTATGGATCCTTAAAGTGGGTTGTTTTTGTTGGTGGATGAGTGTCATCTTCTGATGGAGGAAGGTAGGCAGTGCCCAACTAAAGAAAGACAAGGGAACATAATTTATGAAAGTAGGTAGCTTGGGTGATAATTAAGATGATGCTTGCTTAATTCTCTCTCTTAGCTGGATAGGGTTTGTGAGAGTATGAATGTAGAACCCTACCAAGGCTTTTATACATAGGGCATAAGTGATTGTAGCCCTTTCATTTTTTCAGTTGACACACAATTGATGGAGATGGCATGAAGTGTCTACCAATGATGAGCTAGCCTCAGTGAATTGATGAAACTTCTTACTAGAATTTGCCAATGAAAAATGTCTGGTGATCTTTGATGGAATCCCAGACCAAGAACTAATGAAAGGGCATTGGTTGTAACCTAATGGCTTGTCTGGCTCTCATGCGTTGATGAAAATCATGTCCTTCATTCACCGATAAGAACCATCAAGGGTGCCTACTAATAAAAAATCAATAATTGTATTCAAATGGGATCTCTGAGTCTTTTACTCTAATGCTATATCTAGTTTTATTAATCGATAAAATTAAATTATGTTCCATCGATAGAACTTTAGTGTTAAAGAACTGATGATATGAATAGTCTCATGAACTTATGGAAATGTTGACTCCTTATAATTTCATCATTTTGTCATCTTATTTCTTAAACAAGTGAGCTTCTTGTCATCGGTCTATCCTTCCATTAGTATATTAACTTTCCATGTCATTTAACTACATTTAATTCTATCCACACTAATGCTAACATATTAAAAATTACATAAAGTAGAGTTTTATTAAAGGAAAAACTAGGGAATGCATGTTGGAAACAAACTATTAAACCATCAAAAAGGAAAATGGAAAAGAATAAATAAGCAAGAGAAATTTTAGAAATGTGCAAAGAAGGTTAAAGATCTTGGGTTGCCTCCCAAGGAGTGCTAATTTTGAGTCATTAGATCGAATTCCACTATTTCTTAGGTTTGAGTCTATGGTTCATGGATCTGCAAATAATCTCCCATGTTAAATTCTTTATCTTCATAACACCTCTTCACCCAGTGGCCATTTTCTAGGAAGTCTCAAATTTCTTACTAAAAAGTTCCATCATCCCTGATGGATATATTTTTGTAACAATAAATGACCCTAACCATCTTGATTTGAGTTTCCATGGAAACAACCTCATGGAGGAATTAAAAAGTAGGAGTTTCTTACCTTCTTTGACATCCTTTTGCTTCATTTGTGAATCATGCCACACCTTGGTTATCTCCTTGTAATTCTTTCATTCTTGTAGGCATGTACTCTCAACTCCTCCACTTCTTGGAGTTGTAAGAACCTTTATTTTCCTCCCATGTCTGAGTCCATGTTGAGAGACTTAACTGCATGAAAGATATGTGCTCCAGTTCCAATAGAAGGAGACATGCTTGTCCATATACTATCCTATGGGGAGTGGTCCTTATATGTGTCTTTTAGGCTATCCTATATGCCCTCATGGCATCAACCGAATTTATATAAACTTCCCCACTATCTTTTCTAGAATCAGTTTCATTTTTATGTTTGAGACTTCAACTTGACAAGGTGTATGGGGATAAATAGGTGTAGAAATATTATGCTTTACACCATACTTTCTTTGGAGTACTTCATATTTTTTTGTCTACAAAGTGGAATCCCTCATCACTTATCATAGTTCTAGGAACACCATACCTTGAAAAGTTAACTTTGTTGAAAATTTTCATCCTTGCTTTAGGATCACATGAAGGAGCTGACATGGCTTTTACCCACTTAGAAACATAATTGACCGCAACCAGACATACTAATTTATGCACATTGAAGTAAGGGACCCACATAATTGATGCCCCATCCATGAAAAATTTGACCTTTGATTCAATCATAAAATGTCATCTTGTTGCATTTAGATACATTGCTAGTTCTTTGACATTAATTATAGGCTTTCACAAAGGATTTTGAATATGAAACATAGTTATCCAATAAAAACCTAACTATATCAACTTACCTACTATTCTATCTGCCCCCATATGCCCACCACTTGGTGAGTCATGGCATCCATAGAGGATCTTAGGCACGTCTTCCTTAGGAATAAATATTCTATAAAGGTTACTAACACATCTTATGAATATTAGTTGGTCATCCTAGTAATAATTCTTCAAATATAAGAAGGGATTCTTCTTCTCACTGTAGCTAATATTGAGAGGCAGATTCTAGCAAGCTATATAATTGTAGATATCCATTATATATGGTACTACTAGATCAATATCATTGGCTAAGAAATGAGACTCATCATGATAACTATCATTGTTTGGTAAGGAATGGTATTCTTCATAATGTATTCTAGATGGATGATTGGATACAACGTTTTGTAATCATTTTTTATTCTATGAACTCATGATCAAACTCTTGCAAAAGAAGTGCCCATATCAACAATCTTGGCTTCATATCTTTATTAGTTGTTAGATACTTGATAGCTATGTGATCAATATACACTATCACTTTGGAACCTACCAGGTAAGATCAAAACTTATTGAAGGCATACATAGTAGCTAGCATCTCATTTTGAATGGTTGTATAATTCATTGAGCTTCATCTATCATTTTTCTAGAGTAACATATGACTTGATGTTTCTTGTCCTTATTATGTCCCAAGACAACCCTGACATCTTGTTCACTTGTGTCACACATCAACTCAAAGGGTAGGTCCCAATCCGAAGCTTGTATTATTGTGATTTTGGTGAGAGCATTCTTCAAAGAATTAACTTTCAAGCAATTTTCATCAAAATCAAAGGTGACATCCATAATAAGTAACTAGACAAGGGCTTGGAAATTTTCATAAAATCTTTAATGAATCATCTATACTATCTAGCATGGCCTAACTTCTTACTCCTATTATAGAATGAGGAAGTGGAAGTTTGGATATCACTTCTACCTTACTCATATAAACCTCTATCCCTCTCTTAGAAACTTTATGCCCTAGTAAAATTCCTTCCAATACCAAGAAATGGCACTTCTCCCAGATGAGTCCAAGATATCTTTCTTCACATCTCTTTAGTACTAGAGATAGGTTTCTTGGGCATTTATCAAGATAAGTTACATAAGATGAAAAATCTTCCATGAATCCTTCCATAAAATATTCCTAGAAATAATCAAAGATAGAAATCATATAGCTTTAAAAATTCACATGTCCATTGCATAGATTAAACAACATTCTTCTAAAGGCATAAGTACCATAAATCATGTGAACATTGTCTTGTCTTGATCATAAAGGTAGATGGATACTTGATATAATTCTAAATATCCATCAAGATAGTAGAAGTAGGACTGATGGGATAGGTGCTAAAGCACTTGGCTGATGAATAATAGGGGAAAATGCTCTTTCTTATAGCCAAGTTAAGCTCCTATAATCAATACACATCCTACACCCATTTATAGCCCTAATTGTGATTTTTTCGCCATTTTCACTCTTCACCAAATTCATACCACACTTTTTGGATACCCCATGACATGTCTTATCCACTTACTATCACTGATGTCATATATAATTCCTACATCACACATTTTGATAACCTCTTTCTTAAAAACTTCTTGTAAGTTTTGGTTAAACCTTCCTTGTCCTTGGGCTATAGGTTTAGCATTTTCTTCTAGATGGATCCAGTGCATTCAGTCAATAGGGTTCAAACCTTCTATGTAATCCATTGAATATCTAATAGCCTTCCTTCTTAACTTCAATTTATAGAGAGTTTACCTTGATGCACCTCAGATAAAGTGAAGTTTACAATAACAAGAATTTTCACCTTATTGTATAAATGATACTCAGGGAGTTGTTTTGACTCAAGTAAGGGTTTGGATGTTTCTTTACAATTGGGGGTTCTTTCCATAGAAGCATAACTAACTATTCATCATCCTCATTAGAATCTAGGTATTCCAATAATCCCTCACATCAGCGTCATCAACATCAGATGTCTGATAAGTAAGGGCCCTAATTAAAGGGTCCATGATGGGATTTTATTCTTGAACGTCAATGCAAAGATGATTGTAGCTATCAATAAAATATACAAATTCAAATAGGGATGGGTCTCTCATTTAGTCATGAACTTTGAAGTCAATATGAATGTTTCTTACTCTAATTATTAAAATACCTACTTTCAAATATATTAGCATTATTCCATTTGAAAGGAAGGGTTTTCCAAAGATCATTGAGCATGATTACAATGTCATCACAACAATATCACAAAAAATGAAAACAAAATCAACTCTTATTGGAATGCCTTTGACAATGAAAACATGTCTTGTGAAGGTGTGATCTTCTAACAAGATTCTTATCCTAGTTTTTACCATGTCCTTTAGAGTGAGTTTCTATTCTAGTGTTAGTGGCATAAGACTTATGCTTGCTCTAAAATCATCTAGTCCTTTCCACTCTTTCTCGTCTCCCATGTTGAATAGGGTGGTGAAGGCTCCTAGATCTTTATGTTTTATGGGCATCTTTGCTTGTACCAAAGCACTCAATATTATTTCTAGTTTAGAAATTTCTACCTCATATCCTCATCTTCTACTAGTTATGAGGTCCTTGAAGAACTCGAAAGAGGTTGACATCTCTTCAATAGAATTGAGTAATGGAACATTAAGGTGTAATTTGTTTACATGTTCTATGAATTTCTCATACCTCGTCTTCAAGTGAGATTTGACGATTTCATATCAGAACATGATTCTAGGAGCATATGGGTCTATATTGGAGATAACCTCTTCAATAGACTCTGGTCCTTTATCCTTATTTGTCTTCTTCCTCTTACATGTCTCCTTTGATGTTGTCTTCTCAAGAATACTTATAGTGATTTTCTCTTATCATGCTTTGACTGTTTCTTGTTGAAGGTTAGAAACCTTTCTCATTGAACTTAAATAATAGTGGATTCAAGGATAAAACTTGACATGAGTGTGTCCATGATAGCAGATTCATGGCCGCTTGGTTTCCGTTCATTGTTGGAGGAAAATTTTCATGTCAGGTTCTTTATCAAATTAGCTAGACTAGCTGACTACAGGTCAATTATCTTGTTATGTAAATGTAGATCAGATATCTGCTCAGTCACACTTCCCATATATTATTGCATCACACGTAACATGTTGTTTTTTCATATGGTACTTTGGTTCAGCTTATTATTTATCCCAACATGACTTTTCGTGAAGACAAACATTTCCGACGTTAGATTAGATTTTGGTTGATTTAGTTCTATTTCTGAAGGTTGTTTCTTTTATATAGGTAGTTGATGTTACAAGATACCCATATGGTCTACTAACTCTGCCAACTGAGGTGGTTTAGAAGATTGATTGGTAGGTAGGTTAAGCAAGTGAGAGTTCTCTACTGTAATTGTCTTCCCATAAGAAAATTTGGGATCATTTGATCTCTTGTAGATGACATAGTTGAAATTTCCATTTACTCTTATTGGTTGTCTTCTTCTTCATGGGTATAAACATAACAGTCATAACTATTCCCAGTCTATGCATAGGTAACATAGTTCATGACCATATCTATATGATTCTTTCCCTTGATGTTCCTTTCCTTGAAATTATGAACATTCATGGCTATCTTGCTGAGTTTGTCTGTAAGTACTTCTGAGGCTTTTGAATCAGAAGTAGTTCCCATAGTAGAGGTATTTCTAGAAGGTCCTCTGTTGTAGTCCCAACCATGAAAAACCACTAGAGGGGGGGTGAATAGGGTTTTATAATGATTTTAAAATTAATTCAACCAAGCAACAACAATTGAAATTTGGAGAAGGAGACAAGACGTTTAGAGTGGTTCCACCCTTAGAAAATACTAAGGGAGTCAGTCCACTACCCAATTGTTTCCAATTGGGATTTTGAAATCACTTGTATTTTATTACCTCGCAAGGATGTTACATAAGATACAAATACCTTCACCCTTAGGATAGCCTTCACCTAGAAGTAGTCTCACCAACCTTGAAGTAGCCTTCCTTGAGGTAACTCCAAGCTCCCCCTTGAAGTAGCCTTCCTCTTGAAGTAGCTTCCCATTGAGACAACCTTCTTGAAGTAATCCTAAGTCCGTCGAGCTACCTTCACCACTGAGGAAGCTCCAACAACCTCCTTTCCGCAGCAACCAACGTAGGAGTAGAAAAACAAAACACAATAAAAGGAATAAGATTGGAAGAAAGAACAATGTTACCAATTGAGTACATTGCTTTGATCTCCTAGCCAAAGTGGATGGACGTGGATGTATAGTGGATAGGAGATATCAACCTATAGGACACTAATGTAGAGCTCAAGGAAAACAGATTGCAAGTGTAGCTCAACTTGTTTTCTCACAAGGATTGAATCTCAAGTGTAATTGTGTACGCAAGTTGTGTTTTAAGGTGTCCAATGGCTGTCATATTTATAGGAGTGGTTTGCTAATACTTGGGGACGTTCTAGACACCTTCTAAGGTGTTCTTAGTGCTCAACTAGGCATTAAGTGTCCACTAATTGCATTTGTAATGGCTAGTTAATTAATCCTGAAAAGTGCAGATAGAAACCTTCTCGGTCGAGAAGTTTGTCAACTGAGTGTCTCTCGGTCGAGGAATTTTTCAACCGAGGGTGAGTCTAGGGAAAGTGTATTGCAACGTTCAACTCAACTCCCAACTACTTTTCTAACTCAGTCTAATGACTAGGAGGGTCTGTTCTCGGTCGAGGTGTTTGTCGACCAAGAGTGTCTCGATCAAAGTTTTTGTCGACCGAGAACATCCCTAATTCAATGTATTCATTTACCGAGTGCGTGTATCAATGTGCAATTGTGATACTATCTTGGGGGATAACCTATCTAAGTGTTGTGAGTGGATAGGGAAGATCTAAATGCTTGATTTACATGATATCTAAGTACTTGTACATTATAAACTTGTACAAGTTTTTACATTTATTACAATCATGAAAATAAAGCAATTTTAGCAAATTGATCTTCCACGTCTTTGCTATCCACTACCTTATATGCTTGTCCCTGAAACACTCAAATACTAAGTTAAAACCACAAGAAAGAAATGTTTGTCATCATAAAAACAAAGGGATTATGATAATGTCCAATTTAGCCAACAATCTCCCCCTTTTTGAAGATGACAAAACATTTCATAAATATAAATTAAGGCAATATAAATCATATGAGTTTCATACCTGAAGTTTACCTTTTGTAGCCATTCTTTTATTTGCAAGTATGTTCTAGCCGAGAGATTATGAAACTCATTTTACTTTATGTTATTGATTTTATATTATTTCTCCCCCTTTGTCATTTCAAAAAGATAACCAAGCTAAACATTAATTATGACTTTTATTTCTCCCCCTTAATTTGATAATTTAATACTCAATGCAAACCACTTATTTTTATGTCAAATTTAGCCACAATTTATTTCTCAATCATTTGCAAAGGATGTTAAGCCTTGAAATGTTATGATATTCTTTTAGATTCATGGCATATGTGTTTTTATTTCTCATCCATTTTACAAGGGATGTTAAGCCCTAAAATTGATATGAGATCCATTTAAGCTCATGATGGATACATATATTGATAAATATTGTAGACTCCTTTATTTTCATAACCAAGATTACTTTAAAGATAGTAAGGTCATAACTAGTTTCAAATTTTCTTTATGATGTTTACAAAGTTTTGTGAGCTCCTTCTTAATCTTATAGTCAAGACAGTTCTAGTGAGCTCCCCCTTAATCTTATAATCAAGAAAATTTAAGGATTCTAAGGTCACAATAAGCATTAGATCATAATAAGTTAACCTTTTATGAGAGCTATGCACTAAAATCTTGTTTTCAATATACTAAGATTTAGTGCAAGGAAATGATTTATAATTAAGCATTTTGTCAAGCATATTTTAGGTCGACCTTGACTTCGACCTGGGCACCCCTCGGTTGATTTTTATTTTGACTAAGAGGAAATTTCTGCAGATTTCCAATTTAAGCATTTACAATGATCCATTTGATTGAATATAAAGCCATTATGTATAGAAAAAAATTATACCTTAAAAATAGGTTTGATTCTTATAGTGTTTAATGACTTGAAGAAAATTCATATGACTTGTAACATTTTTTCTCTTAGAACAAACAATTAGATAAAGCATTAATATTCTTGTTCTAAGCAAGATATGAAATAATTTTTCTTGCCTTTTTCTCCATAGAAGATTTTATATGCAAAACATAAAGCTTGAAGTCCATAGTGAAAATATTTATGCATCACAGAGATGATATCCTTATCCATAAGCTAAGCACAAGATAATCATAACATGTCAAGATGCATTTGTGCCATGAGATTTACCTTAATGCAATAATGGCATTTTCAATTTTATAGCATCATCTGTATATGCAATGAGCTGAACTACTATAATTATCTTGATGAAAAGAGTAATATTTATTCAATCCAATAGAATCAAACTCATAGGTTTCAATAAAGTTTTCTTAAGGCACATGGTTCATAAATTTTAGTTTGAAGCCAAACCATGTAGGAGATGAACCAAGATAATCTCATGGAAGCAAATCCATGATTTGAGTAAAATCAATCCTTTCTTCTTAGATACAATTTAATCATGAAAAGTATAAAGTTTTGATACTCATATCTTCTTCCTTATGATCATTCAATTATGCAGTATATAAAGTTCATTACATAATTAAGTTAATTGTAATTGAAGTATCTTTATTTTTACTGAATAATTCTGTCAGAGTTTCCCTTGGTCAACAAATTTCTTGATCGAGTGAGGTTCGGTCAAAATATTTGTCAACCGACCATTTATTAGGTTTTTGCAGGTTTAAGACAGTAACTCTGTCGGTCGACTGATTTCTCGACCGACATTGTCTCGGTCGACAACTTTCTCGATCGAGATTGTTTCTGTACTATTTTCAGTAGTTGTTTTCAATAAAAACATTGATCAGTTTTACAGAATTATGCAAGTTAATGCTTAGTTAAGTTGAGATAAGACATTTGAATATCAAAGTAACATTTTAGGTCAAATCTCAACTAATCATATTCAAATCTCTAGGTTTTGGGAACCCAAACTAGATCAACATCCTTTTTCCTATATGGGAAAGAAAACAAATAATGTCCAAGACGTAAACAGTAATGACAACAAATGAAATCAATTTCATTTCTCTTTGAGTTATTCTTGGGTACATACATGGTCTTGAGTCCTTGTGTTCTTCTAGGTTTAGGTTGATATGATTTCTCTTTTGGAACATATCCTAAACCTTTCCTTCCATTATCACTAGAAGAATTTTTCAGAATCTTATCAAGAACATCATTGTTTCTCAAGCTATTAATTTCTCTTTGTAACTTGGCAATCTCATCCATTTTCTTTTTGATATCTAACTTTGATTGATCTAGATCAGATGATAAAGTATCTCTTTCTTTAACAATAGCATCATAATCTAGATGAGTACATATGATAGGTTGAGTCTGAAAATCATTTAGTTTTGCAAGCAATTCAACCTTTTCTTGAGAAACAAGATTGTAGTTTGTTTCTAAAGTAAGCAACTTCATATTGCAATCATTTAATGATGATTTCAAATTAAGGTTTTCTGAAATAATTTTGTCCTTTTCAAAAGAAAGATTATTTAATTTAGCATATAAATCCTCATTGGTTTTTGTAACTCTTTTTAGTTTCTTTTTACAATCAATATATTTATCATGCAATTCACTAATGCTAGCAACTAACTCTTCTTTAGATAAATAAAAAAGACTTATCTCTTCTTCTTCTTCATTTGTTGTAGTAATAAGACACTCTACTTCTTCTTTTCATTCTTCACTATCATCACTTAAATCATCCCATGCAACTTTATATGCTCTTTCTTTCTTCTTGTGAGATGATTTCTTCCCCTTCTTAAGTTTTGGACAATCACCTTTCAAGTGTCCCTTTTTGCCACATTCAAAGCACCTGGAGGAAGAAACACTAGGAATTTTGTTAGTTTTAAAACTTCTATACTGCTTACCATTTACAATGAGTGTTTCTTCTTCACTATCTTCTTCACTTGTGTCATGACTATTCTTGGTTGATGCTTGGAATGTAATGTCCTTTCTTTTCTCCTTTTTGTGTTCAGCTGCCAATCTTTATTCTTCTTCTAGGATAGCTTCATGAGCCTCCAAGTTGCCAATGAGTTGTTCCATCTTTAATGTAGTGAGATCATTATCTTCTTCAATGGCCATCACCTTTGGTTTGTACTTTGGAGGCAAGCACCTAAGAATATTTGATACTTGATCTTCTTCACTAATGGGTTTACCTAATGCATTCAACCCATTAACAATAGAAGAAAACTTTGCATACATTTCACTAATAGGCTCATATGGTTCCATACGAAACTATTCAAACTTTTGTTTAAGCATACCAATTTTGGAATTTTTTACTTGAACAGTTCCTTCATAAGTAATATAAAGTCTATGACATATTTCATATGCAGTTTCACAATTAGAAATTCTATTAAACTCACCTATGGAGATTGAACAATAAAGGATACTTACAACTTTTGCATTTAATTGAGATAGCTTTACCGTATTAGCATCCCATGTATCATACTCAATTTGAGGAAGAGTGTAGGCATTTGAGACCATTCTCCATAGATCCTAGCTTATCCCTTGAAAGTAGAATTGCATCCTCCTCTTCCAATAGGTGTAGTTGGTGCCATCAAATGGTGGAGGCTGAGCTACAAGTGTTCCTTCAAAGTTGAGGTTGTTTAATACCCCATCACCCATTTTCTTCAAGACTTTGTTAAATTTCCTTTAAGCCTGCTCTGATACCAATTGCAAAACAACTAGAGGGGGTGAATAGGGTTTTATAATGATTTTAAAATTAATTCAACCAAGCAACCACAATTGAAATTTGGAGAAGGAGACACTGCGTTTAGAGTGGTTCCACCCTTAGAAAATACTAAGGGAGTTAGTCCACTACCCAATTGTTTCCAATTGGGATTTTGAAAGCACTTGTATTTTATTACCTCGTAAGGATGTTGCATAAGATACAAATACCTTCACCCTTAGGATAGCCTTCACCTAGAAGTAGTCTCACCAACCTTGAAGCAGCCTTCCTAGAAGTAACTCCAAGGCCCCCGTTGAAGTAGCCTTCCTCTTAAAGTAGCTTCCCGTTGAGACAACCTTCTTGAAGTAATCCTAAGTCCACTGAGCTACCTTCACCACCGAAGAAGCTCCAAAAACCTCCTTTCCACAGACTCCAACGTAGGAGTAGCAAAGGAGAACAAAACAAAATAAAAGGAACAAGATTGGAAGAAAGAACAATGTTACCAATTGAGTACATCACTTTGATTCTATATCAAGCATTTGATCTCCTAACCAAAGTGGATGGACGTGGATGCATTGTGAATAGGAGATATCATCCTATAGGACACTAATGTAGAGATCAAGGAAAGTAGATTGCAAGTGTAGCTCAACTTGTTTGCTCACAAGGATTGAATCTCAAGTGTAATTGTGTATGCAAGTTGTGTTTTAAGGTGTCCTATGGCTGTCCTATTTATAGGAGTGGTTTGCTAATGTTTGGGGACGTTCTAGACACCTTCTCAGGTGTTCTTAGTGCTCAACTATCCGTTAAGTGTCCACTAATTGCATTTGTAATGGCTAGTTAATTAATCCTAAAAAGTGCAGACAGAAACCTTCTCGATCGAGAAGTTTGTCGATCGAGTGTCTCTCAGTTGAGGAATTTGTCGACCGAGGGTGAGTCTGGGGAAAGTGCATTGCAACATTCAACTCAATTCCCAACTAATTTTCTAACTCAATCTAACGGCTAGTAGGGTCTGTTCTCAGTTGAGGAGTTTGTTGACTGAGAGTGTCTCGGTTGAAGTTTTTGTCGACCGAGAACATCCCTGATTCAATGTATTCATTTACTGAGTGTGTGTATCCATGTGCAATTGTAATAATATCTTGGGGGATGACCTATCTAAGTGTTGTGAGTGGATAGGGAAGATCTAAATGCTTGATTTACATGATATCTAAGTACTTGTACATTATAAACTTGTATAAGTTTTTACATTGATTACAATCATGAAAATAAAGAAATTTTAGCAAATTGATCTTCTAAGTCTTCGCTATCCACTACCTTATATACTTGTCCCTGAAACATTCAAATAGCAAGTTAAAACCACAAGAAAGAAATGTTTGTCATCACCAAAATAAAGGGATTATGATAATGTCCAATTTAGCCAACAAACCATTCTTTAGTGTGGCCATATATTATGTGATTTCCCTGGAGTGCTTTGAGTTGTATCCCATGAAGTCAGTCCCTACTATGACATTTATGGATTTCCTCTCAGTTTGAGTAAGACCATTGTAAAAGGTAGTGATCAAACAACCTTCATCAATCTCGTGATGGGGGCATTCCCTCTGGTCGGCTTGGTGTCTCTCCCAAGCATCACTGAGGTTTTCTATAGGTTTTTGGTTAAACCCACTCATCCTATTCCAACATCTAATCATCATCTCGACTGCAAAGAACTTAGTACTTAAAGCATTATCCAAGTCATCCCAGTCTGGTATACTTCTATGCTTCAGGTGTGGTACCGTGCAAGTGCCTTAACCCTCAAAGTGACAGATAAGTCTATGCATTAAATAATCTCTTAAGGAACTGTATTTACCTTCAAGGTGTCACATACATTATTGAAGGCAACGATGTGATGGTAAAGATTGTTCTTAATGGAATTCCTTCAGAAGGTTTGCTATTGAACTATGGTCATGAAACCAGATTCAAATCAAAGTTCGCCACATTGATTCTTGGAAGGACCATAGGTTGTCTGGTCTTGTTAACACAAGTTACTTCTAAGGAACGAAGAGACATAAGCACTACTAGTGGTGGTGGTTGGTTTTTTATATTCCCATCTCCATTTACATTTCCATATCTATTTCCATTGATAGACATAGCTTCTCTCTTGACAAAGAAAGAGTAGGTTCACACAGAGTACCTAAAAATTTTGCATGAGTCAAGGTAAGGTACCAAACACACAATAAAACTTTCAAAATAAGTGCAAGTGGTTCAAAGTGTGTGCAATCAAGTCTATTACTAGACTCGTTAGAACTGACAAAGTCTAAGTAGATATGGGTCAATAGTTTCCAATTGCCTTGTACCTAGAAATAATACCAAAAGTTGATTGGTTACAATTTGCTTATCCAAAACACAAAGCTAGACACAAATCATGAGCAACCACACTTGAAATATATAACCTGACACCTTAGACACTGTAAAGAGGCGAGATCACCTCCTTACTAAAATTTGAAGGAAATATAGAACATCCATATTTTCACAAAGATAATGGATATTGAGGGATGCATGTATAATATTCCAAGTAAATAAGCATGCACTAAATGTATATAAAATGTCAATAGCAGCGGAAAGGAAAAGAAACTAAAGCTATTACATGGCTTTCATCATTGTTCACTACATAAGCTTTTCAGAAGAAAAAGTTGAGAAAACAAATAATCTAGCTTTAGCAACCTAGACATCCTTCAAGCAAGTCTTGAATCTACTCCTGGTCCTATTTTCCTTGATCTTGTTCAACACCTTGTCCAAAATCTGGGTGGTTGGGAAATCAACCAACAAGAGGGAAAGAAAACAAGGCATGTGTCAAGAATATGATCAAGAACAAAAGAAAGAAAATAACACAAAAGTAAAGGCTATAAATTCATAAATAGATGAAGAGATCAAGAGTATGAATAATAATCAAAATAAATGCTTTCCATAACATTGAAATAGTAAAAAAAATGCATGCATGATTAATATTGACTACATTAACTAACTAGGATTGGGGCACCTACCAAACCCCAACCTATAGGTGAGGGGACAAATAACACATTCCTAGTCACCTACACAAATGATATATGGGGGAGAATAACACATTCCCTAGGGAAAAATAACACATGCCCTATCTATGGGTGGTTGTCCATAAGTACCACTACATTAGATAAATAGTCTAATAAATTCAACATGCTAAGAGAAACTATGGAAAGTAGAAGAATCATATATTTGAAACATGGTAGTGGGGTATAAGACCCAAGAAATAGAATATCAATACTATTTTTTAGGCAATTTAGCAAAAGAATAATAAATAGAGAAAATAGGGTTCATATAGTGCCTCATTAGGGAATATATGGTGTGGTTTGCAAATGTCTCAACTTAGGGTGTAAGAATGCACATACCTCTTTACTGTGTTCAAATACCAAGTTCTATCACTTCTAGATGTTCCAAGTTCAACTTTGGCCTATTTCAATTAATTAACATTCATCACTGTACATATTGCACATCATTGCATAGAAACCCTAAGATTGGACATTTTTCACGAACCTTAGATTTAGACTCTGAAAAACTCACCATTGGACTAATTAGGCTCTCTTAATGAAGAAAACATATCTCTATGTCAATTTTGTAGTTATGGTGATTAAGATGTATTTTTATGGATTTTATGTATTAAAATCATTTTCTAAAAATAACCTTTCAAAAAACCTTGAAGTCAGACCTCAAAAGAATTTTTATTAGATAGAGCTTAATTTTACAATTCCAAAACTTATTTTTTCTTAATTTTGGATGAGCGATTTAAGAGATATGAATTTTCCAATTATGACCAACCAAAAAATGACATGTCAACAATTTAGTTGCAAGTGAGGAAGAGAGAGAGGGAGAGGGGTCGAACCGTGACTGCCCCCCCCACAACCTATACTAGGTCATCCTTTATCTTAGGAGGGATGTACCTATCCATTCAGGTTCATGTAGATCTAGTAACAAAGTATAGAACAACAAAGAAACAAAACCCTAAACAAGAACATCATCTAAAGGTGGAGATCATCATTTAAGCATAAGAATATGAACTAACAAGCTTATAATAAGAAATAAACTTGGAGCAAGTTATATAACTTGCCTCCAGGAAGAAGATCTAATCCCATTAAGCAGGTGACTTGAGAAAGATGGGTTGGTAGCTCCAAGCACAAGCTCCAAACTTGAGTAAGAATCACCTTATTATCAAGGATACAAACCCTAATCAAGAGGAGCCTGGAAAGAAAATGTTTTGAGATTTATATGGAGTTCTGCCATGGAAGACTAGGATTCCAACTTAGAGGAAGGTAGAAGGAAGAAGAGGGCAGGGAAAATTGAGGAGAAGGGGAAGAAACCTATGTTCCTTGGTTGGAAATTCCAAAAGGTGACTTTAGAAACCCTATATGAGCTTAAATGAAACCCTAGAAGACATTCACCAAGATGGCGTGTTATTCTACCTTGGGAAAACTCCTACATGGAAAAACAGAGAGAGGACAATCTTCTAAGTAGGAGGGAGGTGATATGGATCAAATATTTTGGTTGGGAGGTATGAAGGAGTATATAAAGCTTTATGGTTAAGGAAGAAGCAAGGAATGAGGTGTCCAAGCTACTTTTCATGTGTCCATGTCTAAGGGTACCCATGGTCATGCAAGCCTTTATAGGTAAGGAAGAATCAAAGCATGATGTATCAAGTTACTTTCCATGTGTTCAAAGCTAAGGGTGCCCATGGACATGCAAGCCTTTATGGATAAGGTGTCAAGCATGAGGTGTCCATGGAGTTTTCCATGTGTCCAAACCCTAGAGCTTCCATGGCCATGCAAAAAACTGTTCCACATCTCCTAGAGACTTATTATCCATCAATTGTTGGTTACCACTGACCTCCAAATAAATTAACCACCCCATTGGTTGATAACTCCTAAAGATGAGCTCATCCATAAAAGGGGAATCCCTAAAATGCCCTTGAAGAGAAACACCTTCAAAAAAATGGTACAACTAGGCACCCCATGGCCCAAAAAGCTCAATAAGGATAAGGAAATATCTAAGTATCATAAGGCATGTGACAATTTGCAAAAAAAAAACTTCCAATGGGGTAAATTGTAAAAAGTCCAAAATATGCATAAAATTTGCATAACTTACACAAACAACATCCAAGTTGGAGCAATCTTGAAACTTAAGCTTATCTCATGATTTCAAAACACCTCACAAGGTTAGAGTAAGGTTTAAGATTGTTCAACACATTAAGAAAGGTTTGGGGCCTTACACTTCTAGCACAAATTTATTTACCATTGTTCCACTTAAGTGGTGATTTTGCATTTTAGATCCTTAAATAAGCTTTCACTAAGGTATTTGTGCATAAACCCTTCCATTGGTATAATTATTGAACAAATTTTCACCAAACCACTACAAATTCCACTAATTCATCAACAAGGACATAAAGAACAAAAATGAGAAGAAAACTTATGGAAAAGGGTTACATGGAGATTACATTTAGAATTCAATATGTTATAGGCACCTACAACACTAATTTGACATATTGAGTAGTAAGATGGGTAAAACAGAGGGACAAGAGTTACAATTTATTTAGGACTTTAGATCTTAACCTATAAAATTCAAATCAATAGTAACTTTAGTGTTCCTTATGGAATGGGGTAACCAATAAGAACAATGAGAACAATCTAAAAATCTAAGTTAACAAAACAAAATAAGTGGTAGGTGTTTTTTTTATAGATTTTGATATTTGGATAGAACTTGGATCGAGTTTATCCAAGCAAGCACACTCACCAACATGCAAAAAATCATACACATTGTATACCTTTAGCTTATTTCAAGAAATCATCACTAGTGTCTATTCCCCCCTCTCACATGATCGATTTTGATCTATATAATAAACATGTATTTCTCTCAAGATGACAAATATACAACCAAAACATACAAACATATGATCATTAGCTCTAGATATCTAACAATTTCATGCATTCACACTACTCCTTATCTCCAGATCTGATCTTACACTACCCTTTTCAGGCATAAGAAATCATATGTCATAAGAGGAAGCTAATAACACAAGTTATTCATCCATGAATAGGATAAAGGAGATAAATTTTACTAACAATATATATATTCAATAGAGTATGAGTAATTACATATTAGGAAGGCCTTAGTGACTACTCCCAGTCCTAGTTAATGAGTCTAGCCACTCATAATTACAAGTGAAAAAATGAATTTATTGATAACTAAGGCCATATAAAACAAGAATGATGAACAAATATGGTCACAGTGGGAATGAAAAAGTAACAAAGCAGAATAATAGTTGTTGGGCTACTAAATCACAATGAAGACCTCCACTTTAGTGCCGATGGAAACAATGATGACAGTGAAGGTGAAATCTTCCTTCTCTCAAAGACAAAGTGGAAACATTTCTAAGGATTATCGATGGATGGAATCAAATTCTATCTTTGTCAACCGAAGAAGAGGGATGGTGAGAGTGGAGTTCAAAATCACTTCATGGAAACGATGTTCCTTCTTTTGAAGGGCTAGTACTCTACATATAATGACTAGTGATGCGCTCGAGACACCTAAAGTTGGGGGATTTACTTGAAACTCAAGCCCATGGCATGTGCCTTGGGTGTGTGCTTAACCAACCCAATGGTGGCTGCTATCGTACAGAGTCCATCGACAAAAAAGTAACCCTGTGTCTCCATAAGTAGACAACTAACTTTACAACAACATCGATAGATGACCGCATAACCTTTGTTGGTTGATGTTGCCAACACTTCCATCAGATGAAATAAGAAACAACTCTCATTTTGTCTAGAGTCTAGAGGACATCAATAGATAGATCTAACTAGGTAATTGATCGACAGAACATGCCAATCATCTGTAGACATCTTTTGATGAATCATGGATAGACGACAAGCGTTGATGTTATAGATCTTCAGGTGATGTCTTCCTAGACCAACAGTTGACATGCTCCACCACTTCCATTGGTTGATTGATGCAATAAACCAATGAAATGATTGTGTGCTTCAAAATTTGGTGTTTTTCTACAAAAAGATGCAAAGTCATTAATAACACAAGAAAATGTCAATAAATACAAGTAAATACAAGATTTATAATATTGAAGTCTAAAATAATAATGGAAATGGAAGGGTAATACAATGAGGCTCCTTATGGCTCAAAAAGATCGAGAATGATAAGAAAACATATAAGGAACATAATGCATGTGAAAATTTGCAAATAAACTTCCCAATTGGGTAAATTGCAAAAAAGTCCAAAATGTACATAAAATTGCATAACTTGTAAAAACAACATCCAAATTGGACCAAACTTGATAATTAAGGTTATCTCATGATTTCAAAACACCTCACAGGGTCAGATTAAAGTTTAAAGCCCTCAATTATGGTAGTTAAGCTTTTTCAACACATTGAGCAAGGTTTGGGCCCGTACACTTATAGCAAGGATTTATTTTACCATTATTCCACTTAAGTGGTAATTTTGCATTTTAGATCCTTAATTAAATTTTCACTGAGGTATTTGTGCATAAACCCTTATATTGGTATTATTGTTGAACAATTGTTCATGAAACTATTTAAATTCCACTAATTCATCAACAAGGACATAAAGGGCAGAAATGAGAAGAAAATTTAAGGAAAAGGGTTACATCGAAATTACATTCAGAATTCAATATGTTACAACACTCCACCCCTTAAAATGATTTCGTCCTCAAAATCTCAAACAAAAAGAGAAGGGTGAGTACACAACATATCATATCTCAACTCCCAAGTGGTTTCTTCCATACCATGATATTTCTACCAAACTTTCACCAACTCAGTCTCCTTGTTCTTCAACTACTTTATTCATGAGTCGAATATCTTCACAGGTAGCTCCTTGTATGTTAGATTCTCATGAATCTCCAAAGTCTCAATAGTAAGGACATGAGAAGGGTCCTTCTTGTACTTCTTCAACACAAAGACATGGAATACATTATGAATCTTATCATAGGTAGGAGGAAGAGCTTAGCGGTATGCACAATATCCAACCTCATCAAAGATCTTGAATGGTTCAACATAGCATGGACTCAGTTTACCTTTAACTTTAGAACTAGAAATAGAGCGTATATGCTTGATCTTCAAGAACACAGTCACCCACTAATAAGCTAACATAAGATCTCTTCTTGTCAGCATAAATCTTCCTTCGATCTTTAGCATCTTTCATATGCTTATTAATTAGCTGAACTTTATCTATCAACATGTGCTTAGCATCTATCTTCACCAGAGAATGTTCACCAATATCATCCCGATGCAAAGGTGAACAACAAGGTCTACCATAGAGAGCTTCAAAAGGTGACATACCAATACTAGCTTGCTAGCTTTTGTTGTAAGCAAACTCAACTAATGGTAGATAGCTATCCCAAGCACCTCCCCAATCGATCACACAAGCATGAAGAAAATCCTTTAGAATATGCACTGTCATTTCTGACTGTCCATCAGTTTGCGGATGATATGCTGTACTGAATCATAGGTCAGTCCCCATCTCTTCCTGAATTTGATTCCATAACCAGGAGGTAAACTTTTGGGTCACGATTAGAAACTATCACTTTAGGCACCCCATGCAGACAAACTATCCACTTAACATACAACTAAACCATATCAATAATTTTATATGTATTTGAAAGGCAAGAAGTGGGCAGACTTTGTGATTTGATCAATCACCACCCAAAAAACATCATAACCTTTCTTAAACTTAGGGAAGCAACTAACAAAGTCCATGGTAATCTTCTCCCATTTCCATTTTGGAATCTCAAGAGAATGAAGAAAACCACTAGGTTGTTGATGCTCTATCTTGACTTGCTGACAGGTCAAACATTTTACTACAAACAAAGCTATGCCATTCTTCATATTCTTCCACAAAAAGCTTTGCTATAGGACCTTATACATTTTAGTTGTGCCAGGATGAATCATGTACTTAGACCAATGAGCATCACTCAAAACCTCCTACCTTGGATTTCCAACATCAGGAATCCACAACCTATGTCGGAAGCAGACATCACCATCCACTCCAACTGAGAAGACAAATTGCAGTTTTTCTGCTAAGATCTTCATCTCCTCAAGCTCAAAACTCTCCAACTATGGAGTTACACCCTTCAAGATCCAATTTGGTGTAACAAAAAAACTATCCATGTGAACACACAACTTATCTTCATCTACTGAATCAACAAGATGAGGTTTGTAGCTAGAAACATGTTCCAAATTTGTCCAAATAGAACAACTCATAGCAGCACATATAAGATTCTTCTTCCGACTTAGAGCATCAACAACTACATTTTCTTTGCCGAGATAATAGGTGACTGTAAAGTCATAGTCCTTAAGGTACTCCATCCACCTTCACTGTCACAGGTTTAGATCTTTTGGTGTCAACAAGTACCTCAAGCTTTTATGGTAGGAGAAGACTTCAAAATTCACTCCATAGAGACAGTGATGCCATATTTTTAGAGCATGAACAATGGTAGCTAGCTCAAAATCATGTGTAGGCATATTTTCCTTATTCGGTTTCAATTGGTGGTAGGCATAGGCAATCACTCTACATTCTTGAATCAAGACACACCCTAAGCCTTGTTTTAAAGCACAATGTGAATGACAAAGGGTATGCCTTCAATAGGCAAGGTGAGAACAGGTGCAAATGTCAAGCACTCCTTCATCTTCTGGAAACTATCCTCACATTCAGTTGTCCATGAGAACTTGACCTCCTTCTATGTCAACTTGGTCAAAGGCAAGGCCAAATCTAAGAATCTCTTGATGAATCTCCGATAGTAAATTGGTATCCTGAGGAAACTACAAGTCTCTTAGGGATTCCTTGGAGCTTTCCACTTGGTCACAACTTCTACCTTTGTAGGATAAACAATTACATGTCTGATAGAAATCACAGACCCAGAAACATCACTTCCTTTATCCAGAACTCACATTTTGAGAATTTAGCATAAAGTTGATTTTCCCTCAATTTTTTGAGCACAATCCGCAAGTGTTCACTATGTTGTTCTTCTGTCTTGGAGTAAACCAAAACATCATCAATGAACACCACCACAAACTGATTGAGATAAGGGTAGAATACTCAGTTCATCAGGTCCATGAAAGCATCATGGGTATTAGTCAAACCAAAAGGCATGTTCAAGAAATCATAATGCCCATAGCAAGTTCTGAACGTTGTCTTAGGCAAATCCTCATCCTTCACATGCATATGGTAGTATCCACTTCGCAGGTCCATCTTTGAAAATATGGTGACTGACTTCAACTAATCGAACAAGTCATTAATGCAAGGTAAGGGATAACAATTCTTCACCGTCACTTGGATGAACATGTAGTAGTCCATGCACATCTACAACGAACCGTCCTTCTTCTTCATGAATAAGATAGGGGATCCCCAAGGTGAGATGTTGCGGTGGATAACACCCATGTCAAGAAGCTCCTGAAGCTACTTCTAAGCTCGACAAGTTTAGTAGGGGGCAAACGACAAGGCAACTTCGTGATCAGTGAAGTCTTGGGCATAATTTTGATGGAAAATTCTACCTCGCAAGTTGGTGGTAGTCCAAGCAATACCTCAGGAAACACATCAGGAAAATCCTTCACTTCATTTATATGATCTAGTGTAGGAGGTGGCACTAAGAATGATAGATGCTAAGTACGCTCTACACCCTTGTGAGACAAGTTTTTCGACTTTGATGGAAGAGATGATGAATTGCTGACCTCTTGCTTACTACTATTGATACATATCCTCTCTCCATAAAGATTCAACAAGCTAACTTTCTTTTCCTGATGGAATAAGGCTACATCATGCTTCTTCAACCAATCCATGCCCAAGATAACATCAAAGGCAGACATGCCGAGTAGGATAAAGTCAGAAGGAAACATCTTTCCTGATATACAAAGGTCCAAGGTAGGGAGTTTGAGATAAGGAGAGCAGATCCTACCACTAGGTTTTTTTACATATAACACATAGTCTATGTGTTCAGATTCTAACTTTAACATGGAAGCAAGATGAAAAGACATGAATGTGTTCAAAGAGCCGAAATCGAGAAGTGTCTTGATAGGATGCATATTGATATGCAAGGTACCTTGAATGACTTCATTTTCCTATTCAACTTCTTCAGTATTCAGAGTGAACACCCTCCCATTTTGCCTCTCCATAGAGGGTCACCGATGGTTCTAATTGTTGTTCTATGTAGGTGAATTCTATCATGGCTGTTGTTGTTGTTGTGTTAGTTGCTAGGATGGAACCTGTCCTTGTTGAAACCGGGGATAGAAAGGTCAAATATGTTCAACCTAGCATCACTTATGAAGTTAGGTGCAGGTCGATCATCTCTTCAAGAAGGGGCATTTTTGGTAGGGCACCTCTCAGGAGGATGGTAGCAGGAGCACCAGTTGCACCTCTCACAACCACAATTGTTTCCATGATTTTCCTCTTCTTGTTGTTGTTGTGCCCTAAAGTTTGGAATCCAAGGTGAGATTTAATTGCCAAGGCCTTGTCCACCATTTGTTGTAAGGTGAGTGGAAGTTGTGGAAGAAGGTTTCGACCAACCTGATAGCTCAAAACATCTAGGAATAGGATCGATCTTCTCTCGGCACCAAGGTTCGTGGTGTAGCGTTCCAACATTAGGAAATGTTGAACGTAGTCGACAATGATCATGCCCCCTACTTAAGGATGTAGAAATCGACTTCTTTATTCCTCAAGAAATCCTGGTAGATGTACTTCTCCCCGAAGAGCTTGAGAAACTGGCTACAAGTCATGGTGGATGTGTCTCTGGTATGGGCTATGCCATAGCACCACACTCGAGCTGGTCCATCCAACACGTAGGTTGCAAAGTGGACTTTCTGATGAGGAGGATATGCCATGCCCTAGAAAGTCTGGTCCAGGGCCAAAACCCAATCATCATCCTTGTAAACCATGTTCGGTTCACTCTCTCCTATGAAGTAAGGTGAATGAATCTTGATGAACTCTGTCAGGATGAACTCCTTTGGCTTATTAACATTGGTGAGTTGCCTCACCAGGGTAGAAGAGAGTAGATGGAGCAACATGGCCAAATCCTATTTTGGGGTAAGGCCAGGGTGTTAGGGTTCACCATGCCATGTCCTTGTGGTGTCACCAGGGTGTCCAAACTGCTGGAGTCATTCTGGGTAGAGCCCTTGAAGTTGTTGTTGGTGTTCATGTTGTCAAACAAGTCAACTCTGCTAAAAGGCAAGGTTATCATATTAGGTTTCTGGGAGTATAGCAGCATAGATCAGAAAAGAATCTCTAAGGCTACTATTGCCTAAAATCATGCTATTTCAGACAATCCGTATCATCTTAGGCCAGCCAGATATTATACGAATCCGAGAGTCCTCATAAACCAAGCTAGTGATGCAGAGGAAAATCTTGCCAGCCCCCAAACCCTGATCCTTTCTAGACACCCTTGCTTTCAACTTCATGCCCTAGTAGCTTCCCAAAGGCTCTGATACCATGCTATAAAGAGGATACATCACATCCTTACTAAAATTTGAAGGAAATACAAAACATCCATTTTTTCACAAAGATAATGGATATTGAGGGTTGCATGTATAATATTCCTAGTAAATAAGCATTCACCATATACATATAAAATGTCAATAGTAGCAGAAAGGAAAAGAAACTAAAGCTATTACAAGTCTTTCATCATTGTTCACTAAATAAGTTTTTAGAAGAAAAAGATGAGAAAACAAAGGATATAGCTTTGGCAACCAAGACATCCTTCAAGCAAGTCTTGAATCTAGTTCTGGTCCTATTTTCCTTGATGTTGTTCAACACCTTGTACAAAATATGGGTGGTTGGGAAATCACCCAGCAAGAGGGAAAGAAACCAAGGTATCTATCAACAATATGATCAAGAACAAAATAAAGAAAATAACAAGGAAGTAAAGGCTATAAGTTCATCAATAGATGAAGAGATCAAGAGTACGAGGCATAAACAAAATAGATGCTCATCATAACATTAAAATAGTAAAGGAATTGCATGCATGATTAATATTTACTATATTAACTAAGTAGGGTTGAGGCATGTACCAGATCCCAACCTATAGGTGAGGGGAGAAATAACACATTCCCAGTCACCTACACAAATTATATATGGGGGACAATAATACATTCCCCAGGGTGAAATAACACATACCCTATCTATGGGTGGTTGTACATAACTACCATTACATTAGCTAAATAGTCTAATAAAATCAACATGCTAAGAGAAACTATGGAAAGTAGAGCATCATATATTTGAAACATGGCAGTGGGGTACAAGACCTAAGAAATAGAATATCAATACTAATTTTTGAGGCAATTTAGAAAAGGAGTTATGGTTCATATAGTGCTTTGTTAGGGAATATAGGGCTTGGTTTGCAAATATCCCAACTTAGGGTGTAAGAATGCACATACCTCTTTACTGTGTTCACATA
Organism: Alisma plantago-aquatica; assembly: GCA_963693085.1. Lineage (NCBI taxonomy): Eukaryota > Viridiplantae > Streptophyta > Magnoliopsida > Alismatales > Alismataceae > Alisma > Alisma plantago-aquatica. The sequence goes on from OY856413.1 coordinate 947,509,142, forward strand.
CCAAGTTCCATCACTTCTAGATGTTCCAAGTTCAACTATGGCTTATTTAAATTTATTAACATTCATTAGTGTACATATTGCACATTATTGCATAGAAACCCTAAGATTGAACCTTTCTCACAAAACTCAGAACTAAACTTTGAAAATCTCACCATTGGACTAATTAACTTCTCCTGATCAATAAAACATAACTTTATGTCATTTTTGGATTTATGGTGATTAGTTGTAATTTTAATGGATTTTATGTATTAAAATCACTTTCCAAGAATCACCTTTTAAAAAACCTTGAAATATGTTATAAACTCAATTTTGGTTGTATTATTATGCAATTATTTAATAAAAAGGGCTTGCTTGACAATTTGTATGCATTGTTTTACAACTTGGGTTTCTTTGCAAAAATGTCTTGTATGATGGATTTCGTGCTTTCCCTGTCTTTATAAGCCAATGGAAGTTTAAAAGGATAAAGGATAAGAGAAAAAACCATAATAAGTGAAAAGGCAAGAAGAAAATAAATAGCATATATTTTATTCAAGAAAAACATGGACTTCTCTAGAAGGTGGCATAAGTGACCACAATAGGGTGTCTTTAGTTCCACTTGCCTTCTAATATCTAGAAAAGTTAAAATAAAGAGAATAGAAAAGAAAGAAAGAGAAAATAAGTGTTTAAATGCATAATATATGCCTTTTTAGTATAAGACTTTCTCTTGAAGAAAATTGGTTATTCCTTTCAATTTTTGATCTCAAATTGTGTCCATAAGTAATCATGAACTTTCCTTTAAATTTGGGATCAAAAGGAGTAACGACGTGAGAGTTATAGATTTTAGAAAAATCCCTAAAGTGTGAATAGTATAATAGGAAAGTATTAATGTCACAATGTAAATGGAATAAGGAATCAAATTTAGTTTCTCACGCGTGACAGGGACCGTCAGATTGAAGATCCAAAAACTCATGTCTTGTCCCTCACCTCACAACAGATCGAGAATGGTAGCCTGTACACATGAGGAATCGAGATCCCTATCTCCCTCTCTGGACCACATAAGAAAAAAATAACCAGACCATTGACTTCGCCGCACGATAATGAAAAGGAACATGTAAGTTTTGGGTGGAGAGGATGTCTATAGAAGGACCTAGAACTATGACTACCAAGCCTAAAATCAGGCAGGATCAGGAACCCTACATCCCATCTCCTCTGCCTATAAAATGCCTCCATCCAACTTGCCTCGACCGCCAAAGCATCAATAGCTTGCTCACGTACCCCAATATCCCCTCCTCCTCTGGTTTCCATCTATTCTAGTGACCTCACTGCCACGGTGCCACCACACTAGCTGACTCAAAAATAAGAAAGGGGGGACAAAGTATGACCGTTGATCATGGTTCAACTTTAACCAGCAAGAAGAATCGACAGTTGGGCTTCACTGTGTCTCAGTCAGAACTGAGTGGGTGTGATCAACCGTGACCACATGATACTCACCACGGTCAATGAAGACCCATGAACCTGACCACGGGGATATTTTCTAAAAAGGTATTTTCTTCACCTCTCTACTCTAGAAAATCAATAAAATAGTTCTTTCTTACAGAATCGATTAAAAATCATGTCTTTTTTTACAAGTAATATATGTATCTTGATTAGAAAAATACAAGCTACTCAATAAATATATAACCTTGACCTATATTTGCTTCCAATATGAAAAGTGGTCAAAGTTGATATCTTTAAAGTGATTAAATGGATAAAAATCCTAATTTGTGAGTATTGATGAATTTGATAGACTTAGTTGATGTTTTAATCAAAGATTGACCTGTTATGAATAAAAGGAATACCTTGGACTAATATGAACATCATCATCAAAAATTTGAAGGATTAGGGTTTCTTTATGCATAAAAGTGTACTAAATGATGGAAACTAGGGTTTATAAACCCAATGGACATAAAAGTTCTAAAAACTGTCTTCCTATCCTCTAACCCTAATTTAATTTAAAAAGGATAAAAATGGGGAATTCTATATAAAAGACACCTTTTGTAGAACGATCTTGTGCATGAAACCTAAAAGTAGGGTTTGTGGATTGAGAAAGTGAAAAAGAGAAATAAACAGACTAATGGAGTATTATGGATCATGACATAAGAAAGTGGACTTAAAAAGATAACTTGAGAACCAAGTTAGTCCTTTGATAGGTTTTGGAATAATATAGTGACACATGGGTAACATGCCTTAAATTTCAGGTTGACTTGCTTGGTTGATTGTGTGGTTAATCTTACTTGTTCTTATTTGGATTGCAAATATTCTTGAGATAGGTATGTGGTTACGTCTATGAGTAATTGATTTACTTTCACATGGCTTTCTCAAGTTTCTGCACATGGTTTACAAATATATATGATTGTTGGGTGAACTTTACTTCCTTACAACTATAAAGTGAATAGGGCTATCACATTATATATGGACATGACTAGCCCATTTCTAAGCCACCTATGGATCTATGAAAAGATCATCCCCCTGAATATGGGAAGACACAAATTGGTACCAGCCTAAGTTGGGGTACATGAGAAGTCACCCTCCTGAATAGGGGGAGACGTGATAAAGTCATCTGCCTTAATAGGGGAAAACTGTGAATAATGCAATATGATGCCCTGAGGGGTAATGACAAATGGTGGATACACTTAGTGTGGCAACACATCCCGCTATCACACAGACAACGAGGTGTTATGCGAAAACGTGCGGAAAATACCATAAACCACAAATGACCAAAAACATGGGTTAATTAAAACCAATTTCGGAAAATGGATAAATGAAGAAACTATTACATTCATCTCCTTCTCCTACAAGAAACATGTTATATAAATATTTACAAGACTTGATATGTGTCCACGGCTTAGGAGATCATCTGTCTAGTCATCACATGAGTTCATCACCTATTTATATGTACATAACGGCCCACATCCGGCCAGCAGTAGGATATACAAAACATCAATAGATATACATCGTGAAACAACATCAAAACACCTCCAAGGACCTGAGAGTACAGGGATGACTCTAGACTCTACTACAAAACAACCAAAATAGCAGCATATCCATCTCTTACCTTCTACTGCTCGTCTTGCTGCTCAGCCGCAACTCTGCGACCACCACCACGTCTAGCTCAAACACCTAAAAAGGGTGTAAACCAGCAGGGTGAGACACACAGTCCCAGCGAGAAACATAACTCCCCGCCGAAACCATAAAACCAAAGGAAGATTAAAGTAATAGAAGTAGATAACTGATAAAAGGTATAACAAGAGCAGTCTATATAGCAAAGCTATTCATACCATCAGGCTTACCAGATGTACGGAAGGCATATAACCCAATATCGCTTTATGGAACATGATTAACAAGATAAGATTTATAAGATCTTGCCACATAACAAAAGGAACGTATAAGAAACTGCAAGTATAACAAGATTAGCTACACAATCAAGGCCTCAATCAATGTTCCGTGTTTTGCCTTAAGCAATAAATACTATTCGACTGGATTACATATTATTATTATGCCCTGAGGAAGTGAGACGTACCGCTCAGATCCAACCTTCGATTGCAAAACCCAAGCCGGTGCCATACAAGGTCAAAGGAAGAGCCGGACTCCACGACCTCCCACCTTGTGGTCAGTGCACGAGTACAACATAAGCAGGACCGCAGTCTCATGCTTAAGTGGCCTCAGCCATAGGGTCAGGCTACCCTTTGCCTAGCCCTCCTCGGTACAGGTATCGACACTAGTGAAACTGAGCCACGAGCCTGTTCACCGTGCTCTGAGCTATGAACGCATTCATGCTCCCATATCACATACCTGAGCCATGGGCCTGTTCACCATGCTCTTTTCATATTTGGGCTACGAGCCTGAATCCACACCCTGGAGTCTACAACTGAAGTTGCACTCTTACCTCCTCACTTTAGGCTAGGAGAAACCTCACATACTCAACAATATGCACTCTGGGTTAACCCGCATGAGAACCCGTTTCACCATCACCAGCTCCTAACGGTGATGGATCTATGGCCAGGGCAAACTACATGATATGTTCCACTGTGATTAGTTAGTACATTTTAAGTGGATTGTTGAGGCAACTAAGATGTAACACATGCAAACTATAATAAGGATATGCTACATGAAACTCTCAACATCATCCTAATCCATCACAAGGATCCAGCATTACATTGCCATGGGATCTCAATCCCTCATCACATAGTGCCATTGCCTCTCAAGGCTTACATCATCACCATGGGATAGCAATCCCAAGTCATCATTAGAGGATAACACCTCATCTAGGCACTTTAGCCAAACTCAGGTCCTCAGACCAACACATCATGCATATCATCTCATCATCAAGAGTAACCATCAAAGCAGTGTTACTCAAACATATATACCTCATAGCCCTTTACCTGGCTACGCATCTGTATGAAACACCTGCATGGTTCATATGCACAATCATCGAGGATTAACAGAAGAATCATATTATTCAATATAGGGTGACATTGATGATTATGTGCTTTATCATTCTTGCCTCAACCTGTGACCATAGACATAGGTCATATCATCAAACAAAGCATCTTATATGCTTACCATTTACTCAACATTATTTATATAATTCAAGATCAAGATGATCATAACACAAGTCAAGATACATAGATGTAATATACTACCTCAATTACTATCAAGCATATCAAGGGTCATCATCATAAGCCAAATGTGATTGCATAAGCAAGAACTAGCATATAAGTTTTTACATTAGGAACAAGACCCTCACTAGAAGTGCCCAATACCCTCACAAGAAGTGTGATGGGTAGGGCACCCTCACTAGAGGTAGTATCGGGCAGGGTACTTCCTCATATCGCCCAACACTCTATCCTCATATTAGCCAAGCAAGCCAGCCACGTATCGCCCAAGCACTTAGCAATGGTAACAGGCTCCCACATCAAGATGTATCGAGCAACAAGGACCCAAGACATAACGTGCATAGGCATAACGTGCAACATGTCGTGCACCTATGTGTATCGTGCAACATGTGTCGTGCAACCACATGTGTATCGTGCAACACCACTCAACAAAACATACCGTGCAAAGGAGCAACTCAAACAACAGCAAGGAGCCTGTCATCCAACCATCCTATCCTCCTCTATCGGCCAACACAACACAAAGACTGAGGTGCGACGCCCGACACAAGACCAGATCGCATCGCCGCAACGTCCAAGGGTAACAGCACCAAGCAACCACCTAAACTAAGGGTATTGGGCAGGGTACTCAGCAACGCCCGACACACACAAGGGCAAAAACCAGGTGTAATGGCTACCACTAAACAAGGCTAAGTGTATCGGGCAGGGCATTCAGCATAGTGTGACGCCCGACACACAAAAGGTCAAGGACCAGGGTGTGATGCCCAATACAGCCACAACGTGTCGACCAAGACTCTAGGCCAAGGAAAGGTATGAGGCAAAATCAACCCCAAGACCATATCGGGCAAGATGGAACCCAACAAGGTCGTCACCAACCTCAAGCACAAGGGCACCAAAACCCTAATGGATCAAGAAGATGGCTCACCTCTCAACAACCAAGATAGAAGGGTCTTGCACACTTCTTATCACCAATTGGGAAACACAAAGATCAACCCTAACAAAGGTCTACAACCACCACAAAGCTCACCTCTCGAATCCATGGTGAGAGAAGGGTGTTGCTCAAGCAACTAGAACACAAGCTCACCTCTCAACTTAAATGAGAGAGGAGTATTGCCCATGATACTAGAGTTCAAGCTCACTTCTGTAGACCAAGGAGGGAGAGGGGTGTTGCTTAATAAGAAACCCTAGAACATGGTTCGGCCAACAAGAAGCAACTAAGAAAGAAACCAAACTAGCAACAAACATAGCCGATTATAAGCAACATACAAATAAGAACATAAAAGATGGTAATGTAGTTAGGGTTAGGAGTTATGTAACCCGCCTTAAGCAAGCTCCAAGCTCCTAGCACCAAGCTCCAAGCTCCACCACAAGAAGAAGAGCAAGGCACTCTAGGGTTTGGCCACCACTAGAGGAAGAAGGAGACTCCAAGAAGGATCGACCACCAAGCTTGCAAAGGAAGAGGGTGTCGTGCACCAAGGGAGAGAGGAAACTAAGGAACTAAAGGGATCCTTAGCAATAGAAAGGGAACACGTATATTTAAGAGGATGGAGGAGAAACTAAGGTAAGACAAGGCAAGGTGTCCCCCACCTAGGGACACTTGTCCATGAGAAAAGCCACCACTCTAACATGTCTTAAACACATGTCCAAGGCCATTGCCACATGCAAGCATCAAGCACCAAGTGTCCACAAGTGGTGACACAAACGAGGTCAAAGAGGGTCAAAGAGGTCCATGGGCGACACACCTCCACATCATGCCCGACACACTCCCATGGTCGACACAACACAGGCCGACACAAGCATGGCCGATACACCTAGGCCGACACAAGGCTCACTTGCCTGACACAAGGTCCAAAGAGGCAAAGGCAACGCACCACAAGGCCCAACAAGCTCAACCCTCCCTCTCAACACAAGAGGAAGCTAGGAGAGGGAGGAACACCTCACAAGATGACAAACTTGCCCACAAACCCTAGACTTGGGTTTATTGCAAGTAGCACCTCCAGCTCTCAACAAAGCACCAACCAACCCTAATCACCACTAAATATGATTAGCAACCAACTAAGCATCAGGGTTAAGCAAAATAAATAGGATAAGCCCTAAACGGAGGTCAGGGTACTTACACTTAGATTGGGTAGTCATGATGAAAATGTTAAATTTGATTTGTTAAATAATAATTGCTGAATTATGTTGTTACCTTTACTTGTGAAGTTTTATTTTAGCCACATACCCGTATAACTTATGATACTAGCCAGTGTTTCATTTTTCGATGTTTTAGGTTAATTTTCTTCAAAATGGAATCTGGACAAATAATGAAAAAGACATTAAAAAGTGAACCAGACAGTCTAATATTTGGAGAATATAGCTAGTTGGTACATATTTTGGGTAAAGTCCTAGAATCCTATATTTTGTAAACTTTCACAAAAATAAATTTTGTCCTGAATATGTGAAATTTGTTTAGTAGAATTGAAAAATTATTTTTGATTATGTGCAAAACCATTTGATCCTATTTTTGGGATAACAACTCTAATTTCTTGTCCTTCCTTAATTGGGGGTTGTCGGGGAATAGGGTCATCTTAAAATAAGACCTCAAAATCATTTTTACTAGATAGATCTTAATTTTCTGATTCTAAAACATATTTTTTTATTCATTTTGGACAAGTGGTTTAAAAGATATGAATTTTCCAATTCTGACCAACCAAAAAGTGACTTGTCAACAATTTAGTTGCAAACAAGGAAGAGAGAGAGAGGGAGAGGGGTCGGCCCATGACTCCCCAGCAACCTATCCTAGCTCCTTCTTTACCCTAGGTGGGATGTACCAATCATTTTAGGTTCATATATAACTAGTAACAAAGTATAAAACAACAAAGAAACGAAACCCTAATCAAAAACATCATCTTAAGGTGGAGATCATCATTTAACCATTAGAATATGAACTAACAAGATTATAATAAGAAATAAACATGGATAAAGTTATATAACTTACATCTAGGAAGAAGATCAGATCCCATTAAGTAGGAGACTTGAGCAAGATGGGTTGGTAGATCAAAGAACAAGCTCCAAACTCGAGCAAGAATCACCGTCTTCTGAAGGATACAAACCCTAAGAAAGAGGAGCCTGGAAAGAAGAGGTTTTAAGATTTATATGGTGTTACACCATGGAAGACCAGGATTTTGACCTGGAGGAAGGTGGAAGGAAGAAGAACAACATGGAAAAAAGAGAAGAAGGGGAAGAAACCTATGTGCCTTGGTTGGAAATGCCAAAAGGTGACTTTAGAAACCCTAAATGAGCTTAAATGAAACCCTAGAAGACCTTGTTCACCAAGATGGCATGTTATTCTACCTTGGGACAACTCCTACATGGACAAATAGAGAGTGTACGATGTTCTAAGTGTAACATCCCTGACCTGGGTTATGTTTTAACCCTAGGTGTTTTGTTTAATAAAAGTAATTACATGCTTGCTCTTATCCTTTGAAAGGTAATTAAGGCTCAATAGGAACTTATATTGCAATTTTAGTCCTTTTTGAATATTGTTGAAATCAATGTTTTGATTGTTTTGGACTAAAGTGCAAATTACCCAAGTTGAGGGGTTTAATTGTAAATTGTGCATGATAATATGTTCCTCATGTGTTGAAGCATCATGAGAGTGAACATGATGTAGATGTATGGCTTGTGATAGCCTGAATACCAAGAAAAAGCTGATAAAGCAATGTTTGTGCATTAAAACCTAGTTTTGGTGTAATGTGCAATTTACCCAAAACCTAGGGTTCAATATGCAAATTACCACTTCAAAGAGGTGCCTAAGGCTTATTGGAATCATGTGGAGTAAAGAAAATGAGAGGGGTGTCTCATTTGTGTATCTTTGAAGGAGAGAGAATCTTGATATTAAAATAATCAAGATTTAAGCATAATGGAAATATTAGTTCAAATTAATGCAAGGATAAATAAAATAATTGAAGGGCCTTCAACCAAAATTTAAATGGTTGGATTCAGATGTATGTGGACGTCCTTGATCTTTTCAAGGACCACGAAATATCCCAAGGAGGTGAAAACTCCACTCACCTTATTATAAGAAAAAGAATTTCCACTCAAATATGGATATTACTATTATAAGGGTTAAGGTGTTTAATTTCTTTTCCCTTAATTCATGGATAATGGAAGGGATCTCGGTGGGGATAGAGTTTCCTTTGGATGCAAGAAATCAAGGGGGAAGTGGTGGCAACAATTTTGGAATTAAAAGATTTTTATAAAAACATTTTCTCTCTCATTGGTTTTCTTATAAAAGAGCCTTTACCACTCAAACCAAGGACTTTTTCGGATTCCTTTCTTCTCATTTCTTGAAAAATCAACCAAGGGATCTAGGAACAGAAGGAAGGACTCTCCCAACCTATTGGTAAGTCCTTGACCTTCGTTCTTCTTGATTTCATGTGGAAATCATAAAACAATGCATAATTCCTTCATTTCTTCACTCCATCTTCAACCCTAGGCGATCCTTTCACTCCAAAAGCTTGAGAACGGACCTTGGGAGGTTGCTAGAGATTCATCCACCATTGGAGACGTGGAGCTTGAATATTTGAAGCATAATTGAAGGCGGGTTATATAACTTGAACCCTTGATCTTTGTCATTGAAATCGATTTCTCAATTCAATTGATTTAATTGTTATTCTTGCAATAGCTTTGTTTGATTGATGGAATTGCCATGGAAATGGAAGTAGTTTTCATGAGTCTAAAGGTTGGAGATGATAACATGTTCATAAGTACACACCTCAACCAAGAACAATGGCAAATGGTCTTGGACCTTTAGTCCAAACAGTTTCACCAAACCGTTTGAGACCAAATGGTTTGCAAACCGTTTGGTGACTTGGACTCCAAATCGAATGAGAGGGTTGACCATTTGGTTTAGTTGATTGTTTGAGGTCTGAACCTAATTACATGTTGGATGATGATCTAATGGATCCAATTGATTGATTCAATGTGTGTACATTCCTTCAATTGGAAACCCTAATCAACTTGATTGAAGAATCCTTGATTGGTCCTAACGATTTCAAGACAAATTGGGTCAAATGGTCTTGAAACCGTTTGAGCCCAAACAGTTTCAAAACCATTTGGAGGGTTAGTGGCTGATCCTTGACAAATGGATAAAGATCTAATGGTGTTAATTGATTAATCCTTCAATTGCATAATCAATAGTCAATTCAATGGTGCAATTGCATTTGATTGGATTGATGAATGACCTAAAGAGCCCTTGCGGTTTTGGGACTGATTTGGCCCAAACGGTGTTGAGACCATTTGTGTCCAAATGGTCTTGAAACCATTTGGGGTCAAATGGTTTCAAAACCGTTTGGAGGTCAAACGGTTTCAAAACCGTTTGGTGATGAAATTTCAAAACTGAATGGAGTTCATATGTGGTTCAATCATTTAGATATTGAAGGTAATGATTGTTCCAATAACCCAATGATTGTTAGTAATAGTAATCAATGAAGGTACAAAGGTTGAAACCCTAATAGTGCCTAAGTGATTAGTACCAATTAAGGGATAAACCCTAATTGTTTATAAGAATAATGACTTGGTACACTATGTCAATCATAGTTTTTTTGGTATGTATGTCAATCATAGTTGTATGTACTTAACTGAAGGATTAATATACCCTAATCAAGTTGAGAGGATGATAGGATGGAAATCATACATTAGTATGATTCATGTGGTGATTAAGGGTATGATCCTTAAGTAAAGATATCATGAAACCCTAATCATGAGTATAAACCCTAATTGATAAGGTTATTGAACCCTAACCCTGATTGAGGGCAATTATAATTGAAACCCTAATCTAGGGTATGGATGTAACCCTAATCCAGGGTGTTGATATGTGCAAACCTAATTTAGGGTAATGTAATGCAAAACCCTAATTGGGATGAATAATAAACCCTGATTATGGGTACTTGAATGTAAAACCCTAATTGGGATGAATAATAAACCCTAATTGTGGTTTATTGAATGTAGGCCGTATTATGGGGTGAAATTTATGTGAAACCCTAAATAAGAATGGTTTCATGAGATACCCTGATGTTTGATGTGATGTGAAGCTCAAATCCAGGGTAATACTATGTAATGCTTTATGAAGCCCTAATCTGAGAAATATGGTGATAAACCATAACCTTGATGTGGTTAATGTGATGAATGTCCTCAAAAGACATAAAATGGGAAACCCTAACTGTGACGACCCCGATTTCTATATACTTTCCATAGTGGCATTCACAGATATGCGTGCACTCATATCTATAGATGTCAAAAGGGAAAATACAAGAGATCAAGGTAATCAACTAAAATCAGAGATTGAGCCAAGATCTAGTCCACATCATCATATAATGCCACACAAACATTCATTAATATAAAATAAAGTCATTACATATGGAGAGAAAATATTGTTCTACAGAAAGTTAACTTTATTACATAGGATCTCAATCATCCTCAACATCAACTAGGAGAAGAAATAAACTAACATCTAGCAAGAAATAAGAGAAGAGGAAAAGATCTATCTAATATATCCTCCTTGTTTATTATTTTATGCCTTCAGGTACTTTAAGCATGCATTTCACTTTGTTGTCAATTGTTCCTTGCACCTAGAAAATATGAGAAACAAAACATCAACAAAGTTGGTACGTGGTAAAAATTTATACTAATAAGGTTGCATAAAGAAAAATATTTGAAAAAGAAGGAAAGAGAGATAAAACCATTTCTTAAGGGGAAAATCAAGTAAACACCCTTTTTATTACATTCATTTTGATGTGGTTGTACTACACCTATTGCACTTGACTTACATCTAGTGTGGGCAAAAGAATATCATCATACATCTAACATGGGCCAAGGAATCATACATCCATGTTAGGCAACATACATCCACACCAGGCTATGTGCTCTAGTAGCTACAACCCATCATGATCATTTATGTTTCTCTTAAATTTGGTGAAGTATACTCATACTAGTCAACCAAGCAATCATATCCAAATATGAACATTCAAGATATTACATAGCATAGGCAACCAGAAATCTAGTCTTATACTTATAAGACCACGTACCTGCTTAATTAGATCAGATATTCCAAAGATTTAGAATCAATCAAGGATTAAGTCACCCTGCAAAGAAAGCAAGGGTACAACATTACTATTGGTCCATGTGACCAAAACTAAGATATGCTATTAGTTATAATTCCTTTTATGTTATCTAATTTAGATCAGGAATTTCCCCTATTTTATTTGATTTTAGAGATGTTATCATGTTTGATCCATCATTACTTTGTTTACTTAAAAGATAGCATTTAATTCATGAATTAGCAGATTTCCAAAAACTAGGGTTTCTAAGATGATTGGAATAAAAGGGGAAATACAACCCTTAAGATATTAATGGTTCCATAAGATCATGTTTCGAATTAGAATTCAGGGCAAAATTATGATCACTACTCGTCATCTAGTGATATCAGATTTCGTATAAAGATATACCTATAATTTCATGTAGAAAGAGAAAGCTGAAATTAGGGTTTCTTCTAATCCTTTGATCACTTATCAACTTAGAATAGGATTTCGAGTTATTTAGAAATCAGGGTTTCATCTAATGGTTACAAACATTTTAGAAGTCATATATCATCAAGAAAGCCATTTTTAATAATTAATTATGATCAAGGAGGTCCTTTAGGCTTTAGATAGTTATTTTTTAAATATGAAACGGATCTAGGTCCTGATCAGATTTTATTTGGATAGAGAATATTTTTCTGGTCAAAAAGGTATATAGGTTCACTATATTCTGGCATTCCTAGCATTATCTAGGATTTTTCTAAGAAAATCAATTTTCTATAGATTAAGATAAATAAGGAAAGGAATTTACCTTGATCAATGGCCGGATCCGACTGGATCTACGGCTTAGATTGATCCAAGGATTTGCAGATGATTTGCGGATTGCTGAGATGGCGTTCAATGATTGGTCTGAGCAACTTGAGGCTGCTTGTGGCTTCAGTTGTTTTGCGCTGAGGTCTGCTGAAGGGATGTCCACTGATAGGTCCAGCTGGGTCCACGTTGGCACCTTGTTAGCTTCACGCCTTCCCCTCCTCCTTTGTTGTTGCTAGATCGAATGACATGGTAGGATCTTCGGCGAGGTCCCTTTCACTCCTGAGTGTCGCTGGAGGGCAGGTAAAGTGGAGAGTGGATTCGCATGCTCGTTCCGAACCCAGACAGCCAAGCCACTGATTGTGGCTCCCTGTTGATTGGTGCGCCGCTGTAGCAGGGGGGAGAGCTCACCGGTGGAGGATGTGTTCGAGGGGGAGAGGAGATCACAGTCAGGTGAGAGAGGCCGCATGTGCTTGCGGTGTCCAGGGGAAGGTGTTAGGATGATGGATTTGGCTCGAGAAGGGCTATGGTAGCGAGGTGGTAGGAGGTTTGGAGGTTGAAGATGACCAGTTGGGGAGGGTTGGAATAGCTCTTGGAAGCCTTAAATAGGCACCAAGAGGCCTTGGGTTTCCTCCCCCAAGGCGGCCAACTGTTTCATGACGCCGCCATTGGGCATTTTCAAATCCCTGATCGTTAGGGATATTTGTTGGGCTCGTTGGAAAGATGAGGAGAAACCAGAACTGAAGAACCAACTTTGACGAGATATGATCAAGGGGTGAGAGAGAGATGAGGGTTCAAAAAATGGCACTACTGAGTAGGCTGCGTTCTGTGAGAAACGGGTGAGGAGGATGACTCAGTTGTCTCTTCCACTTGATCCGGGCCAGGGTCCAACAAGATGTGATAGCTAATATATACATAGTTTTCAATTGCTTATATCTCCTAAACGGTTACTCCAATTAACTTGAAATTTTGAGGAGAGCTTCATGACCTTATTGAGTGACTATGGTATAATTATGGGGTTCAAATTCAGAGGTTTGGTATGTTTATTTACTAAATAGATTATCACATGCATTCTATCATCATAGCATATTAGGGTTTGCATATTTTTGCAATCTGTGACACATATTTGTTCAATTGAGTGAGGGAAGTATATGAGGGTATTTTGGTCAACAAATTTGATAATAAAACTTTTAAGAGAGAGAAAAAAATATAAAAACTCACTTTGTCACATTCTCCCCTCCTTTTAAAGAATTTTGCCCTCAAAATTCAAGCAACTTGAAAGAGATGTGGATATTTCCGCTCGACTTCAGACTTGAGATCCCATGTGGCATCAGTCTGATCATGGTGGCTCCGCAGAACTTTCACCATATCTATATGCCGATTACTGCGAAGCTCCTTTGTCTTGAAATCTAAGATTTTAACTGGTGATTCAGCATAAGACAGATCATCTTTTAGCTCGAGAGGCTCATGATTCAGAATGCGACTGGCGTCTTTGATATAAGGTTTCAGATTAGATACATGAAAGACATTATGCATGGCACTATACTGAGGTGGCAGAGCAAGACGATAGGCACATTCTCCAACCCTTTCAAGAATCTTGAAGGGTCCCACATAACGAGGACTGAGCTTTCCCTTATTCTTGGCCAAAGCTCAGATTGGTTAGATCTTCAGAAAGACATGATCACCTTCCTTGAACTGACGTTCCTGCCGGTGAGCATCTGCATAAGATTTCTGCCTATCATGTGCTCTCTTCATTCTCTGCCTGATCAATGCAACTTTATCTGCATACAGCTGCATCTCCTCGGATTTCATCAAGGTGTGCTCTCCGACATCATCCCAATGTAATGGAGATCTGCATGGTCGGCCATAGAGAGCTTCGTATGGTGGCATTCTAATACTCACCTGATAACTATTATTATAGGCAAACTCAGCTAAAGGCAGGTAATGGTCCCACGAGCCTTCCCAGTCAAACACACAAGCTCGTAGAAGATCCTCCAGAATTTGTACTGTTCGTTTTGACTGTCCATCTGTCTATGGATGATAAGCTGTACTGAAGTTCAACTTGGTGCCCAATTCTTCTTGAACCTATTTCTATAGCTTTGAAGTGAATTTTGGGTCCCGATCTGAGACAATGGACGTTGGAACTCCATGCAGATGTACAATCTCCCGTATATAAAGGTTGGACAACTCAAAAACTTTCACAGTAGTCTTCACTGGTAGAAAATGAGCTGACTTGGTGAGACGATCCACAATGACCCATGCAGCGTCATACCCCTTCCTGGTCCTGGGTAATCCCACTACGAAATCCATAGTGATATGTTCCCATTTCCATTCCGGAATCTCGAGGGGTTGTAGTAGACCACCTGGTCTTTGATGCTCGACCTTGATTCTCTGGCATGTCAGACACCGGGAAACAAAATCTACAATGTCGTGCTTCATGCCTCTCCACCAGAACTGACGTTGTAGATCTTTGTACATCTTCGTCGTGCCAAGATGAACTGTGTACTTGGACCCATGTGCCTCACTAAGAATTGTTGTCTTTACAGATGACTACTCAGGGACCCACATACGGTTCTTGTATCAAAGACCACCATCAAGACCCACAGATAGATGTGTATGAGGTTTAGCTAGGAGAGAGGAGAGCTCTGCAAGCTCAGGACTACCTTTCTGTGCCTCCAGAAGTTCAGAATGCAAGTTGGATTTGATAGAGATGTTATTGACGTGCATGCAATTAGCCAGGAATTGCGGTCTCCAGCTTGCTAGGTCCTCCATGTTCCTCCATTCGGGTACAGACAGGGATGCACAAACAGCTCTTTTCCTACTAAGAGCATCTGCAACCACATTGGCCTTACCTGGATGGTAGCCAATGGTGAAGTCATAGTCCTTCAAGTACTCAATCCACCGTCGTTGTCACAGATTCAAATCCTTTTGTGTCAGAATGTACTTGAGACTTTTATGGTCAGTGAATATATCAAACGTTGCCCCGTACAAGTAGTGCATCCATAAATTGAGAGCATGGATGATAGCTGCTAACTCCAAATCATGCGTAGGGTAATTCAACTCATTGGGTTTCAACTGTCTCGAAGTGAAGGCCACTACTTTCCCGTTTTGTTGTAGGACACAACCTAGACCATGTCGGGAAGCATCAGTGAATATCACAAATCCTTCATTGCCAGAGGGTAGAACAAGGATAGGTGTTGATGTCAACTTCTTCTTGAGCTCCTGGAAGCTAGACTCACAAGCAACTAACCAGATGAACTACTCGTCCTTCCGAGTAAGCTTAGTGAGAGGAAGTACCACTTTGGAGAAATTCAGAATGAAATGACGATAATATCCAGCCAGACCTAAGAAACTCTGGATTTCAGAAGGATTACGAGGAGGTTGCCAATAAAGTACAACATATACTTTAGCGGGATCAACATATATGTTACCCCCAGAAATGACATGACCAAGAAACATAACTTTGTCAATCCAGAATTCACATTTAGAAAGCTTGCCATAGAATTTCTGGGCACGAAGAATCTCAAGGACAGACCTCAAATGTTCTCAATGTTTCTCCATAGAGTCAGAATAGATCATAATATCATCAATGAAGATAACCACAAACTCATCAAGATAAGGTTGGAAGACTTTGTTCATCAAGTTCATGAATACGCCAGGTGCGTTGGTCAACCCGAACGACATCACCAGAAATTCGTAGTGTCCGTAACGAGTTCAGAAAGCAGCCTTAGATATATCGGAATCCTTGACCTTAAGTTGATGGTAACCAGAACATAGATCAATTTTTGAGAAAACTTTAGCAGTACGAAGTTGATCAAAGAGGTCATCAATACGAGGGAGAGGATACTTGTTTTTAATGGTAGCTTGGTTTAACATGTGATAGTCAATACACATCTGCATCGAACCATCTTTATTTTTAACAAAAAGGACAGGTGCACCCCAAGGGGATACACTAGGGCGGATAAAACCTTTATCAAGAAGTTCTTGTAATTGTTTCTTCAGCTCCATAAGCTCAGTAGGTGCCATCCTATACGGTGCCCTAGAAATCAAAGTGGTTCCAGGAAGAAGATCTATGGAGAACTCAATGTCTCGGTTTGGAGGCAGCCCAGGAAGCTCCTCCGGAAATATGTCAAGAAAATCACGTACCACCTCCAGTCTTTCTACAGGCCCGTTGTCAGGACTGGTCTCTGAGACGAATGCGAGGAAGACTTTACATCCTTTAGATATGAGCTTTTTAGCTTTAAGAGAGGAAATTATTATATTATTACAAAATCCACTTCCCCGAGGGATCACTACAGGAGAGGAATGAGGTCGAGAGAGAACTACCATCTTGTTTCTACAGTCAATGTAAGCATGATATGTGTATAGCCAATCCATGCCAAGAATAACATCAAAGTCTTCCATGGTTAAGAGAATGAATTCAAAGGGCATGCCATGATTTTCAAATTTTAGAGGGAAGACATCGGTTTTCTGTAATGTAGTGAATATTTTGCCACTAGGAGTTGACACATCCAGAATGTATCCCAAGTCCCTAATATGTAAGTGCAACATTGAGGCCAGATTTCGAGAGATAAACATATTTGTAGATCCAGAATCAAACAATGCTTTAACAGGATGTCCATTTAAGAAAACAATGCCTACACAATATAATTATACTTTAAATAGTTGAAGGCAATTGAACAAGATATTAGACATATGAAAAAGATTTAAGGTTACCTTCGACAAGCTGGTTCGGATTTGCCCTAGCCTCCTCTATTGTTACTGCGAACACCCTGGCATTACGGTGTCCCTGAGGGGGTGGAGCACCCGCAGGAGGTTTGCCAAGGATAGATGCATTGGGGCACTTGGCAAGGAAATGCCCCTCCTTCTTGCAGTTGTAGCAGACCAGCTTGGTGTAGCGACAAGGCCCGTCATGTCCTTGTCCACAAGTCTTGCATTTACTGCGGTAATCCATCAACTTGCTATTCTTTGGTCCTTTCTTCCATAAACCTCCTCCTTTCCCTGATCCTTTATTATGGCCGGGGTGGAACTTCTTGAACTTTTCTTCCTCAGTTGTGGTCAACCCTAAATATCCCATGCTAGAAGGCTTCTGCAATCCCTGCTCCCTTTCCTACTTAAGGGCCATGTCTAGGGCTTCATCAATGCTTCGGGGATGAGAGGCTATAACTAGGGTTTTTAGGTCTGCAGAGAGACAGTCTACATAGTTCTCAGTGAGGCGGTCCTCAGTCCGGATAGGGGCATAGCGTTCTAGAAGCCTAAACTTCCGGGTATAATCGACCACTGAGAGACTGCCCTGCCTAAGCTCCATGTATATCTTCTCTTTCCTCTTCCTCTCTACAATGGGCATGAAACGGTCAGTGAAGAGGGTCTTGAAGGCTTCCCACCCCAAGTTGTCTACTTCCTCTCCCCGGTTCCCACCATAGTTCTCCCACCAGATCTTCGCCCCTCCATTAAGCAAATGGGTGGTGAATTTAACCTTCTTTTCTTCAGGCACTTCTAGGGTACGGAAGGCATTCTCTATGGAAAGGACCCAGGCCTCAGCCTTGTCCATGACTTCGGGTTGGTCTTCCCCCCAAAAAGCTATCAAGGTTGAGCTTAATGAAGTCTATCACCGTCACTTCCTTTTTCCTAGAGGAGCTAGGTTCAGGGGTTCCTTTGGTGGAGAGGGTTTCCATAAAGTCTAGAAGGATTTTCTTCTGTTCCTCCCATCGTTCCTTGGCCTCAGCATCAGGATCAGGTACTTCGGAGGTTTCAGGTTCTTTTCTCTTCTTAGAGGATGATTCCTCCGAGGCCTTTGAGTTGCGAGTTTTAGGAGGCATCATGTAATTAATATGAACATATTAGGTCTATTACTTCAACAATTATTCTCATCATTATCTTTATTATCATCACATGATATTTCATTATTCTCATTTATTAATAATTAATGTTCTGAATGTTATGATTTATGGAGGATATCCTAAAATCCTTATTAGTCGATCCTTAGGACTTCCTAAATAGAGAGACTCCTTCCTAACCTTGTAATAGAGGTAAGAGGGAAAATTTAATTTTATTTTAAAACATAGATGAGAGGGAGAAATTTTCCTATAGAAGAGGTGAGAGGGAAAATCTATAGATGAGAAGGTTCCTAAATTAAGGTACGCCCAAGAATAGGGGACACTTAGGATATCGGCAAGGTAGACTTATACTGCCATAAAGATAGCCTCGTGATTGCCAAGCTAAGTGGCTTGGAGACTTTAGTCAGACTCATGGCAGATGCTATCCTAGACACCTCCACCCTTCATATCCCTAAATCAAGGACTACCCTAGACTCAAATAGGGTGAATGAAGTTCATGTGACTTGATGTGTGAACATTGGCTATGATACCAACTGTGACGACCCCAATTTCTATATACTTTCCATAGTGACATTCACAGATATGCGTGCACTCATATCTATAGATGTCAAAAGGGAAAATACAAGAGATCAAGGTAATCAACTAAAATAAGAGATTGAGCCAAGATCTAGTCCACATCATCATATAATTCCACATGAACATTCATTCATATAAAATAAAGTCATTACATATGGGGAGAAAATATTGTTCTAGAGAAAGTTAACTTTATTACATAGGATCTTAATCATCCTCAACATCAACTAGGAGAAGAAATAAACTAACATCTAGCAAGAAATAAGAGAAGAGGAAAAGATCTATCTAATATATCCTCCTTGTTTATTATTTTATGCCTTCAGGTACTTTGAGCATGCATTTCACTTTGTTGTCAATTGTTCCTTGCACCTAGAAAATACGAGAAACAAAACATCAACAAAGTTGGTACGTGGTAAAAATTTATACTAATAAGGTTGCATAAAGAAAAATATTTGAAAAAGAAGGAAAGAGAGATAAAACCATTTCTTAAGGGGAAAATCAAGTAAACACCCTTTTTATTACATTCATTTTGATGTGGTTGTACTACACCTATTTCACTTGACTTACATCTAGTGTGGGCAAAAGAATATCATCATACATCTAACATGGGCCAAGGAATCATACATCCATGTTAGGCAACATACATCCACACCAGGATGTGCTCTAGTAGCTACAACCCATCATGATCATTTATGTTTCTCTTAAATTTGGCGAAGTATACTCATACTAGTCAACCAAGCAATCATATCCAAATACGAACATTCAAGATATTACATAGCATAGGCAACCAGAAATCTAGTCTTATACTTATAAGACCACATACCTGCTTAATTAGATCAGATATTGCAAAGATTTAGAATCAATCAAGGATTAAGTCACCCTACAAAGAAAGCAAGGGTATAAAATTACTATTGGTCCATGTGACCAAAACTAAGATATGCTATTAGTTATAATTCCTTTTATGTTATCTAATTCAGATCAGGAATTTCCCCTATTTTATTTGAGTTTAGAGATGTTATCATGTTTGATCCATCATTACTTTGTTTACTTAAAAGATAGCATTTAATTCATCAATTAGTAGATTTCCAAAAACTAGGGTTTCTAAGATGATTGGAATAAAAGGGGAAATACAAACCTTAAGATATTAATGGTTCCATAAGATCAGGTTTTGAATTAGAATTCAGGGCAAAATTATGATCACTAATCGTCATCTAGTGATATCAAATTTCGTATAAAGATATACCTATAATTTCATGTAGAAAGAGAAAGCTGAAATTAGGGTTTCTTCTAATCCTTTGATCACTTATCAACTTAGAATAGGATTTCGAGTTATTTAGAAATCAGGGTTTCATCTAATGGTTATAAACATTTTAGAAGTCATATATCATCAAGAAAGCCATTTTTAATAATTAATTATGATCAAGGAGGTCCTTTAGGCTTTAGATAGTTATTTTTGAAATATGAAACGGATCTAGGTCCTGATCAGATTTTATTTGGATAGAGAATATTGTTCTGGTCAAAAAGGTATATAGGTTCACTATATTTCGACATTCCTAGCATTATCTAGGATTTTTCTAAGAAAATCAATTTTCTATAGATTAAGATAAATAAGGAAAGGAATTTACCTTGATCAATGGCCGGATCCGACTGGATCTACGGCTCAGATTGATCCAAGGATTTGCAGATGATTTGCGGATTGCTGAGATGGCATTCGATGATTGGTCTGAGCAACTTGAGGCTGCTTGTGGCTTCAGTTGTTTTGCGCTGAGGTATGCTGAAGGGGTGTCCACTGATAGGTCCAGCTGGGTCCACGTTGGCACCTTGTTAGCTTCACGCCTTGCCCTCCTCCTTTGTTGTTGCTAAATCGAACGACAGGGTAGGATCTTCGGCGAGGTCCCTTTCACTCCTGAGTATCGCTGGAGGGTAGGTAAAGTGGAGAGTGGATTCGCGTGCTCGTTCCGAACCCAGACAGCCAAGCCACTGATTGTGGCTCCCTGTTGATTAGTGCGCCGCTGCAGCAGGGGGGAGAGCTCACCGGTGGAGGATGTGTTCGAGGGGGAGAGGAGATCACAGTCAGGTGAGAGAGGCCTTAGGTGCTTGCGGTGTCCATGGGAAGGTGTTAGGATGATGGATTTGGCTCGAGAAGGGCTGTGGTAGCGAGGTGGTAGGAGGTCTGGAGGTTGAAGATGACCGGTTGGGGAGGGAGTTCAGATAACATAGCATGCAATCGCTGTTGGGGGATGAGAAAAGGAGGGTTGGCATAGCAATTTGGAAGCCTTAAATAGGCACCACGAGGCCTTGGGTTGCCTCCCCCAAAGCGACCAACTGTTCCATGAAGCCGCCATTGGGCATTTTCAAATCCCTGATCGTTAGGGATATTTGTTGGGCTCGTTGGAAAGATGAGGAGAAACCGGAACTGAAGAACCAACTTTGATGATATATGATCAAGGGGTGAGAGAGAGATGAGGGTTCAAAAAATGGTGCTACTTAGTAGGCCACGTTCTGTGAGAAACAGGTGAGGAGGACAACTCAGTCGTCTCTTCCACTAGATCCAGATCCGGATCCGGGCCAGGGTCCAACAAGATGTGATAGCTAATATATACATAGTTTTCAATTGCTTATATCTCCTAAACGGTTACTCCAATTAACTTGAAATTTTGAGGAGAGCTTCATGACCTTATTGAGTGACTATGGTATAATTATGGGGTTCAAATTCGGAGGTTTGATATGTTTATTTACTAAATAGAGTATCACATGCATTCTATCATCATAGCATATTAGGGTTTGCATATTTTTGCAATTTGTGACACATATTTATTCAATTGAGTGAGGGAAGTATATGAGGGTATTTTGGTCCAAAATTTTGATAATAAAACTTTTAAGAGAGAGAACAAAATATAAAACTCACTTTGTCACACTAACCCTGGTAAGGGAATAGGGGTGTTACCCTTGAATAGTGAATCTATATTTGTTTTACATGGTACTGATATGCAATTGATATTACTGTTATCATTTGTACTGACCATGCCGGTATGCTGAAATGATGATCATAGTCAGGTATGAACTATGATGTTTAATTCACTATTGTGATTGGGCCTTGTGTGCCTTAATATACCTTGTTGCCTGGTAAAGAGGTAACAAGAGAGTTCATGGGCCTCAAGTACCATGGGAGATGATTATAATAGCAAGAGTATCATGTTTTCCTTGGTCAGATGACCTAAAGGTGATAGTTACCTGGAAAAGTGGTAACAATTCTCAATGATGAGCCAAGGGTTTAAAGACTCAAAGCCATATGATTATGGTGATGAGATTGTGAAGGGATGATAATTTCTAGTATTGAAAAGAGGAACTGAGTTCCCAATGTATTTTAAAGACTGATAAGTAACTGATGTAAATAGTACATGTCTCTTTATAGCATTGTTAAAATAAGTCATGCTTGAGAACTTGGATGATGCTAAAAGAATATGAAAATGTACTTAATTAATTAAGTGAAATCTATTCATGTAGTGCTCTGACCATAGATCCATCATCGTCTGAAGTTGGTGATGGTGAAATAGGTTTTCCTAGAGGAATTCCTGGAATGCACATATTCTGAATATGTGGGAGTAAATGGGCAAAAATATCCTTATGTCCTTGTGAAGAGATTGAGAGAAGGTAAACATTAAACCTCTCAATCCTTCATGTGTCGGGATGGATGTATCACAAATCTC
Source organism: Alisma plantago-aquatica (assembly GCA_963693085.1). NCBI lineage: Eukaryota > Viridiplantae > Streptophyta > Magnoliopsida > Alismatales > Alismataceae > Alisma > Alisma plantago-aquatica. The sequence continues at coordinate 947,531,764 of OY856413.1, forward strand.
CTGATGGTTGGGATGGACATATCATTAATCTCCCAATGTTATTTAATGTCAGGTCGACAGAGATAAACATTAAATCTCTCGATTGCCGATGAGAGTACAGTTGATGCTATAACTCTATAGTGAAGTTTCCAGTATGCCATGGAATGCTATTTTGAGAAGTTAACTTAGTTCTGCTTGTGGTCCCGCACTGATCGAGATGTAGGAGGTCATGGGAATCCAGCTCTTCCATTGACCTATTTATGGTACTAATTTTGATTTTAGAAATGGTCAGTTGGAGTATGAGTAGTATACCTCATCTCCTCAGAGCTTAAATATGTTTATAAAATGTAATCAGCCGTGTAGCGTATCTGCATAAGATTGAAATATGGGAATCACTGGTTGATGAAATACTACCTAGTATGTCTTTGATACATAAAGGTTATTTAGGTTGTTTCAATTCTTTATTGAAAATTAGACATGCTGCTTATCAAGTTATAGTTGAAATACTTGCATAAGAATGCTGCTCTAATATGTTTAGATGTTGAATTATCTGCTATTAAGTTTATGATTCCACTGCTCAGTTTATTTCTATTAAACTGCAATGATAATGTTTTGGCAGAGAGTTATACCTCCCGCTGAGTCAATTATTATAATTATCTCACCCCCGTGGGAATCAATGTTTTTAGGTAGACGCAGACAACAAGGCAGAAACCCTTCTACAGGGGAAGAGCAGCAGTAGTCACAAGGACAGCAGTGGTCCATCAGGTGGAGACATTGGTTGTCTGGTTTTGTATAGTTAGTCATATGAATGGTCTCTGTACTCTCGGGTCCTAGGAGTTAGTGCTTTGATATTTTGATCTGAGATTTTGTCTTGATGCCTCGAGATTTTTTATACTACCTGTGTACAGTTGAGATAGAGTAGTGAATGTTGTTACTCTTGAGAAGAAATGGTACAAGAGATGTACTAGAGAACCAGGATGTAATAATTTATTTTGGTTCTGAATGAAAGAGTTTTCCTATGAATGGATCTCTTGATAAGTGGTTTTAATATTTAGTGATTTTTAGTAATTCCGCTGTTAATGATTGCTTCCACTTTAATCTTAACCGATGTTTGGTAACAGATGTCACACTAAGTAGGAGGGAGGTGATATGAATCAATATTTTGGTTGGGAGGTAAATAAGGAGTATATAAAGTTTTATGGTTAAGGAAGAAGTAAGGCATGAGGTTTCCAAGCTACTTTCCATGTGTCCATGTATAAGGGTGCCCATGGTCATGCAAGCCTTTATAGATATGGAAGAATCAAAGCATGAGGTGTCAAGTTACTTTCCATGTGTCCATGGACATGCAAGCCTTTATGGATAAGGAGGCATGCATGAGGTGTCCATGGATCTTTCCATGTGTCCATAGCCTAGAGCTTCCATGGCCGTGCAAAAAACTATTTTGTGTCTCCTAGAGACTTCTTATCTATCAATTTTTAGTTCTCCAAGACCACCACCAACCTCCAAACAAATAAACCACCCCATTAGTTGATAACTCCTAAAGATAAGCTCATACATAAAAGGGGAAATCCCTAACATGCCCTTAAAGAGAAACACCTCCAAAAAAAGGTACAACTAGGTGCCCCATGGCCCAACAAGCTAGAGAATGATAAGGAAACATATAAGGATCATAAGGCATGTGACAAGTTGTGAAGAAAACCTCCCAATGAGGTAAATTGCAAAAAGAAGTCCAAAATGTGCATAAAATTGCATAGCTTGCACAAACCACATCCAAGTTGGACCAATATTGAAACTTAAGCTTATCTCATGATTTCAAAACACCTCATAAGGTTAGATTAAGGTTTAAGATTGTTCAACACATTAATCAAGGTTTGGGGCATTACACTTCTAGCATGAATTTGTTTACCATTGCTCCACTTAAGTGGTGATTTTGCATTTTAGATCCTTAAATAAGATTTCACTGAGGTATTTGTACAAAAGCCCTTCCATTGGTATAATTATTAAAAAAAGTTTCTCCAAACCACTATAAATTCCACTAATTCATCAACAATGACATAAAGGATAAAAATGAGAAGAAAACTTATGGAAAAGGGTTACATGGAGATTACATTCAAAATTCAGTATGTTATAGACACCTACAAAAATAATTTGGCATCTTGAGTAGTAAGCAGGGTCAAACATAGGGACAAGAGTTACAATCTATTTAGGACTTTATCTCTTAACCTATAAAATTTAAATCAAGAGTTAGTTTAGTGTTCTTTATGGAATGGGGTAACCAATAAGAATAATGAGAACAAGCTAAAAAACTAAGTTAACAAAACAAAACAAGTGGTAGGTATTTTTTTATATATTTTGATATTTAGATAGAACTTGGATCGAGTTTCTCCAAGAAAGCACACTCACCAATATGCAAAAACTCATACACATTGTAAACCTTTAGCTTAGTTACCAAAAACCATCACTAGTGTCTATTCCCCCCCTCTTATGTGATCGATTTTGATCAATATAATAAACATGTATTTCTCTCAAGATGACAAATATACAACCAACACGTACAAACATATGATCATTATCTATAGATATCCAACATTTTCATGCATTCACACTACTCCTTATCTCCAGATCTGATCTAACACTACCCTTTTCAGGCTTAAGAAATCATTCATCACAAGAGGTAGAAAATAACACAAGTCATTCATTCATGAATAGGAGAAAGTAGATGAACTTTACTAATAGTATATTTATTCAATAGAGTATGAATATTTACATATTACGAAAGCCTTAGTGACTACTTGCAACCCTAGTTAATGAGTCTATCCACTCATAATTATAAGTGAAAAAATGAACTTACAGATAACAAATGCCATATAAAACAAGAATGATGAACAAATATGGATACAGTGGGAATGAAGAAGTAACAAATCATAATAGTAGTTGTTGGGGTACTAAATCACAACGAAGACCTCCTCTTCAGTGCTGATGTAAACAATGATGATAGTGAAGGTGAAATATTCCTTCTCTCAAAGACAAAGTGCAAACATTTCTAAGGAAGATGATGGATGGACTCAAATCCTATCCTCATCAACTGAGGAAGAGGGATGGTGAGAGTGGAGTTTGAAATCACTTCATGGATAAGAAGATATTCCTTCTTTTAAAGGATCATGTCCCTATATATAGTGACTAGTGGTGCGCTCGAGACACCTAAATGTGGGGGTTTACTTGAACCTCAATTCCAGGGCATGTGCCTTGGGTGTGTTCTTAACCAACCCAATGGTGGATGCTATCATACAGAGTGCATCGACAGACAAGTAACCCCATGTCTCCATTGGTAGACAACTAACTTTACAACGACATCAATAGATGACTGCATAACCTTTGTTGGTTGATGTTTCCAACACTTCCATCAGATGAAATAAGAAATAACTCTTGTTGTATCTAGAATCTATAGCACATCAGTAGACAGAGCCAACTGGGTCATTAATCGATAGAACATGCCAGTCATTTATAGTCATCTTTTGATGAATCTTGGATAGAAGACAAGCGTTGATGTTCTAGATCTTTAGGTGATATCTTCCTAGACCAACATTTTATGTGTTCAACCACTTCCTAGATCTTCAGGTGATATCTTCATATAATACCCCATCAGATCACGATGCATCTCCTTTGTTAGGTTTAGGTTCTTCTATGACACCTAGTACCTTTAAATGCTAAAATAGAAACAAGGCAGTTCAACTCATCTTTAGCGGAAGAGTCTAGTATAGGATTATATATTGAACCCATGATCTTCAGACTATTCTTCCTCCATAGGGTCCTTCTCTTCACTTACCCACAACCTCTCTCAACATTAATCGTAAAGAGAGAATTTAGGTCTTACATACATTTTTGTATAACATTTTGTCTCTTGTGTTTCTTGCATTGACATAGCTACTACGTGTACCTTACGTATTCAAAGGACTTCCTATAGCTTACATACTTGGATCACCATTCATTTGTAACTTATGCACTTGGATGACTTACATACTTGCATGCAAGCAAGTCTAATAGTATGCAAATTTCATGGCTCAGTCGGGTTACCAAACTTGTTTGGGTTTTAAAAATATCAATGTGCTCCTGTGATAAACTTATACTTGAGCACCATCATATGGTAGCATGGGATCAACTAGCTAGATTGGGAGATCAATCACATGCTTAGATTTAATTATTGGTCCTACCAGGTGTTTTTCTATATCGACCTTCTATATGGCTCTAGGAACCCTTTATTTAAGCACCACTTAACTCAATATCATGGTATTTGTAACAACCCCTCCTCGTGTTATCCCCAACTAAGGTGGATGAAGAATGCAAGGGCCATTATCCATATTTCCAAGATCTTGATGGATAAAAAATGATACTTAATCATCAATAGTTCCTCAAAAGAGGTATTGTTTACAAAGGGAATATAAAGCTCCTCAAAGGGAGTTTACAAAAATCTTGAATCTTGGGAAATACTAAAATTTTGTGAAACTAAAGAAATTAATGAAACTATCTAAAATCCTCCTAGGTTTTATTCTTTAGCATTATTTGTTTTTCTTATTGGGTTATATGGATCTTCAAGTCAACGATCTTAACCTGACATGATGACAAATATAATGCAGTTAGCACATAATTATGCTAAGTACACGAGTCAACCAAAAAGTGGGCATGTAATTCATAACAACTTATACTACAATTCAAGTTAAGTAATTACACATAATATAACTTCCATACTTCTAGTATATTTCAATACATATTCTTCTCAACTCACTTGGTGAACCAATGATTGATCCATGAATTGGTTTCTGAAGTGTATGACCTATCATTAATCTCGTTGGTGTATATACCACCACTAAACTCTTTCTCCTCACTTCAAATTGGTTTTTGGATCACCTTCTTGATAATTTTCTACATTATTACTTAGGAGTGGGTTTCTACCAATAATACCCTTACGAGGTATCAATTATTGGGCTCTATTATTATTCCTTCATGATACATATAGTTCCTTGTGAATTATAAGAAATAAACCATTCATGTTATTCACAATATCAATCTAGCATTAAGAAAACCTCAAGAATTCAAAAATCACCACTATTCATAATATAACCCACATCCTTATCTTGAAGGGAAAATGATGTCCAATTCAAATAATCCAAGCAATAAGCATTATCTAAAAATTAATGTTCAACACCAAATTTACAAACATCTCAAAATTTCCTTTCCTAGGATTTTGAGGTCTAGTTTAGAGTTTTGATTATCAATTAGGGTTTGCTTCCATGTCTTTGAGGTCTGATTTAGAGTTTTGATTATTAATTAGTGTAACACTCCACCCATTTTAATAGAAAACATAACTGAATGGAAACTTTCATCTTGAGGGGGGAATGTTACAATAAGGTAACCATTGCAAATAACTAATAAATCACCATTTAGATTCATACATTGTTCTTTGAAGGAAATTTATAACTGACTACATGGTAAAGTCAAAGATTCTATTCATTCTAAACATGGAAAACTAACCATGAAGGTATACATTATAAATGATTGGATCGCCTAATATGAATGGCACCCCGCCAGTTTTCTCTTGAAGGTCTTCTAGTCCTTGATTACACCTCTTGAGTCTTTATTTTCTCCAACTCCTGGGGACATCATGTCCCCAGCCATGAATAGGGGAAATCAACACATCAGTAAACAATACTGGCACTTTATAATATAAAAAAATGTATACTTGACATGTAAGAAAAGTTGGCATGAATTAAATATAAGCATTATTGAGTCATTATTAACATTAAGAATTGAATAGTAAATGTATGCATCCCTCTATGATGCCCACTTAGGAGCAAATGATTGGTAGTGTAGCCCTTGATTCTAGGAAAGCCGTTGACGACCCCTTGAGGGCCATGATTCAGGATCATATAAAGACTAATTCAATCCCAATTATCTTGATCATTAGCATTAACATTAACATAATACTTAAACTTTAACATGATGGAGATTCTCCTTCTTGAATGCAAACATTAATTTTTATGAGTCATTAATCATAATCTCTAATTTTGGTGAACATAATAACCATAGGATGTAACCTATAACAATCATCAAGTAATTGATATCATTAACAAGATTAAAGCAGTAAAATTCAAAACCATAATGTCTACTTTATAATTAACATGCAATCAACCATAAATACTTGTGCTCTGTAGCATGACCCCTTTACCTTAGAGAAAAGTTGATCCTGAGATGGCCTCTCTCTGATCTTGATCAAATCCTAGGTTAAACCTTCCCTTGTCTTGATTAGGCTCCAAGTACATGTACATCAATATTGAACATCATAAATTAATACCTTGTATTAATCCAAGGTTGAATTAGGGTAGATTATGGTTTGAGTGCATTAGGGTTAGGCTTACTTATCAAGATCATTAAATTAAGAAAACTAGATTGGATGATAACTGGTTTAGGTCACATTAATCATATTTGATACATAATTAGGGTTTCATGACTCAAATTGGGGTTTCTAATAAAACATCAGAACAAGAAGGAAAAACATGATTTGAACGCACAAAAAATAGTCTTGACTTAAACATACTTTCCAATTACTATTTATTCATAATTTTTGACTGACAGTTAAATTATTATGAATATATGAAGAACAAAACAATGAAAAATCAAAGAAAAGTCACGTGGGCATTTTTATCTGACTCAACGGATACTGGTCTCGAGCCCTGCTCTCGTGGCCCAATTGGATCTTGCCATGTGGCTAAGCAAGGCGTGCGGTTCGAATTCTAGAACATGATTGGAAATTCCTAGAATATCCTTGCAATATTAATCATTCAATTTAGTGGGTAAGGGCACAAAATCATTTTATGACCGGGTTACTTCTCCCTCACGACACACGAACAATGATAAGAACACAGAGAGAGCTTGATGCTCAATCATGCATCCTTGAAGTCTTACTTGATAACTATCACCGAGAATAGGTTCCCCAACTTGCCATGAATATAGAGAGCCCTAATTTGGGCTATCTTATGGCTTGGAGCATTAGGAGCTCCTCTTGCCATGGATGAGGATAGGTCCACATACAAACCTAAAAATACTATGAACGAGATAATGAAACAAGGAAAAATAATTCGTGAACCCCCAATTCAGGATTGAAGGGACCAATACAGGGGAAAATGGGGTCAGTTGACCACCATCTTTCCAAAGAAACAAAAAACAAAGGTGAAGGTCAAAGGTTCTTATAGGACCCATCGTCTAGGGGACACACAGGGCAAACATGTGATGGTAAAGTTAAGGAGAGGTGTTAAGGATGCTCATCTTGGTTGTAATCCGGCTGGGGTAGTTAGAGAAACTGGGGTGAAGCCTGGGTCACTAGAGAGGAAGAAGGAGTAGGTCTAGGAGTTTCGAGCCTCTCGGGATCCAATTGGTAATGGGGGAGAAGTGAATGGACACTGATGATTTTTTTGATGTAGTTATATAGGACTTCAAAGCACTGGTGTGGTGCATGTAAAATGATGGTGGAGAGGGGTTCAAAACATGATTTGGACATTTTCTCATCCGGTCAAAACAGAAGGTGAGTAATGGCTTTCTAGGTTTGGGAGACTGAGGTGAGGTCATTGGAGAAGAGATCTCGTGAAATGGATGCGAGGAGAGGGAGAATGAGGCATGGGATTGAAGACACATTATCAAGTTAACACCCACGATTTGAGTGGAGGTAGAGGATGACTCCATGGCTGTTGGATCATTGATCAGATGGTTTAGGAGATGCATGTGAATATAAAATTGAAATGTAATGTGTGACATGTATATCGGCCAGAGACTTTAGGAAACTAAAGCAATTAATGTATATTTAAATGATTTCTTAGTAAAACTATAATCAAAATTTTCTTAATTCCTTTGAAGTTCAAACATGGTCCAAATGAATTCAAATTTGAACCATAGGTTAATTTGAAGGTCTTAAATATTCCTAGACAATTAAATTTTCACTTGTGCACACATTATGGTCCATAATCTCTATATTGGCCATTAATATTAATTAAAAGCAATTAAAGGGTGAGATAATTTGAAAAGGATTTTTTTGTTAAATCCTTGAGTAAAAATTCTAGATATACATTATTAACTCATTCAAGAGTCATACAATCACCTATTTATCCCCTTTTTATGCTTTATTGTTATCTTGGAGGAGAAAGAACAGAAAATAGGATTAACTTTAATTAATTAATGCATATTGGAAAGAGTATATATATATATATATATATATATATATATATATATATATATATATATATATATATATATATATATATATATGAGTCTCATTTTAAGTTTCATTATTTCATTTTCATATAAGAATTACCATTATTTGTCTTTTTACTTTTAACCCCACAACTTTTATCATTTAGGAAGAGCCCCATTCTAATTTTTAAATTATCACTGAAAATTGCGGTGTGACAATTAAGGTTTGGTTGCATGGCTTTTCACTTTAGGCTTACAAACCCCAAATCACATATTAAACCTTAAATACTACTACTTAGACATTCATACCCCACATTAAGCGTAACCTCTAGTAGTGTTCGAGGTAAATTATTTATTCACTTGGACTTAAAATCAAATTCATTATCAGATCCAACGTTCATTAATCTCACAATATTATTAAAACTAGGGTTTTAGCCCACAAGGATCCATAATAGGTATTCATGCTTCAAAGAATTCTTAGTGTTGTATAAAAAATGTGTCTAGATCTAGCTTGCGGCTAAAACAAATGATTCAAGATTTTATAGTTATTGATTTTGTTGGATCTTTGGTAAAAGAATCCTAAGCACCATAATTAGTTTATGAATCAAATTTAATTTTTTGAATAGTATTTTTTTTTGGGATCTTGGGTTGGGTTATAAATATCCTCTATAACCATGTCCAAGTGATTCATCTTGTTTTTGTTACTACTTTAGTATATACTATCACTATATTTATAGGTCTCTGGAATTTTATAAGATTTTTAGAATATATAATTCTCTTGCTAAGGATCTAGATATTTGGACCCTTGATCAACAGTTGGGAATAAACCATGTAGCTCTTAGAAAGAGACCGTTTCTTGAAATCATCATATTATGGGCATGGTTTCAGGCTTGGCGTAGCCTTATGTTTAGATTCCTTAAGTGCCTTTGGCTATTGGGCTGAACCAGTAGGTGGCCCATAGGGTTCCACTAGGTTTTCTCCCCAATAGAAGGTCTTATATGGTCAGAAGTCCAACTTCTGCAGCCCCTCATTGCCATCTCCCTCTTGCAAGTGCTACATGCTAGACACCCTTTGTGGAATTTTGCTGGCATTCACCTTAGAAGGGAAGGGAAGAGTGATCACCAGCCAACCCTCCATGCCACAAAAACAAGTTCCAAAGACCTTTTTGGCCTTGTGATGCCACAAGTACTTGTGGGGGGTACCAATTAGGTTTCCGCTTGTAGCCCTACTCAAATACTGTGAGGCTGGTGGCAAGTAACAACCATGAATAATGGGAAGCAAGAGAACATGAAACATATCCTACAACATTACAGAAAAGTAAAATGGTGATAGAGGGGCAATATCTTTAAGAAAAGGGGAAAGTTTCATAGGGTACAAAGGTCTATATCTAGGGCATATGATGTAGGGTGACTACTTCTCACAAAGGTCAGAGGTGGGAGTTTTTCAAGTTTTGTTCTTGGCAACTAGGCCCCCAAGAAAGTGGAATATGATCTAGAGGCCATCAATCTGAGATCTGATGGCCCACTATCTATGCAACACATTTAAGGGGTTGAAAATATGCTCACCTAAGATCACACAGACATTTAATGTCACAACTAATAGATCAATTAATCAACCAATCTTTTGAATGAAAAGTTATATAAATCCCTAAAAAACAATGACTATTAAACCATAACTCTGATTGTCTTGTAATCTTAAACACTACTTTCTAGTGATTAAACATCAAGTTTAACCAAGTCTCATCCCATTAAGGTAACATTTTATTGTTGGACCAAAATCCATTAATGCATGCATATATCACATATTATATAATTAACTTATTAGGCCACTAGGAAAGTCTATACGACTTGAAATTTTGGACCTTCTTTATTTCTCTTTCACACTACTACCAAAAAATATGGAAGAAAATATTTTTTAGATTTGATACTTTTCTTGTCCTTCAAGTCATCCTTAAATGAAAATCAAGTGATTGTCTTAACACACATGTAATTTCAAATAGTGTTTAAAACTTGGAAAGTAATAGATATTCACTCAATTGAACCAATAGTTATTTAATTGGTATCTGACTCAAAGGTAAATATAAACAACCACATTATTTATTTAGAGGATTATATTTAATAATCCTTTTCAGTTACAACTTCTACATAAATGGGATAATTTCAAGTCCTCACAATATCCTATCTCCTATTGAAGCAAACAATTTATCATTCGCTCAATCTCATCGAGAAACCTCGACAATCTCAAAATTCAATTCATGTATTCATAAGTGTAACCACGTACCTTATGCCATCGCAGAAACCATGCAAAACATCATATGTACTTTAAGAGTGCATCCAAACATCCAAGCAGTAAAGCATGTAATAAAAAAGTATCTGAAACAAAGCATACTACATATGTGTCACCATGTATTCAAATTACATTAATTAAATCTATATGCTCTCCTAAACTAGGGTTTAGGGTTATCTCATTTTTGGACCAGGGATTGGGTTTACCAACAATAATTCCATCATATTGTGGTTTCTAAGATTACAAATTTAGTTTTGCATATTAGGTGAAACCCTAATAGCCAACTTAAACATATTAAACAACCAGTGACACCTAAATCATATTACTAACATTATGATCATAGCAAGATGTTTATATTGGTTTCACAACCCTACATCAGCATATAAAAGATTACTAATCTAGAATCATCCATTATTCACAATTATCAATGTCTACTCATTATATATGTCTAGATCAGGTATGAACATAAAATAACTAATTCTAATCAATTAAGCATCATATTAACCTAAATCTAGGCCTTCCTTTATACTAATCACATTAACACATGTATTGCACATACTTTTGGAACAGGAAGAATAATTAGGTTTTGATAATATTTTATTTAGATTCCTCTCATTTTTTAAAGAAACTTTCATATATTATATGTCCTCAACAGAGTCATGAATAATTAACTATAATTATTTCAAGGTTGTTTGACTCTGACCAATCGTTAGTCGCCACATCAGCATCTAATGCCCCTTTTAATTTAATTCATGAATTGGTTAAGTTTATAATGAAAAGAATGTATTGCCCTTGTCGTGGTAGCTCAAGATTTTATGCTCTCAGGGGTATCCTCAGTATTTAACCCATGACCACCCCCTCCTTGCGACAGGGCGAAACTACACCCAATGTTCATCAGCGCATGGGCAGTTCCGCTACTCCCTACTTCTGAAGGTCCAGGCGGTCGGCCTCAGGTGGTGCACATGACCTTGTCGGACCTGGTCCAAGGTCTACAGGGGTCCACAGAGATTGGGAGAGGAGGTAACAAGTCACGACTAGCTTTTGGTTTTGTAGGTCTAAAATAGAAAATGAGATCAAGGATCTTAGCTAGGAACCCCTTGTGCAAGCCAGAGATGGAGCACCCTCGTGGGATACCTTAGCTTGCACTCCACTCTCTTTCTTGCCTCTACGTCACACGTGACTTTGACCCTGCTCCACCAACTACTGCACAGCCCGTACTAGGTGATCACCAGTGCCATCATCCCTGAGCTCCTTACTGGGAAGATAGCGACCAAGATTGCCTACCCTCAACCCTCACGACATGTTGGACCCCACCTAAGTGGGTTGACGTAGGGGGAGCGTCCCTGCCTCCCACCTCCAGGAGACCCAGCGGCGGCCTCGACCAACTCGCACAACCTCATCGACCATGATCCAGGTCCCTTCTCTTCACCTCCTTGCGTCCTCCTCTTCTCCCAACTTGGACGTAGGATGATGCACCTCATGACGTCGTCCCATCGCTCATCCAACCGCACTGCTGTCATACTCCATGGCTAGGTCTTGAGAGAGAGGAGAGAGTTCCTTCCACCCCACGAAGCCAAGAAAGGATGTAGTACAAGGCTAGACGATGGGTGAAGGCAACAACTCTGCTACTAGGGTCAATCTGTGGGGAGAGACTATCCAAACCACAAGAGTAGACCTTATATATATATTCTATATCCACTAGGACTTGTGAGTCCGTGGGGTTCTAGTTTCATTAGATGATTATACATAATTGGGTAGTTCCAACATCAAACAAGGAAGGATATAATAGGATTCCATCCCACTTTCCTTATTGCATAATTTGCCAACTTCTCGATTAAAGTAATTGATTAGCAACCCATTAAAGGTGAAACACCTATTTTACATTGTTCTCCTATTTAATTATCTTGGATTTATGTACATAATCATATATATAGAAAGTGTCTTCCTCATATCTTACTTCTTTTTCCTTATGGTTCAAGTAATCCAAAAGTGGCAAGGAGTATTACAACTATCTACAAACTCAATTTTCTAAGATTATTTAATCTCAACACCAATGAGGAAAGAAAATACTCTTTTATATAAACTCTTTGCTTTTATTCCAAAAGGCCACGAGAGGCACCACCATATGATTTAAATTTGGATTTGGATTTGGCACCAAAACCCTTTAAGGGATGCACCCCACCATGGTGCTATCAATCTTGGCTAGATAATTATTCTCTAATTATCAAAACACCATAAATCATATTTCTTTTGGCAACCTTATTATAATTTCATTTATCATAACAAAAGGCCATTAGTACCACTTCATGTACAAATCCCCTTTCTTTAATTTATGCCACAAGGATATTGTTATTCCATAAATAATACCACTAGGGAAAATTATTTATCATGATATGATTTATATTTATCTCATTCAATTTTATCAAAATTGAGGATAGTACATTCACCCCTCCTTAAAAGGAATTTTGTCCCCAAAATTCAGGCCTACGAAGCCTAGGTGAAAGATAACTCATCTTATTTTCAAAACTTAGGGTTAAGACCCTACTTAATCAATTTTCATTTTATTACTAAGACTGGCAATTGAATTGAAATTCAAGTATATCCACATCTCTAGTAGTCCCATCATCTCTTGATGATTTCATTATTACTTGGTGATTTCTCTTTTCACCTAGGTTTCCAACCTATTATTCATTATTTTCACACCAGGGTGAGGTAACACCTCTAACCCTAGTTCATGTCATTAAACTTTAAACGTAGGATTTATCCTATTACTTCAATTTTAAGCATAACATGTGTCTATCCAATCTCCCTCTCTCATAATGAGATGAAATAAGCATTTGGCTGCAGCCCAAACACAAAGTTCATTTCATTCCAAGAGAGGAGATAGTATATCTACACATTACCTTTCAATTTCACATATTAAGTTGAATCATACTCTATATGACTCTAAATTTAATTGTTCTTACTTTCATAGCATTCTTATATTCCATGGGGTCAAGTGTCTATTTTCTTACTCTTAAGTTAGGGCACAACTTCCCCCAAGTTTTCATGACTTCCTTATATCTTTTATAGTTACATCTCATGTACTATTATGAGCCTTAGCCAAATACTTTAGATCTCTAGGGGTATAGGTACTCTTGGAGTGATCCCATCCTTATGCACCAAGGGAGTGTCTTTACATTCACCCTACTGGGCCACATGAACATCAGGGAGGTGGACAACCTCCTGAGACATGGGCCTAGGTCAAACCAACTGTTACCTCCCAACCACTTGGTCATGTGCATTCAGGGTTTATCAACTCCCAACCCATCGGTCCTATGTACCTCTAATACACCCTACTTGACCCTAGGATTGCATTAGGTCTCTACCCTCCCTAAGTGTTTCTTTTGAGATGTCACATCTTTTAAGCACATTATTTTCTTACTTAATTCTTTAACCATGATTGCCTTCACCTCTCACTTTTGAGTAGACATGATGCAGTGTTGTCCCAACATTGGGCTCAGGCCACCTTCCCTCCAGGTCTTGGTTCCATGTCAGTCTTCCCTCCTGGGCTTGACCTCTGTGATCTTCTCCTCTAGGGGCTTGATCCTAAACAACTACATTGTGGACTTAGGCCACCTTCCCTCCTGGGCTTGGTCGTCTACTTAGGCCACCTTCCTTCCTGGGCTTGGTCATCTACTTAGGCCACCTTCCTTCCTAGGCTTGGTGCCTTAATGGTCTTACCTCCTGGGCTTGACCATTTCATGACCTTCCCTCCTGTGCTTGGTCATCTACTCAGGCCACCTTCCCTCCTGGGCTTGGTGCCTTAATGGTCTTCCCAATCCTAGGCTTGACTAGCTGTTACATAGAGATGGCATCCTTGGGTTCAAAGAATATTAGTGCTTTCATTTTTTTTCAAAACTCTTCACCCCTCTAGGTGAGGATTAAGGTTATCTCGATACTTAAATACATTTATTCAATTACCTTTTAAGGGAAAGTCCTGGCCTAGGGGGGCTTCTTGGCTCATAAGAGGGGGTTAGGCTCTTTAGCCACAACTTGATCCCAAGATCTAAGGTTTTTCCTCCCTCATAGGTCATCTTCCCACTCTTTGGGTTGACCCACCCCAAGTTGGCACACTAACCCTAAAGGCTCCATAAATACCTCTTTATGTTTTCATTAGGCATAACGTTTTATCATTATAACATCTAAACCCATGTTTGCTCAATTTCTGGAATACCCCCTCATGATCCCTGTCCATTCAATGAACTTCGGTCACCTTCCCCTCCAGGGACTTGGTGCTACATCAGCCTTCCCCTCCAAGGGTTTGGCCATCATCACTAAACTTCTAGAGACAACATGAGGAGTTTGAGCAAGTTATACAAACTTTCATTTTTCACATATATATATATATAGCTGTTGGGTTCATAAAATTCTTAAGACCTCTTACATAAGCATTATGCTCCTCATGCACACTTGCATGGGAGATTGGGTTACCTAAACCCATCCCTTTATCTTTCTCATTCTCAATTTCGAGTTTCACATGGGTAGTGTCCCATACCACCACACCATGTTCATTATTTAGGATTAAGGTTTTTAGGGTTAAGGTTAGGGACTATACTCTACCTCTCAGAGTTTCCATATCCCTTGACCAACAAGAGTTATCTTAACTCAACCCTTGATCCATCTAAGGTTTACCTTTTTAACCCATTAAAACCATCATTATTATTATTTTCCCCATTACATGTACATAATTATTTCATCATCCTTATATGTACATTAATTGGAGGAGGATGCATTATTCCTACTTATTCTCAAAAACCCTAACTTAAGATGAGGAGGGAAATTCCTTTTAGGGTTTATTAAGCAAGAAGATGAGAAGTGATGAATAAAGATGAGAAGGAACCTAAATGTATTTTATTTCGGGCACCATCTTCCAACTTTGGCTAGGCAGGATGCATGGGTCCGAGAGTCCTCATAATCTGACTAGAGGTACGGAGGAAAATCTTGTCAGCCCCCATTTGTGGTCCCTTCTAGCCACCTCAGTCTTTTAGAAAATGCCCTAATAATTCCCTCATATTTCTACAGATTACTTGAAATTATAATATATTAAATATTATTTGAGAAATATGGGGCTCTGATACCAAATGTAGCGACCTCATTTTTTGGAAACCCCCAATTAAGGAAGGCCAAAAGATAAAGCCATTACTTATGGAATTTTCCCAAGGATCCAGATTTAGCAAATAATAAATAGTAGAAAACAATTTCATTATTTCATAAGTATTGTTTACAAAATGCTTACTTGAAGTTTCATTACCAGAATTGCACATAGAGAAGAAGCATTTATCTAAATCCTCCTTACTTAAATTAATGTCTTCACATGGTTTCATCTTTATCTTCATGTCCCTTATCTAGTATATCATCATATACCTAAAACACTGTGAAACAATACACGGTCAGTATAACAAGTTATACTGGTACGTGGGTTCAAACAATAATCACAAGTAAGCATATAAGCAAACGACTTTATCTTGCATATAGGAACATGAACTTATTTTCATATTCTAACCCATATCTGGTCAACGAGTTCCAACATCAAGCAAGGAGGATTAGTTAGATAGACTTCTATCCACAGAAAAAGTCTATCTAACTAATCCTCATTGAACTGATTAATTATATCTTCATAATATTTTGATTTACTATTTGTCCTTCTCCATAATTATACATAAAATGCCGACAAACAAAATGTTGGTCAGTATATTTCTATACCGGTATGTGGGGGACAATCACAGTTTCACAAATAGTTGCAAACAACCTAATTATCACAAATATTATTAACAATCCAAATTACACTTTCAATGTGACTTCTCAACTGCTTTTGCCCTAAACCCTGGATTACCCTCTCTTAGGGCTTTGTCCTTGCAAGGGACATAAGGCCACCTTCTCCATATTGAGCTATGTCTGGGGTCACCTCTCAAGGTGCCCAGTGGTCTTCCCTCCGGGGCTTGACCAAATCATACCTTTCCTCCGGGGCTTGGTCTTACAACATACACCAGGGTGGAATGTAGGTTCGAAAATACACATGCATATTTAATTGTGTTACTCATAGGGACTTTATAGGATTGCATAATTGAACATCAAACAGTTTAGGTTGCAATCAATCGAGAACATTTGAGAAACATTGTGAAACTAAAGGTGATTATTCATAAAGTAACCACATTCCTATTCAGTAGATTTCACAAGCTAATAGCAATTCCAACCAAGAAAGCAATCCAAGCAAGTAGTTCAACCACACAATCAAGAATCTTGAAAAGCACATGTACTCAATATACTTCTTCATCTTAGGTATTCAAAGTATTACTGCAAACTTTAACCATCTTGGCAGTACCACGGTGTATGGTGTACTTAACATCATGAGCTCTTATATGTCATGATTCAAATGTAACGACCTCATTTTTTAGCAACCCCCAATTAAGGAAGGTCGGAAGATAAATCCATTACTTATGAAATTTTCCCAAGGCTCTAGATTTAGCAAATAATAAATAATAGAAAACAATTTCACTAATTCATAAGTATTTTTTATAAAATGCTTACTTGAAGTTTCATTACCAGAATTGCACATAGAGAAGAAGCATTTATCTAGATCCTTCTTGCTTAAATTAATGTCTTCACATGTTTTCATATTTATCTTCATTTCCATTATATAGTATATCATCATATACCTAAAAATCCATGAAACAAAACATGGTTAGTATAACAAGTTATACTGGTACGTGGGTTCAAACAACAATCACAAGTAAGCATATAAGCAAACAACTTTATCTTGCATATAGGAACATAAACTTATTTTCATATTCTAACCCATATCTGGTCAACTACCTCAGGAGAAATCACTATCCCTCTGGGGCTCACGTGCATTACCCTCAAGATCAGTCTAACCCAGGGTTCAGAATATAGTTATTTAATTTACATGATACTCATAGGAACTTTATAATTTGCAAGAAGTAAATAAACAAGCAAACAGCTTATCATTTGTTCAATCTCATTGAGAAACCTCGGCGATCTTGGAATTTGATTCATGTATTCATAAGCGTAACCACGTACCTTATGCCATCACAGAAACCATGCAGAACATCATATGTACTTTAAGAGTGCATCCAAAAATCCAACCAGTAAAGCATGTAATCAACAAGTATCTGAAACAAAACATACTACATATGTGTCACCACATATTCAAATTACATTAATCATGTAAGGACTCTGACCTCCGTTTAGGGCTTATCCTGTTTGTTTTTCTTAACCATGATGCTTAGTTGGTTGCTAATCACCTTTAGTGGTGATTAGGGTTGGTTGGCGCTTTGTTGAGAGCTAGAGGTGCTACTTGCAATAAACCCAAGTCTAGGGTTTGTGGGCAAGTTTGTCATCTTGTGAGGTGTTCCTCCCTCTCCTTGCTTCCTCTTGTGTTGAGAGGAAGGGTTGAGCTTGTTGGGCCTTGTGGTGCGTTGCCTTTGCCTCTTTGGACCTTGTTTCGGGCAAATGGGCCTTGTGTCGGCCTAGTGTGTCGGCCATGCTTGTGTTGGCCTAGGTGTGTCGGCCATGCTTGTGTCGGCCTGTGTTGTGTCAACCATGGGGGTGTGTCGGGCATGATGTGGAGGTGTGTCACCCATGGACCTCTTTGACCCTCTTTGACTTCGTTTGTGTCACCACTAGTGGACACTTGGTGCTTGATGCTTGCATGTGGAAATGGCCTTGGACATGTGTTTAAGACATGTTAGAGTGGTGGATTTTCTCATGGACAAGTGTCCCTAGGTGGGAAACACCTTGCCTTGTCTTACCTTGGTTTCTCCTCCATCCTCTTCTATATATGTGTTCCCTTTCTCTTTCTAAGGATCCCTTTAGTTCCTTAGTTTCCTCTCTCCCTTGGTGCATGACACCCTCTTCCTTTGCAAGCTTGGTGGTTGATCCTTCTTGGAGTCTCCTTCTTCCTCTAGTGGTGGCCGAACCCTAGAGTGTCATGCTCTTCTTCTTGTGGTGGAGCTTGGATCTTGCTTAAGGCGGGTTACATAACTCCTAACCCTAACTACATTACCATCTTCTATGTTCTTGTTTGTATGTTGCTTATAATCAGCTATGTTTGTTGCTAGTTTGGTTTCTTGCTTAGTTTCTTCTTGTTGGCCGAACCATGTTCTAGGGTTTCTTGTTGAGCAACACTCCTCTCCCTCCTTGGTCTAGAGAAGTGAGCGTGAACTCTAATATCATGGGCAATACTCCTCTCTCATTTAAGTTGAGAGGTGAGCTTGTGTTCTAGTTTCTTGAGCAACACCCTTCTCTCACCATGGATTCAAGAGGTGAGCTTTGTGGTGGTTGTAGACCTTTTTTAGGGTTGATCTTTGTGTTTCCCGATTGGTGATAAGAAGTGTGCAAGACCCCTCTCTCTTGGTTGTTGAGAGGTGAGCCATCTTCTTGATCCATTAGGGTTTTTGTGCCCTTGTGCTTGAGGTTGGTGACGACCTTGTTGGGTTGCATCTTGCCCGATATGGACTTGGGGTTGATGTTGCCCGATACCTTTCCTTGGCCTAGAGTCTTGGTTGAGACGTTGTGGCTGTGTTGGGTGTCACACCCTGGTCCTTGACCTTTTGTGTGTCAGGCATCACACTATGCTGAATGCCCTACCCGATACATTTAGCCTTGTTTAGTGGTAGGCGTTACACCTGGTTTCTTCCCTTTTGTGTGTCGGGCGTTGCTGAGTACCCTGCATGATACCCTTAGTTCAGGTGGTTTCTTGGTGCTGTTACCCTTGGACATTGAGGCGATGCGATCTGGTCTTGTGTCGGGCGTCACACCTCAGTCTTTGCGTTGTGTTGGATGATAAGGGAGGATAGGATGGTTGGACGACATGCTCCTTGCTGTCGTTTGAGTTGCACGGTATGTTTTGTTGAGTGGTGATGCACGTTACACATGTGGTTGCACGATACATGTTGCATGATACACATAGGTGCACGACATGTTGCACGTTATGCCTGTGCACGTTATGTCTTGGGTCCTTGTTGCTCGATAAATCTTGATGTGGTAGCCCGTTACCATTGCTAAGTGCTTGGGCAATACGTGGCTGGCTTGCTTGGCCGATATGAGGCTAGAGTGTTGGGTGATATGAGGAAGTATCCTGCCCGATACTACCTCTAGTGAGGGTGCCCTATCCATCACACTTCTTGTGAGGGTAGTGGGCACTTCTAGTGAGGGTCTTGTTCCTTATGTAAAAACTTATATGCTAGTTCTTGCTTATGCAAACACATTTGGCTTATGATGATGACCCTTGATATGCTTGATAGTAATTGAGGTAGTAGATTACATCTATGTATCTTGACATGTGTTATGATAATCTTGATCTTGAATTATATAAATAATGTTGAGTAAATGGTAAGCATATAAGATGCTTTGTTTGATGATATGACCTATGTCTATGGTCACAGGTTGAGGCATGCATGATAAAGCACATAATCATCAATGTCACCCTATATTGAATAATATGATTCTTCTGTTAATCCTCGATGGTTGTGCATACTAACCATGCAGGTGTTTCATACGGATGCGTAGCCAGGTAAAGGGATATGAGGTATATATGTTTGAGTAACACTGCTTTGATGGTTACTCTTAATAATGAGATGATATGCATGATGTGTTGGTCCGAGGACCTGAGTTTGGCTAAAGTGCCTTGATGAGGTGTTATCCTCTGATGATGACCTGGGATCACTATCCCATGGTGATGATGTAAGCCTTGAGAGGCAATGGCACTATGTGATGAGGGATTGAGATCCCATGGAAATGTAATGATGGATCCTTGTGATGGATCAGGATGATGTTGAGAGTTTCATGTTGCTTATCCTTATTATAGTTTGCATGTGTTACATCTTGGTTGCCTCAACAATCCACTTAAAATGTACTAACTAATCACAATGGAACATATCATGTAGGTTGCCCTGGCCATAGATCCATCATCGTCAGGAGTTGGTGATGGTGAAATGAGTTCTCCTGCGCGTTAACCCGGAGCGCATATTGTTGAGTATGCGAGGTTTCTCCTAGCCTAAAGTGAGGAGGTAAGAGTGCAACTTCGGTTGTAGACTCCAGGGTGTGGATTCAGGCCCGTAGCCCAAATAAGATAAGAGCATGCTGAACATGCCCATGGCTCAAGATATGTGATATGGGAGCATGAATGCGTTCATGGCTCAGAGCACGGTGAACAGGCCCGTGGCTCAGTTTCACTAGCGTCGATACCTGTACCGATGCGGGCTAGGCAGAGGGTAGCCTGACCCTGTGGCTGAGGCCACTTAAGCATGAGACTACAGTCCTATTTGTGTTGTACTCATGCACTGACCACGAGGTGGGAGGTCGTGGAGTCTGGCTCTTCCTTTGACCTTGTATGGAACCGGCTTGGGTTTTGCAACCAAAGGTTGGATCTGAGCGGTACGACTCACTTCCTTAGGGCATAATAATAATATGTAATCCAACCGAATAGTATTTATTGCTTAAGGCAAAACATGGAACATTGATTGAGGCCTTACTTGTGTAGTTAATCTTGTTATACTTGCAGTTGCTTATACGTTCCTTATGTTTTGTGGTAAGATCTTATAAATCTTATAAGTCTTCATTGGGCCTGATGGGGGGATTATCCACGACTTTATAAGCGTGATTTGTAATTGCTTTTTGATTAGCCCATAAAGAGGAGAGTGGGATGAATAGAAGATCTCTGGGCTTAATTAAAAAAATCATGTTCCATAAAGAGATATTGGGTTATATGCTTGCCATACATCTGGTAAGCCTGATGGTATGAATAGCTTTGCTATATAGATTGCTCTTGTTATACCTTTTATCAGTTATCTACTGCTGTTACTTTAATCTTCCTTTGGTTTTATGGTTTCGGCGGGGAGTTATGTTTCTCACTGGGACAATGTGTCTCACCCCGTTGGTTTACACCCTTTTTTGGTGTTCGAGCTAGACATGGTGGTGGTCACGAAGTTGCGGCCGAGCAGCAAGACGAGCAGTAGAAGGCAAGAGATGGATATGCCGCTGTTTTGGTTGTTTTGTAGTAGAGTCTAGAGTCATCCATGTACTCTCAGGTCCTTGGAGGCGTTTTGACGTTGTTTCACGATGTATAACTGCTGATGTTTTGTATATCTTGCTGCTGGCCGGATGTGGGTCGTTATGTACATATAAATAGGTGATGAACTCATGTGATGACTAGATAGATGATCTCCTAAGCTGTGGACACGTATCAAGTCTTGTAAATATTTATATAACCTATTTCTTGCAGGAGAAGGAGCTGAATGTAATAGTTTCTTAGTTTATCCATTTTCTGAAATTGGTTTTAATTAACCCATGTTTTTGGTAATTTGTGGGTTATGGTGTTTTTCGCACATTTTCGCGTAACACCTTGCTGTCTGTGTGATAGCGGGATGTGTTGCCACAAGTTTGGTATCAGAGCTCTAGGTTCACTGAGTCTACAGGGATTTTGGACTAGGCTGTGTCTGTTCTTGTGAGTCCTCCAGATTTTCTTACAATCACCTTCTGCCTTCAGCGGAACAAGAGCCAAAATGTCTGGAAACCATGAAGAACATGCTGCCAAGAACAGCGATGCTGCATCAGTTGATGGAGCTATAGGGCAGGCACATGAAGATCGGGTGCCTGAGGTCCCCCAACCTGACCCAGCCATTCTTGAACACCCTGCATATCAATATCTTATGGGGCATATGATGGCTATGATGAATCTCATGGTAGAGAGATTTCCAGTGCCTCCGCCGAGAGCACAGGCTCCCCATGGTGAAACATCAGGTATTGGGAAGACCTTTGAGCGGTTTTGCCGAGTTGGAGCTTCGGACTATGCTGGAACAGCTGATCTAGCAGATGCAGATCTGTGGCTGACAAGTTTTGAGAAGGCTTTCCAGATCCTCGACATCCCCGAAGCAGACAATGTAAAGCATGTTGCCTACCTTCTAAAGGGTAGTGCTGGTCACTGGTGGACCATCGAAGAGGAGAAGCGACCTGGTGAGGTGATCGGTTGGGAGGTTTTCCGACACGAGTTCATCATAAGATACTTTCTGAAGATGTATCTGGATGAGAAGATCAGTCAGTTCGAGTGTCTGTGCCAAGGAACGATGAACATCACTGAGTATGAAGCCAAGTTCATGGACTTGTTGAGATTTTGTCCTCACATGGCCATGACGGATGACGAGTGGATCAGACGTTTTGAAAAGGGCCTGAGTGCTGAGCTAACAACACCTGTTTCTGTGTTGGAGAACCGAGAGCGGTTTGCTACGTTTGTGGAATCTGTCTGTAGGATCAAATGGTCAGTTAAGGAGAAAAGAGAATCCATGTCTAAGAAGAGGCCTACTCAGTTCCAGGGACAGAGGTTTAGTGGCTTCAAGAAGCTAAGGCTTCAGCACCTTCTGTGATGATAGGTTCTAGTGCACCATCGCAATGGTCTCCGAGTAAGGGAAGAGGTTATGTTTCTTCACCGTCAAAGGCACATAGTATAGCTTCAATGGCAGTGACAGGGCCATCTAGGCCACGGTTTGAAGATAGGTCATGCCATCTTTGTGGTCAGATCGGGCATTGGAGGTGAACTTGCCTGAGTAGAGATGTTGAAGTGATGCTGCAGCCGAGGCAGAATCAACAAGGGTCTGATAGACAATAGCCCAGTAATAGCATAGGGTGAGGATGCGGTCAAGCATCGCAAGAGGGATCATCTGATCAAGGAGGCAGAGGACGTGGACAACAAGAAATGACTCAATTCTATGCTATGAGTTAGCCGAATGTGATAGTCAACTCACAAGTGGTGGCAGGTCAGTTGAAGTTATTTCATTCGGATATGTCTTCTTCTTGCTTTATATCTGTTCTGGTTGACCCGGGTGCTACACACTCTTTTATCGCCTATAGTATGCTTGAAAACTGTTGTTTACCTATTAGTTGTAAGAGGGATAATTGGTTGTTAGAAACCCCTCTTGATGGTTCCTCGATGCTTTGAGAAGAGTGCCCATCTTGTGTCTTATCTTTTTCGGGACACAGTATACAAGTGGATCTTATACCACTTGATATGCATGGTTTTGATGTGATCCTTGGGATGGATACCTTAGAGAAGTATAAGGTTGTTTTGGACTATGGTTCCAAGCAGGAAGTGTTTGATGATGACGGAGAGAAGTGGGTCTTCCAAGGAGATAGGAAGATTCTTCCGACGTGTCTAGTCTCAGCTATGGTGGCAGAGAAATTGTTACAGCAAGGATGTAAGGCGTTCTTAGCTCACGTTGTGAATACCAAGGCGAAAGGTCCTAGCCTTGAGGAGGTGACGGTTGTCCGAGAGTTTGCGGATGTGTTTCCTAATGAGTTCCTCGGTGTTCCTCCACCGCAAGAGATTGATTTCGAGATCAATTTGGTTCCAAGAATGCAACCAGTTGCACAAACACCGTATAGGATGGCTCCAGTAGAGATGGTAGAGCTTAAGAAACAATTACAAGAGTTGCTGGAGAAGGGTTTCATACGACCAAGGACATCGCCTTGGGGTGCTCCAGTGTTGTTCGTTAAGAAGAAGGACGGGTCTATGTGGTTATGTATAGATTACCGACAGTTGAACAAGGTCACGATTAAGAACAAGTACCTGTTACCGAGGATAGAGGATTTGTTCGATCAGTTGTGTGCTGCTACCGTGTTTTCAAAGATCGATCTATGGTCTAGATATCATTAGTTGAGGATTAAAGTGAATGACATACCAAAGTCAGCTTTTAGGACGAGGTATGGTCACTTCGAGTTTGTGGTTATGCCGTTCGGGCTAACCAATGCACCTGCTGCTTTCATGGATTTGATGAATCGAGTGTTCCGTTCGTTCCTAGATCAGTTTGTTGTAGTCTTTATAGATGACATCTTGATCTATAGTCAGTACAGACAAGAGCATGAGTGACATCTTCGACTAGCGTTGACTCTTCTTCGCCAACATCAGTTGTATGCCAAGTTCAGTAAGTGTGAGTTCTGGTTGGAAGAAGTGACTTTCTTGGGTCATGTGATATCTGCAGAAGGAGTCAAAGTGGACCCGAAGAAGGTGGAGTCCATTGCAGAATGGGAACAACTGAAGACGCCGACAGAAGTTCGTAGTTTCCTGGGTTTAGCAGGATACTACCGAAGGTTTATCAAGGACTTCAGTGTGATTACATTGCCGATGACAAAGTTGACCAGAAAGGATGTACCTTTTTTCTGGACTGATCGTTGTTAGCAATCTTTCCAAAGTTTGAAGGAGAAGCTGACCATTGCTCCAGTGCTTGTACTGCCAGAGCCTGGAAAGGGCTATGTTGTTTTCTATGATGCTTCCAAGAAAGGTTTAGGTTGTGTGCTGATGCAGGAAGATCACGTGGTTTCTTTTGCTTCACAACAGCTTAAGAAACACGAGGAGAACTATCCGACTCATGATTTGGAGTTGGCAGCGGTGGTTCATGCATTAAAGATTTGGAGACACTATCTTTACGGGGAAGTGTGTCAGATCTTCACAGATCATAAGAACCTGAAGTACATCTTTTCACAAAATGAGCTAAACATGCGACAGCGCCGATGGATGGAGCTAATCAATGATTACAACTGCACCATCGAGTATCATCCTGGTAAGGCAAATGTTGTATCTGATGTGCTTAGTCGAAAGTCTTCTTCTTTTCCTACAAAGAAGGCACAGTTGAGTTCCTTGGTATGCCATAGACGGGTTATGTTTGTTACCTTGTGGTAGATGAAGGTGCAGATGAAAGTTTCCTTGTTAGCAGGACTTTTAGCACATATGCAAGTCAAGCCTACGCTGAGACAGCAGATCAAAGATGCACAACAAATAGATGATACAATACAATTGATCAGATCAGAGTTTGGTAGCAAAAAGCGTGATGGGTTCCATGAGTCTGAGGATGGACTAGTTTTCTATCATGATAGGATGGTGGTTCCCGATGCTGATGATATGAGGAAGCTAGTACTCAAAGAAGCACACACGTCGATGTATGCTATGCATCCAGGAGTCACCAAGATGTATCATAGTCTGAAGGACTTATATTGGTGGCCCGGCTTGAAGAAAGATGTAGCTGAGTTTGTGGCTAGATGTGAGGTATGTCAGCAAGTTCAGGCTGAACATCGAAGCCGGAAGGTACATTGCAACCCTTGCCGATACCACAGTGGAAATGGGATCATATAACCATGGATTTCGTAGTTGGTCTGCCTAGGACAACTAGGAATCATGATTCCATTTGGGTAATAGTGGACAGATTGATGAAGTTTTCCCATTTCATACCTATAAAGACAATGTATACAACCGATAAGCTCGCTCGGGTATATGTAGATGAGATAGTATGTTTGCATGGTGTGCCAGCGACGATAGTTTCTGACAGAGGTCCTCAGTTCATGAGTCGTTTCTGGGAACAGTTGCACAAAGCGTTGGGAACACAGTTGAGATTTAGGACCACTTTCCATCCACAGACAGATGGACAGTCTGAGAGGACTATTCTGACTTTAGAGGATCTCCTTCGGGCTTGTGTATTGCAGTTCCTAGGTAGTTGGGACAAACACCTCAGTTTGATAGAGTTCGCCTACAACAATAGTTACCAGAGGAGCATTGACATGGCTCCTTATGAGGCCTTATATGGCAGAAAGTGCAGATCTCTGTTATGTTGGTATGAGTCTGGTGAATATCAGCTTTTGGGTCCTGATTTAGTACAACAGACAACATAAAAGATCAAGGTGATACAACAACAGTTGAAAGCGGCACAGGCAGGAAGAAGTCTTACACAGACAATCACCGACGACCTTTGGAGTTCCAGGTAGGAGACAAAGTGTATCTTAAAGTCTCGCCATGGAAAGGTGTGCTAAGGTTTGGCCGGAAGGGTAAGCTAGCACCCAGATATATGGGGCCATACTCAGTCATAGCATGTATGGGCAAGGTAGCCTACAATTTAGAGCTGCCACTAGAGTTGCACAGGCTACATCCAGTGTTCCATGTTAGTATGCTGAAGAAAAGTCATCTGGATACATGAACAGTGATATAGCCAGTCGAAGTTGAGCTTGATGAAGATGTGACCTACGAGGAAGGTCATGTGTTGATCCTTGACAGAAGAGTTAAGAAGCTGAAGAGGAAGGACCTGGTTCTTGTGAAATTTCTTTGGCATCATCGTGGCATTGAGGAAGCCACATGGGAGCTTGATGAAGAGATGAGGAGGAAGTATACCTCACTTTTCTCTTCAGATTTCGAGGACGAAATCCCTTTGTAGAGGGTTATAGCTTGTAAGGACCCTGACCTCCGTTTAGGGCTTATCCTGTTTGTTTTTCTTAACCCTGATGCTTAGTTGGTTGTTAATCACCTTTAGTGGTGATTAGGGTTGGTTGGTGCTTTGTTGAGAGCTGGAGGTGCTACTTGCAATAAACCCAAGTCTAGGGTTTGTGGGCAAGTTTGTCATCTTGTGAGGTGTTCCTCCCTCTCCTTGCTTACTCTTGTGTTGAGAGGAAGGGTTGAGCTTGTTGGGCCTGGTGGTGCATTGCCTTTACCTCTTTGGACCTTGTGTCGGGCAAGTGAGACTTGTATTGGCCTAGGTGTGTCGGCCATGCTTGTGTCGGCCTGTGTTGTGTCGACCATGGGAGTGTGTCGGGCATGATGTGGAGGTGTGTCGCCCATGGACCTCTTTGACCCTCTTTGACCTCGTTTGTGTCACCACTAGTGGACACTTGGTGCTTGATGCTTGCATGTGGCAATGGACTTGGACATGTGTTTAAGACATGTTAGAGTGGTGGCTTTGCTCATGGACAAGTTTCCCTAG
The DNA here is from genome assembly GCA_963693085.1 of Alisma plantago-aquatica. Classification (NCBI taxonomy): domain Eukaryota; kingdom Viridiplantae; phylum Streptophyta; class Magnoliopsida; order Alismatales; family Alismataceae; genus Alisma; species Alisma plantago-aquatica. The sequence continues at coordinate 947,559,060 of OY856413.1, forward strand.
GTGGGCGTCATCTTGCCTTGTCTTACCTTGGTTTCTCCTCCATCCTCTTCTATATATGTGTTCCCTTTCTCTTACTAAGGATCTTTTTAGTTCCTTAGTTTCCTCTCTCCCTTGGTGCATGACACCCTCTTCCTTTGCAAGCTTGGTGGCCGATCCTTCTTGGAGTCTCCTTCTTCCTCTAGTGGTGGCCGAACCCTAGAGTGCCTTGCTCTTCTTCTTGTGGTGAAGCTTGGAGCTTGGTGCTAGGAGCTTGGATCTTGCTTAAGGTGGGTTACATAACTCCTAACCCTAACTACATTACCATCTTCTATGTTCTTGTTTGTATGTTTCTTATAATCGGCTATGTTTGTTGCTAGTTTGGTTTCTTACTTAGTTGCTTCTTGTTGGCCGAACCATGTTCTAGGGTTTCTTGTTGAGCAACACCCCTCTCCCTCCTTGGTCTAGAGAAGTGAGCTTGAAATCTAGTATCATGGGCAATACTCCTCTCTCGTTTAAGTTGAGAGGTGAGATTGTGTTCTAGTTGCTAGAGCAACACCCTTCTCTCACCATGGATTCGAGAGGTGAGCTTTGTGGTGGTTGTAGACCTTTATTAGGGTTGATCTTTGTGTTTCCCGATTGGTGATAAGAAGTGTGCAAGACCCCTCTCTCTTAGTTGTTGAGAGGTGAGCCATCTTCTTGATCCATTAGGGTTTTGGTGCCCTTGTGCTTGAGATTGGTGACGACCTTGTTGGTTTGCATCTTGCCCGATATGGTCTTGGGGTTGATGTTGCCCGATACCTTTCCTTGGCCTAGAGTCTTGGTCGACACATTGTGGATGTGTTGGGCATCACACCCTGGTTCTTGACCTTTTGTGTGTCGGGCGTCACACTATGCTGAATGCCCTGCCCAATACACTTAGCCTTATTTAGTGGTAGGCGTTACACCTGGTTTCTTCCCTTGTGTGTGTCGGGCATTGCTGAGTACCCTGCATGATACCCTTAGTTCAGGTGGTTGCTTGGTGTTGTTACCCTTGGACGTTGAGGCGATGTGATCTGGTCTTGTGTCGGGTGTCGCACCTCAGTATTTGCGTTGTGTTGGCCGATAGGGGAGGATAGGATTGTTCGACGACAGGCTCCTTTCTACTATTTGAGTTGCACCTTTGCACAATATGTTTTGTTGAGTGGTGTTGCACGATACACATGTGGTTGCACGACACATGTTGCACGATACACATAGGTGAATGACATGTTGCACGTTATGCTTGTGCACGTTATGTCTTGGGTCCTTGTTGCTCGATACATCTTGATGGGGTAGCCCATTATCATTGCTAAGTGCTTGGGCGATATGTGGCTGTCTTGCTTGGCCGGTATGGGATTAGAGTGTTGGGCGATATGAGGAAGTACCCTGCCCGATACTACCTCTAGTGAGGGTGCCCTACCCGTCACACTTCTTGTGAGGGTAGTGGGCACTTCTAGTGAGGGTCTTGTTCCTTATGTAAAAACTTAGATGCTAGTTCTTGCTTATGCAAACACGTTTGGCTTATAATGATGACCCTTGATATGCTTGATAGTAATTGAGGTAGTAGATTACATCTATGTATCTTGACATGTGTTATGATCATCTTGATCTTGAATTATATAAATAATGTTGAGTAAATGGTAAGCATATAAGATGCTTTGTTTGATGATATGACCTATGTCTATGGTCACAGGTTGAGGCACAAATGATAAATCACATAATCATCAATGTCACCCTATATTGAATAATATGATTCTTCTATTAATCCTCGATGATTGTGCATACTAACCATGCAGGTGTTTCATACGGATGCATAGCCAGGTAAAGGGCTATGAGGTATATATGTTTGAGTAACACTGCTTTGATGGTTACTCTTGATGATGAGATGATATGCATGATGTGTTGGTCCGAGGACCTGAGTTTGGCTAAAGTGCCTTGATGAGGTGTTATCCTCTGATGATGACCAGGGATTGCTATCCCATGGTGATGATGTAAGCCTTGAGAGGCAATGGCACTATGTGATGAGGGATTGAGATCCCATGGCAATGTAATGCTGGATCCTTGTGATGGATCACGATGATGTTGAGAGTTTCATGTTGCTTATCCTTATTATAGTTTGCATGTAGTACATCTTGGTTGCCTCAACAATCCACTTAAAATGTACTAACTAATCACAGTGGAACATATCATGTAGTTTACCCTGGCCATAGATCCATCATCGTCAGGAGCTGGTGATGGTGAAACGGGTTCTCCTACGGGTTAACCCAGAGTGCATATTGTTGAGTATGCGAGGTTTCTCCTCGCCTAAAGTGAGGAGGTAAGAGTGCAACTTTGGTTGTAGACTCCAGGGTGTAGATTTAGGCCCGTAGCCCAAATATGATAAGAGCATGGTGAACAGGCCCATGGCTCAGGATATGTGATATGGGAGCATGAATGCATTCATGGCTCAGAGCACGGTGAACAGGCCCATGGCTCAGTTTCACTAATGCTGATACCTGTACAGAGGTGGGCTAGGAAGAGGGTAGCCTAACCCTGTGGCTGAGGCCACTTAAGCATGAGACTGCAGTCCTGCTTGTGTTGTACTCGTGCACTAACCACGAGGTGGGAGGTCATGGAGTCCAGCTCTTCCATTGACCTTATATGGCACTGGCTTGGGTTTCGCAACTGAAGGTTGGATCTGAGCGGTACGACTCACTTCCTCAGGGCATAATAATAATGTGTAATCCAGCCAAATAGCATTTATTGTTTACGGCAAAACACGGAACATTGATTGAGGCCTTACTTGTGGAGTTAATCTTGTTATACTTGCAGTTGCTTATAAGTTCCTTATGTTATGTGGTAAGATCTTATAAATCTTATCTTGTTAATCATGTTCCATAAAGAGATATTGGGTTATATGCCTTCCGTACATCTGGTAAGCCTGATGGTATGAATAGCTTTGCTATATAGACTGCTCTTGTTATACCTTTTATCAGTTATCTACTATTATTACTTTAATCTTCCTTTGGTTTTATGGTTTCGGTGGGGAGTTATGTTTCTCACTTGGACTGTGTGTCTCACCCCACTGGTTTACACCCTTTTTAGGTGTTCGAGCTAGACGTGGTGGTGGTCGCAGAGTTGCGGCCGAGCAGCAAGACGAGCAATAGAAGGCAAGAGATGGATATGCTGTTGTTTTGGTTGTTTTGTAGTAGAGTCTAGAGTCATCCCTGTACTCTTAGGTCCTTGGAGGCATTTTGACATTGTTTCACGATATATAGCTGCTGATGTTTTGTATATCCTGCTGCTAGCCGAATGTGGGCCGTTATGTACATATAAACAGGTGATGAACTCATGTGATGACTAGACAGCTGATCTCCTAAGTTGTGGACACTTATCAAGTCTTGTAAATATTTATATAACCTATTTCTTGTAGGAGAAGGAGCTGAATGTAATAGTTTCTTAGTTTATCCGTTTTCCGAAATTGGTTTTAATTATCCCAAGTTTTTGGTAATTTGTGGTTTATGGTGTTTTCCGCACATTTTCGCGTAACACCTCGTTGTCTGTGTGATAGCGGGATGTGTTGCCACAAATCAAATCTAGATGCTCTGCTAAACTAGGGTTTAGGGTTATCTCATGTTTGGACCAGGGATTAGGGAAACCAACCCTAATTCCATCATATTGTGGTTTCTAAGATTACAAATTCAGTTTTGCATATTAGGTGAAACCAATTAAGCATATTAAACTACCCGTGACACCTAAATCATATTACTAACATTATGATCATAGCAATATGTCTATATTGGTTTCACAATCCTACATCAACATATAAAAGATTACTAATCTGGAATCATCCATTATTCACCATTATCAAGGTTCTACTCATTATATATGTCTAGATCAGGTATGAACATAACATAACTAATTCTAATCAATTAAGCATCATATTAACCTAAATCTAGGCTTTCCTTTATGCTAATCACATTAACACATGTATTGCACGTACTTTTGGAATAGGAAGCATAATTAGGTTTTGATAATATTTTATTTGGATTCCTCTCGTTTTTCTAAGAAACTTTCATATATTATATGTCCCCATCAGAGTTACAAATAATTAACTACAATTATTCAAGGTTATTTGATTCTGACTAATTGTTAGTCGCCACATCAACATCTAATTCCCCTTTTAAATTAATTTTCAAACTGGTTATGTTTATAATGAAAAGACTATATTGCCCTTTCTGTGATGGCTCAAGCTTTTATGCACTCAGGTGTATCCTCGGTATTTAACCCAGGACCATCCCCCTGCTTGCGACAGGGCGAAACTACACCCAGTGTTCGTCAGCACAGGGGCAGTTCCCCTACTCCCTGCTTCCGAAGGTCTAGGCAGTCAACCTCAGGAAGCGCACACGACCTTGCTAGACTTGGTCCGAGGTCTACAGGGGTCCGCAGAGATCGGGAGAGGAGGTAACATGTTGTGGATAGCTTTTGGTTCTTCAGGTCTGAAATAGAAAACGAGATCAAGGATCTTACCTAGGAACCCCTTATGCAAGCTAGAGATGGAGCACCTTCGTGGGAGACCTTAGCTTGCACTCTACTCTCTTTCTCACCTCCTTATCACATGCGACTTTGACCCTGCTCCATCGACTACTGCACAACCCATACAACATGATCATTGGTGCCATCGTCCCCGAGCTCCTTACTGGGAAGATAGCGACCAAGATCGTCTGCCCTCCACCCTTGCGACATGCTGGACCTCACCTAAGTGGGTCAACGTAGGGGGAGCGTCCCCACCTCACACCTCCAGGAGACTCGGCGGTGACCTCATCAAACTTACACGACCTCATAGGCCATGATCCAGCTCCCTTTGCTTCATCTCCTTGTGTCCTCGTCTTCTCCCAACCTAGACGTAAGACATTGTGCCTCATGACGTCATCCCATTGCTCATCCAACCGCACTACTGTCATTCTACATGGCTAGGTCTTGAGAGAGAAGAGAGAGTTCCTTCCACCCAATGAAGCTAAGAGAGGATGTAGTACAAGGCCAGGCGATGGGTGAAGGCAACAACTCTGCTACTAGGTTTCATCCGTAGGGAGAGACTATCCAAACTACAAGGGTAGACCTTATATATATAGTATGTATCCACTAGGACTTGTGAGTCCATGGGATTCTGGTTTCATTAGATGTTTATACATAATTGGATAGTTCCAACATCAAACAAGGAAGCATATAATAGGATTCCATCCCACTTTCCTTATTGTATAATTTGCCAACTTCTCACTTAAAGAAACAGATTAGCAACCCATTAAAGGTGAAGCACCTATTCTAGATTGTTCTCCTATTTAATTATCTTGGATTTCCGTACATAATCATATATATAGAAAGTGTCCTCCTCGTGTCTTACTTCTTTTTCCTTGGGGTTCAAGTAATCCTAAAGTGGCAAGGAGTATTACAATTATCCGTAAACTCAATTTTCCAAGATTATTTAATCTCAACACCAATGAGGAAAGAAAATACTCTTTTATATAAACTATTTTCTTTAAATCCAAAAGGCCATGACAGGCACCGACATACGATTTAAATTTGGATTTGGATTTGGCACCAAAACCCTTTAAGGAATGCACCCCACCATGGTGTTGTCAATCTCGACTAGATAATTATTCTATGATTATCAAAATACCATAAATCATATTTCTTTTGGCAACCTTATAATTATTTTATTTATCATAACAAAAGGCCATTAGTACCACTTCATGTACAAATCTCCTTTCTTTAATTTATGCCACAAAGACATTACTATTCCATAAATAATACCACTATGGAAAATTATTTATCATGATATGCTTTATATTTATATCATTCAATTTTATCAAAATTGAGGATACTACATTATATTTCCTTTCTAAGCCTAAGCTAGGTTCTCTACTGTGGTGACAAGTTATTAGCCTTACCACAACTATGAGGTCTTTAAGTTGAATCACAGGGGGATGATCAATAATATCCCATTTTCTTCTTTTAGGGCGTGATAGTTTCTCCAGAAGTCACCACTTATATACCTAGACTAACATGTATTTGTCCCTACATATAGGTTTAATGAACTATCTCTTGTTTATTCTCATGTGAGTAGGTATATATATGTATGTATAAATGCATGGTGATGCCCTCAACTTCACCAAGGGCAGGTTTGAGAAGAAAGTTCTTATCAACCTAATATTTTTTCACCATAGTTCAATACTCCTTGCAAAATTTAGATGAAACAAAATACTCCCTTATACTTAGGCGCATTAGGGATCATAAGGGAATTTCTAAGGATAAGGTTCCATCCTTTGGAGATATTAGTCTAGGTTTTACAAGACTCAAGGATTTTGGGTTTCTTCCTAGGATTTGAGTTGGTGTAGATGTACAAATCATGACTATCTTAACTTATTGCTAAAGGTTTGCACCTAAATAATTTACCTCCTTCCATTATTCATTATGTTTGACCTGGATCATGATTTTTGATCAAGGTTCAAAGATAGCTTCCCTTATCACTATTCCCCTTCTTCAATTTTCACTATGGTTTTCTTGTATATGGGTATTATTTTCCTTTGTTAATCACATCTATACCAAGATTGGTTTTTGATTAGGGTTTAAGTATTAACCTCCTCCTCATATGCTTTTCTCTTTTCTCTATCCTACTCAAATCTTTCATATATGAACTAGTTTATCATACTTTATCCCTAGATTACTAAAGGTGTCTAGTATTTCTCCTCATAGGAGATAATATAGTTTTTAAAACAAGATTCACACATGTGAACCCACACACACAAATATTTATATATATGTAGTATTAAATTTATATTTCATATGGTTTAGTTGGTGGACGATACCGTAATCCCAATTTCCCTTGAAATCCTAACTTAGATGAGGAGAGCAAAATCTTCTATAGTTTGGAAATAGATACTTTTAGGGTTGAAAAGATTGCAGATGAGAATACCTAGATGTATTTTATCTTAAGTAAATCCTCTGTCTTTGGATTGGAGGGTATGAAATTGACCCAGGAGTCCTTGTAAACCAAGTAGTGGTGTAGAGAAAAATAGTACCAATATGCAAATTGTGATCCAACCTAGACACCATAACCTATTGGAAATACCATACTATTTTCATTATGGTTCTATACAGTTCTTTTGTGACTATCAATTATTAACAATCATTTATATAATCTGGACTCTAATACCAAAACAAGCCCCTCCTCTTGTTATCCCCATCAAAGGTGGACTAAAGAGGCAAGTGTCATTACCCTATATTTCTAAGATCTAGATTATAATAAACAACTTATAATAATTAATAATCTCAAACGAGGTAGTACATATAAGAATAGGGAAGATAAGATCTGCTCTATGGAGTTACATAATTTTAAAAACTGAGAAACTACTAATAGTTACAAAAAGTAAACTATATAATCATCCAAGTATCATTATCTCCATGCTTTGTAGATTTTTCCTCTTATAGTACATTTCTTTATTCTTCTGAAATGTTTCTAACCTAAAAATAGTGACAAGCAAAACATGAGCTAGCATAAAACTATGATATGTATGTGTGAGCAACCAAAAAAGTGTGCATGTAACATCAACAAATATATACAACAAACAAGATCAAGTAATTACAACTAATGAACTTATTGAATTCAAATTACTTTTATATTCAACAATTATTCTTCTCATTTTGGTACCAATCCTTATTTTAGCAATGGGCTTTATAAATTTTGTTCCAACAATGATACAATGCTTATTTTCTAGCAATGGACTCTTTTTACCTCATTCGTTTGGATTGTAGTCACTCTCTTAGTGACTATTCCTTAATTTTAAAGTGTTTACCTCTCTAAACCACCCTTATGAGATTCATTATAAGGTTCAAAATATCATTTAGATTGTATATGTGATAAACATAGATCTCTATGAATTAATGGAAGGAATTGAATCAACCAAGGCAGTTGGCATGAAGAATAAACTTTGAGTAAACTCCAAAAATCTTTGAAATAAAGCACAGTTATGAGTGGTTAATCCTCATTAACCCACACACCTTTCTATCCAATAAACTCAAGAGTAATGTCCAATCAATATTCAATCTAAAAAATCAATATTCAACACTATGGTGTTAATAACTCCTCATAAGTCCTTGTCTAGGGTTTTGAGGTTAAGAAAGGATATTAGGTTTTAGAGTTTGTTTGATATAGGGTTTGGATGGACAACCAGGGTTTTCCTTCATGAAACCCTAATCATCATACCAAACCCTAAATTTCTTTATTACCTTATTATACTATTTTTGTAATTTATGTTAGGGAAAAACATATTATCATCAAGGATATCATTAATTCTAAACATGGTTAGTCCTAATTGGTCAAACACTTGATTTCATTATTAGATCCAAAGTTCATGATCATATTATTCTCGTTAAGTTATAAAAACTAGAGATTTTTACATAATTATCCATATTAGGGAATCAAACCTAAGTTACATTTTTCATCATACTTTAATGAATCATAAGATAAGTAACCATATCTGAATTAGGGGTTTGAAATATGTTATAAGATAGAAGAATTATTGATACAAACAAATTTGGGGTCATAGAGACATAATCATCAAGATTAGGTCATTAATCCAACTCTACTAGTCAAAAGACCGCAAAAGTAGGTTTTGATTTAGTCTTTACAAATACTTTATTGAATTTATCATATTTTTTGATCAGTTTAAAGTACTTTTTTTTTGTAATTATGAAGCCATGATTTGATCAGCTAATATATTTTTTTCATCATAAATGGGATAAGAATTACTGATTTGGATATATGGCGGTCATTGGATCATGGTCACTGGTGGACGTTGAGGATGATCAACTGACTAGGTTTAACCTACCTTACTTAGTTGAGGGTGAGAGTGGGTGGTCTTACAATGGGGTCATAGCTATTGGATCACTAACATTGTTTGATTCGACGACTACAACCCTTTCTCCTCTGTGAATTTGAGGCACACTCACAAGTAGGTCTTATGCCTATCGACACGCTTGAGGTGAGAGATTGTTAGGGAAGTAGGGCATGGGGAGGCCTTGGAGAGTTTTTCTCTAACTCAACTTAACAATGTGAGCATAAAGGAGCCACATGTTTGGGCCAAGGAAGCCCAAGGAGAAAAGAACCAAGGTTTCTCTTATGGTGTTGTCATGGAGCTACTGCTCAGAATGACAATGTATATTTGGTGGTTCAGGGATCAAAAGGCGGAGAATATGAGGTGGTTATAAGAGCTATTTATGGGTAGATAATAGTTATCATTTAGTGTTTATAAACGCAATACTCATTAAAAAGAGAGTGGCAGAGGAGATGGTTTTGAATTCACCTCCATAAACCACTAAATACATTCAAACTTAGGTTAAAATGGTTCAAAAGAGTGAAACATAGAGAAAGGGAGGGAAAGATCAAGATCAAGAGGATGAGGAAGTGCTAATCACAACTGGCTCATTGCTCCTCCTATTATGATTGTGTGAGGTAGGAGACAACCTCCTGTCCATTGGATTGGTCCCTCATCTATGAATACATCTAGGGGTTCTGGTTGGATGAAAACTTTAATTAGGATTGATGATGTAGCAGATGAAAAGGAAAATTAAAATGAAATTAAAACTGAATTTGGATCTCATAGTTCCTTTAAAATTTCTGAAAATGAGTAAGAGTGTTCAAAATTATGAAACTAAGAATAGAGTTCTCTGATATTCTCTTCTTGATAAAAAAATAAGTATGGAATCAAAATAAACTCGTTGGGTATCATTTTCTTGGACTTGAACTCACCCTTCCATTTCATTCAATTAAAACTCTTGAAAATTACATATGACCTCATAAAGTGTTCAAAATTCAATTATAACTTTCAAAGGAAGTGTTATAAATAAAAAGGATCATCAATGGTTGATATTTTGTATCATTTAGTCACTAGTTCTTGAATCATTGTCCCAAAGACTTAAAAACATAAACTCACCCCTTAGTATATGTTAGAAGATTAGATTTAATAATCCTTTTCAATTACCACTTCTACAAAAAAGAAGGAAAAAACCAAGTCCTCATGAGACACATTGTGTTGATATTTTCCTTGGGAAGTTACTGGTAAATAAGGACTGGATGGTTGGACACGATGTGTCTTCTGTACGTCGACCTTGCCAAATTGCAATATGTCATGACATGCCGTGGGCACTGTAAAAGTACGTCGTGTTCTTTGAGTTTTATTTCACATGAGGCCATCGTGATGGGACACAATGTGACATTAGGTATACACATTGCGTCTTTTACTATGAAGACCAAACCTTGTGTCTAGAGAATGACATGTTGTGCCAATGGAAAGGCACCCCATACCAAACTGAAAAACACGAGATTCTCAATGTTGATGCCTTCAAGTAAAAAGAATTTTTTTTGGAATCCCCATCAACCCACCCATTTTCCCTCCTTGTCATGGAGACTAGTGTGGGACACACTACCCTAATTGGATTTAATGCATTCACACACCACCCCATTTACTAATGAGGAAAAATGGGGATATTAATCACACAATTGAATATTTTGGCCATGAATCTACATGGAATAACATATTTTCTCTTTTCAATTTATTATTTTGTCATTCCTGATGTCGTTATCTCTTTTACAAGTATTTCTCTCTCTATGTATAACTTATTAATTTGTACATTACTAATTCGTGGTTGTCTAAATCCATTTAGTACTAAATTATGTTGGGCATTGTACCAAATTATAATACTGACTATTTATCAACTTTTCCAATTGCACTAAAGTCATGCTAATTTGTTAATATTGTACTAAATTCTATATTCTTATGTAAAATAAGGTTTGACTATTGAATCTTGTGATAATACTGTACCCAAAGTTGACTACAGTAACTCGTACTATATTGTTTTATACTATATTGTTGGTACTATACCAAAATTTAATATCGGTATAACTATTTATCAACATTTTCCAATACAATAAGGTCACATTATTTTTACTAGTACTATACTAAAGTTTATTTTTTTAGGTACAACAAGATCCTACTAAATGAATCTTGTATTTGTATCATATAAAAATTTAATCTTTAGTAATATAATATCTTAGTAATGCACAATTTTATTGGTATATACTAAATTTTAATATTGGTCAAAATATTTATCAACATTTCTAAGTGATATAAGGTCACATTATCTTACTAGTAATATGCCAAATTTTTATGTACAACAAGCTCCCTTGATTAAAACTCTTATTGGCATTTTACTAAATTATGGCTAGTTAGTAATGTACTATTTCAATATTGTATTAAATTCTTATTGGTTTAGCTATTTATCAAAAATTTTAAGTACGATAATTTCACATTATTTTATTAATTAATAATGCACCACTTTAATATTGTTGTTTTTTTAGTATTATACAATGCTTAATATTGGTATAACTATATATCAATATTTCAAATTATAATAAGATCAGAAATTTGTTAGTATCTTACTAAAATTTAGTATTGTTCCAAAAATCTATGCAATACAATTATACTATTCTCCTCTTTTAAAACTTCCCTCCTCTTTTTTACTTCCTTCTTTTATTTTTTCTACTTCCCTCCTCTTTTTTCCTACTTGTCTCCTATTTTGTACTTCTCTCTGCTCTTCTTATGATATCCTTTTCTTTTACTTTCCTCATATATATATTTACATTCATTTTTCTCTCTCTCCATGATTACTCCAGCCACTTTTTCATGTTATTGGTACAAGGATGTAAATTCCTGTGGTTGGGTGGGCCAGCATGGATATGAGGGGGGTGTAGGTAGCATAACTCAAGTAAAAACAAATGAGGATGAGTCCAAATCCTCCTAATTTGTGACACCTACATGTAAATACAGTAGATAATAGCTCAAGACAAATTACTTAAAATGCATATACAAGTCTAAAATATAGCCAAAACTAAGAAGTTGATGCAATAAAGGCAACAAAAGTCAGCATAAGGATGATATTTATCAACATCCATGTAGAAAGTCATCTAGGTTGTCACTCACAACTAGAGCTTTTTTATAGTACATATAACTGCACATTTATTTGGGTTGAACAAAAAATGGGTGGTGTTCATCCTTAGAAACAATGTTTTCACTGCTAGTAATGATTGGATATAGAGAGATTTCTAGTATTGGAAGGTTCTTCATATTTTAAATGTTAGATAATGGTACATGACAATGTTGTAGTAGCTGATTTTAAATATACAAAAAGGCCTATTTAGATTTTCCATAATTTAGGGCTAGAATAAGTAGACACTATTGAGATATATTTATATATAGTGACTTTATTCTCTTTATTCATGTTTACCTTTTCTACTTTTTACTTAACTTCATGTAATATGGGCCTTATTATAATAGGCCCATTAGGGTTTTTGTTCGCTTCCCTATATTTCCTCTTCTTATATATATGAAAGGGTTTACCTATTCAAAGATATAAAAAGATGACTACTTTCAACATGGTATTAGAGCAGGATGTATAGCCCTTTTGAGAGTCCCTCAACTCCAAATTACCACTACTGTCTATCCTCCATTCCTTCTTCAGCACATGTTGTCTCTTCTTCACCATTGCTACCCACACCTGGGGGGTCTCCTCTCCCCTGTAGTCCTATCATCTTCTTTAACAAGAGGGTCTTAGGGCATATCATGCAGTCTTTTTGACAGTTTTATGCCCTGAAGAATTTTTTTGGAAATATGTAGGACATTCTTTTTGTGGTCACCTATGGCCTCCTATTATAGGGCTTTACCTACTTCTTATTTATATGATTTTATTTTGGAGTTGTAAGCTACAAAGGCCAATTTGTGGATTGGTGCAAGCATCTCAGAGCTGGAATCTTTGTTTTGATGAGATAATCAAACAGTTTGGATTTAGTCAAAATTTAGATGAACCTTATGTGTATAAGAAGGTTAATGGGAGCACAGTGACATTCCTCATATTGTATGCAGATGATATACTATTGATGGGGAATGACATCCCTACTTCAAAAAAAAATAAAGACATGGATGGGAAATATGTTTTCTATGAAATACTTGGGAGAAGCATCATACATATCAGGGATTAAGATCTATAGATATAGATCTAGAAGTCTTCTTGGACTAACTCAGAGAACATACATTGACAAAGTGTTGAAGCAGTTTAGCATGGAGAGCTCAGAGAGAGGAAACTTTCCCATGCATCATGGAGTTACCATCTCTAAAGTTCAATGTCCCTGTTCTAATGAAAAAAGGGAACACAAGAGTTTGATTCCATATGCATCAACAATTGGATCAATCATGTATGCAATGTTGTGTACTCGTCCTGATGTCTCATATGACTTGAGCATGATGAGCATATATCAGTCAGATCCAGGTGAGCTCAATGGATATCCGTAAAGAACATCCTTAAGTACTTGAGAAGAACTAAGGATCCATTTTGTGTATATGGCAGAGAGGAAGAGTTGGTGATAAAGGGTTAAACTATTGCAAGCTTCCAAACTGACAAAGATGATTACATATTGCAATCATGACCGTGTTTTTCCTAAGCAACAAAGCTGTGAGCTGGAAGAGTTCCAAGCAAGAGACAATTTCCTAATCTACAATAGAGTCTAGGTGTATTGCTACATCGAATGCAGAAAAGGAGGGTGATGAATCAAGACGTTCATCTCTAAACTTGGGGTTGTTTCAAGCATCGGTGACACAATTGAGCTATATTGTGAAAACAATGGAGCTATTACACAAGCTAAGTAACCCATATCGCATCAGCGTTCCAAGCATATACAAAGGCAATTCCATCTCATACAAGAGATTGTAGAATGAGGAGATGTGAAGATTTACAGAGTACCAACTGAGAATAATATTGTTGTTCCCTTGACAAAGGAACTTTCACAATAGAAGCATGAAGGACATATTAGATCACTTGGAGTAAGATTCCTGGGTGATTGGCTCTAAGTGCAAGTGGGAGTTTGTTGGTATATATGTTGTGTAGTCAATCATATGATGATTGTAATGGCATAATTTGTAAATGATTTGATTAATAATAAAGTCAAGCTTCCAATTTATTCTATTTATTTAGTTATGAGATAATGGTGTGACATAATAAATATCTAGAGAATGATATTACTCAATGACATATCTCTTCAAGTATGTGACTTGAACAATGAGATGATACAAATATCAAGAGTTTGCATTATCATTATATACCTGGTCAGATGTTATTGTGTAAGGCTTATAGACAATAATAACACATAAGACTAGAGTGTCTGTTGGTTGATGAAAAAATCTCATCAATCATGATATGGTATATCAAACCCTGAACACAGATACATGTTAGGGAATAGTGCATTAGGCAGACCCACCATGAGACTGACATATAGAATCCACTATAATGGTAGTCATAGTCGGCCCTCATAGTGTTGGTGGTGATTTTGGTTCTTAAATGTGAAGTCACTACACTCATCACATGTTGTTTGAAATGCTTTGACATCATCAAATGTAATCTTGAATAAGGGTTTCCATAACGGTGATGATTGGGTGACTATGATACATGGGGACTGACTGTGAGTGATGTAGATGGGATTTGTTCCTCCTATAGGAGTATGATAATCTAGGCCTCATTATAAGCAAGATTAAGAAATGCATGGCCATGCACATGTGAGTCAATATGTGATATTGAGCTTACGTATATCTCAGACTGTCTGCTCTGGTTCAAGAAACAAGATTAAATGTTGAAGAGGATGACTACTCCATGCCTCAATTTCAATCTGGATATCAAGGACAAATGAACTATACAAACACTACAACATCGAACACAGAGTTTCGGTTGAAGTTGTTCTCCAACTTTCCATTTACTTGGTTAGAAATGATGCGCAACTAGGCACCACTCTTTGCTTGTTATGTCATAACCAGTTATGGACATTCGTTGCCAACGTAATATGAGACATATAAGGTCACATACATAGGAACTGACCTAGAAGAGTAGTTTTGATCTTGAATGATAGTTGGATTGATTACTAAAGTGTTTAGGTATTCAATTCAAGCAAAAAATCAACTAACTGGACTCCCAACTAATCAACTCATGTGATGAAATGACTGGTTGGAGCGTTAGGTTGATTAGAGATTGAATTGGCAGAGTTCTTCCTAAACTAGGGAGCGAAATAATTGGTTCACTTGGTGAACCACTTAACTCGGGTCACCAATTGACTGTTTGGTTGAGTGAGATGCACGGTTCATGGAGAAATTCGATTGCATCAAGGATTAGTGTTGACGTCATGTTGAGCATTAATTGTATTCAAATTGCCAATTCATATGCGATTGGGAAACATGGAGAAATTACCAGTTTACTGAGAGAACTATCAGCTCGCATGTGAATCTACTAGCTCATTCATTAACTGAATGGTTCACCACTCGTAGGTTGTAAAAATTCATGATCTTGTGATCCCTTCCACTTCCACATAGACTGGGAACCTAGACCCTAACCCCTCCTATAAATAGAGGGGTATTGGGGGCTTCTTAGACACATCAATTTCCTCTGACAGTTTTTTTGTTTTCTCTAGTTATGGTAACCGAGAGAACCCGAGCAAGTCCTACATCATAAAGGGAGGGGTAGCAAGGGAGAACAATTGTGGGAGAGAAAGTTGGTGATTAGTACACCAACTGGGGGACAACTCCTTCATGTCCATTCTAGTAGGCTGACAGGAGTTTGAGGCGGTCCGTGTGGACTTCCATAGAGGTGTGGAGGTTGTTGTCTGCCTCTAGGAGGACAACATCAACATGCTGTTTGTGGTGAAGACCCAGTGGCACAATAGATCAGTACCCATGCAACTAGAAGACAACTTCATGACTATTGGATGAGGAGATATCATTGGACTTGCTCCAAGACCAGGTATATCCTTGAAACCATATTTTCCATTATATAGTTATTGACGCGATCTACTGGTTTCATGCGGAATATGGCAGTAAATTTTTGTTTCTGCTACCTATTTGATGCCATATTTCCCTACAGTTGTCACTACATGCTTTGTCAAGTCTGCTGATGCACTTCCTACATCTTGTGTCATTGTCTTCCTAAACCTACTACTATGCATCCTACACAATGTATTATAATTTGACACAATTTGTCATTGTCTTCCTAAACATCCTGCTACTTATCCCACACAATGAGTCACAATTTGATATAGTGTGTTAGAATTCAACACGATGTGTCACTATCTTTCGAAGCCTATTGCTGGACAAAGTAAAGCAACAAGTTGATCCAAGACACATTATGTCATGTCCTTTCTCTTGCTATAAAGAAAATCTACACGGTGTGTAGATTCAAGATTGACATGTCTTATCTATGCTGATCTATTATATCTTATTTTGGTATATTATGGTTTCATCTTCTTCTACTGTTGAGATCCCTAAAATGCACTCCAACTATGTAACACCTATGATGTTTATTGGCTCCAATTATGTCCTATGTGCATGATCCTTTTACATTTATGTGCACTTTTTAGGAAAGTAGGAGCATCTCACCGATCCACCACAATCTAAAGAAGAGACACCTAAAAATAAGAATATAGAGTATAAGAAATTGGTTGGACATGACTCTCTAATTCTCTTTTGGATTCTGAATAGCTATAAAAGGCATGTCTCCACTAATTTCCTCTTCATTGATACATCTTAGGAGGCATGGGGTGACATTGCTAAGGCATATTCTATTAAAGGAAATACATCAGTAACATTTGATATGTAAAAAGTCTACATATCTTTAAAATTTGAAGACAATTCATATTTCACTTCACACTTTGACAACTATAAAAGGATTCAAGGCAAATTCAAACTTCATCATCCCATGAAATCTGATCTTTTAAAACAATAGAAGCAACAAAAAGTACAACTATGTCAGTTTTGGTGTCTCTACCTCCCAGTTATGAAACTATTTGCCAACAAATTCTTGCATCTAAACCCTTGCCAGTGTTAGATGATGTCTATTTCTGACTATCTCTCTTCGTGTCTTCTACTATAATAGAGGAGCCTGCTACCCTTGTCATTGTTGGATGAGGGTGTGGTAATCCTATTTGTGACTAGGGAAAAAGTCTCAGCATTATTGGGAGAGGGTCCTCTTCTTCCCAATCTCGATTATGTAAGTTTTGCAAGTGTACTAAACAAAATGAAGAAAAATGATGGGAAAATCATGGGAAACTAGAGTGGCCAATCAGGTGTCAACTACATATGCTGATGGAGAATCTACAACTACCTCTAGTGGTACAAACCATCTGATGCTAACACTTAGTTCTTCCAACCTTGATAATTTGATCAAGATTGCTTCTACCGTTACCATTACACCTCAAGCAAATAGTTCCCAACATTCAGGTGACCCTCATGTCCTCAAGCTTCTTCCTCTTTGTCAAAAGATGATTGGATTATTTATTCAGGTTCTACATTCCATTTGACTGATAATATGAAACTTTTTACATACCTAAAGAAATCTACATGTCATCCTCATGTGCATCTTCTATATGGTTGTGGAAACCCAATACCACATGAATGAGATAACTAAAAACACAAAGCACGAGCAACAACTAAACAATCACATTACAATAAAAGTAGGTAAATTAAAACCTAAATCAAATTACCAACATGTGCTGAAACATATTACCCAAAGGTCCATCAAGTATCACTTTACATTCAATAATAGATATTTTCATATGTTCACTGGCCACCTGCCACAACTTGTACGCAAAAGAGATCTTGTTTCACAAATACATGCCACATATAAACAAACCATGGCATACTACTAAAACACGTGTCAGTATACATCATCTATGAAATACATCCATTCTCAAATATGAGAGTACAAGGATGACTCTAGGACTCCAGTATTACAATAACTAGCAACTTTCGAACCTTTTGTGACTACTGACCTCCAAGTTGGTCTGCCTCAAAAATACAACCCTGACCACACCGCTAACAACCACCTAAAAAGTTGTGGTAACACATGAAGTGAGACCCATATCCTAGATAGAGATATAACTCTCAACTGAAGACAATTGTTACTACCGACATATTACTATAAAAAAGGATAAGCAGATTCAACTAAATGAATTATTTAAACTCATTACATTGATTAAGCAAACTAGACATCTGTAATAGATAGGCATATCATCATGATAAGAAGGAATATGAATAACATGTATAATAGTTGATTTCTCTTATCACATTATATAACAACCGAGTAGTATAAGAAACAAGGAAAGTGTAAACATCCAATGTGAAGCGTGTTTAACCCTACATAGATATACTATGTGGCTGTATTATACCTTTTATTAATTCCTTGAGGATTTTAGTTGTAGCACCCAAATCCAACTGACCACTACTAAGTCAAAACCAGTGCCATACAAGATCTAGGAAGAGTTCGAATCCAAGATCTTCTCCCCACTTAGTCTATACGACTGAACACCTCAGTGACATATCAATCAAGCTACCACCAACAACATATATTCAAACTAAAAAAACCTAGCCCACTTTGGTAGAGGTCACGATGCTAGACACCAGGGTATGAAACCCTACCATCGAGGTACAACCATAGTTGTCCTCAAATCACATCACATATATAACCACTGAGACACGACCATAGTCGTTTGCACACTAAGATATGACCATGTCCATCCTCAAAACACCTAGTCACAAGATGATAAGGACTCCCAGTCACTTGCACCTTGCATACTCAACAATATGCACTCTGAGTTTCCCTTAGAGATACTTGTTTCACCATCCAGCAAGTTCTGACATTGAAATAGATTTATGGCACAAGGAAACTACATGATTAAGGTTTCACTTGATTAATTAGAGTCAATTGGGTGTCATTTAACTGCATCAATCAAGTTAAGTACACACCCTAGAAAGATTCTACAAAGATAAAGGAAGATTATAACTCCATAAAATATATATGTATAAAGCACAACGCTTATCACATCACCACATGGTACAGTGTCACTATCATTCATGGGTTCACCATCATCATATCATCTCAGGATTCCATTCCCTTATCACATTACACATAGGGTATACCATTAATTAGATCACACAACCACTGCCAAGGTCATAATACCATTAACATTGTTCCATGTAAGAACATCATTATGTCTCCATGCCTCATCAAGGCTTATCATTACAACCGTACAAATGACACACTTAAGTTTGGCATAACCATGAATTTAAGAATCATAATGCTCATATGATAACATATTAGTGTTACAATTGTTTAGGAGAGAGATAGTGCACTATCAACATGCTAATTACTCAAGCAAGCTAAGCAACATTATCATAGACTTGAAATTAAGGTTGACTTCAACATAACAAACTAATTTAAGATTTCAAATCAGAAATAGATTTAGACCTTAGTTATCATGCTCTCCAACATTCTAGGAAACAAGCAAGTCAAACATTGTCACCATAAGGTCAACCACATAGACAAACATAAAGTTTAGGAATTCTCATTGATCGAAGACAGTGGGACTGACCATCTTCATCGGTTGAAGAGATGAGTTACTATCAGTGACCTCTTAGATCAGCACATCAGCGGCCAAAGAAAGAACTAGGTCTTGGATATTAAAGAAACTAAAATCATTGGTGGTCAAAGAGAGCCCCACACCAATCAACCACAATGGTGCAAACCTTGGCGACCAAAGGAACATCAAAATCTTCATCAATTAAATAAGATAATCACCTCAATGACCACTCAAGAAGGTCCATTCTTAGAGACCTAAAAGGTATCAAATACTCATCGATTGCATCAACAATAGTTTCAAAAACATCAAGTGAGGGAAAACCTCATCAAACTCAAGATCAAACCAGCCACTTATCACCTTGAAACTAAAAACCACCAAGGTACAAACCACAAAGAGGAAAACAACTCCTAGATCCTAAATTCAACCACCAACATGAGAGAAAGTGAGGTCAAGAATTAGAGAGAGAGAAACAATGTTTAACACATGCATGCAAGGATAAAAAACTCCATCATCAATAAGATTTTTGGGTACAAGCTTTGGGTTTTCTCAAAGAGAGGTTCATATATTCAAGATCAGCAAAGAACATAAACTGGTCTTCCTTCAACTGCTGTTGTACCACTTTAATATTCTCTATAGTTTGTTATACATGCTCAAGACCCAAAAGTTAATACTCACCTGTCTCATACCAATAAAGCGGTGACCTGCAATGCCTCCCGTACAAGGATTCATACCGTTCGATATCTATACTCTACCAATACCTATTGTTGTAGGCAAACTTTATCAAGCTCAGGTGCACATCCCAACTCCCAAGAAACTGCAAAAAAAATCTCTCAACAGATACTCTAGGACCTGAATGGTCTTCTCTAACTAACCATCTATTTCTGAGTGAAAAGTTATACTAAACTTCAACTATGTACCCATATTTGTATGTAGACACTCCCAAAAATGACTGGTAAATTGAGGACCTCTGTCAGACACTATGGTAAATGGGATACAATGCAACCACACAATCTCATCAACATAAATCTATGCCAACTTCTCTACTATATACGCCATCTTCACTAGAAGGAAGCGTGCTAACTTGGTTAACCTGTCCATGATCACTCAAATGGAAGCATGACCATTGGATGTCCTAGGAAGACCAACCACAAAGTCCATAGTGATATTATCCCATTTCCACTACAATATTTGCAATGATTGTGATATCCCTGTAGGCTTCTGATGCTCAGCGTTGACCTATTGACATACTAGACATCTTTTCATGAACTCTACCATGTCACACTTCAAACAAGGCCACCAATACAAATCCTTCAAGTTGTGGTACACCTTGATACTGCCTGGGTGCATAACATACATCAAAGAGTGAGCCTCCTCAAGAACCAACATCCTTAAACAATCAATACCAAGAACCACTGTCCAATTTTGGAAGCAAACTATGCCATCATCAACCTCATGGAAATGACCATACTTCTTGCTTCCAAACTCCGCCTTGATATTCTGTATCATGGTATCAACCTAATGTACACCTATGATATGTTGTATCAAGGCAGGCTTCACCTAAATCTGTGCTAGCAAACTTACCAACATAGATCTCCAACTGAACATTCATCTGACGAAGTGACACCAACATATTTCACCTATGGAACACAAAAGCATGTAATTGTACCTAATTTGTAGAAAATGAAGAAGAAAACTTCTTGTTAAGCACATCAGCCACCACACTCGCCTTCCCAAGATGGCAGTCTATCGTGCAATCATAGTCCTTGATCACCACCATCCATATGCTCTATCGCATGTTCATCTCCTGCTTCGAGAAGATATACTGAAGGTTGTTGTGGTAGTGTCTCCAAATCTTCAAAGTGTGGATCACAACTACAAGCTCCAGGTCATGTGTCAGGTAATTCTCCTTGTGTTTCTCAAACTATCACTAAGTGAAAGAAATCATGTTCTTGTCCTACATCAACTAGCATCCCATGTCATTTTTCAACACATCACAAAAAGACAATATAACTTTTCCCTTGCTTTGGCAGAAGTAACACTAGTGCACATGTCAACTTATCCGTTTAGCAATTGGAAATTATGCTAAAACTTTTCATCCCTACCAAAGGGTATGCCTTTCCTCATCAACTTTGTTAGGGGTAACACCACAACACTAGAGTTCTTGATGAACCTCATGTAGTAGCCTGCCAATCCTAGAAAACTACAAACCTCCATTGGTGTCTTAGGATGCTCCCACTCCATCATTGGTTGTACCTTCTTTGAGTCTACGCAAATTCCTTTAGCAGATATCACGTGCCCAAGAAAAGACACCTCCCTCAGCCAAAACTCACACTTACTGAACTTGGCATACAACTTGTGCTGACTCAACAACATCAACACTTGTTGTAAATGTTTCTCATGTTGGTGACTGTCTCTGGAGTATATCAAGATGTTTTCAATGAACACCACCACCAAATGATCTAGATACACCCTAAACACCCAGTTCATGAGATCCATAAAGGCTTCTAGTGCATTTGTCATCCCAAATGGCATGACCACAAACTCATGGTGACCATACCTAGTCCTAAAAGCTGATAATAACAGGTACTCAGATCTATTTTTGAAATCACTACAACATCTCTCAGCTGATCAAACATATCATCTATCCTCTACAATGGGTACTTTTCTTTATAGTGACCTTGTTCAACTGCCAATAGGCTATGCACATCTCATAGAACTATCCTTCTTCTTCTTCACAAACAACATGGGAGTACCCCAAGGGGAAGTGCTCAGCCTGATAAAGACTTTCACTAATAGCTCATGGAACTGCTTGTTCAGCTTGTGCATCTTTGATGGCGACATCCTATACAATGCTTGTGCTATAGGTTGTGTTCCAAGAAAAAGATTGATCTCAAAATCAATCTCTCTAGGAGGGGGAACACCAGGAAAGTCTCTAGGGAAAACATCCTTAAACTCTTGCACCACTGGAACCTACTAGATACTAAGACTCATCAACTTGGTATCCACAACTTCTGCCAAGAAGGCCTCATACCCCTGCCTCAACAACCTCTCCATTGTCATAGCTGACACCAAGCATGTTGGAAGAATCTTCCTATCTCCTTGGAAGATTGACAAAACATCACACTCATGGAATGACACCACCTTAGAACTATAGTCCAAGACCAACCAATACTTCTCTATGGTATCCATCCCAAAGATCACATCAAATCCATGCATGTCAAGTGGCATAAGATCCATTTGAATGATGTGTCCTGAGAAAGAAAGAATGCAAGATGGGTACACCTCCCGCAACTCGACAGAACCAACAAGAGGGGTTTCTAGCCAAAGACTACTAGATCTACTCACAACAGGCAGATTACAACTATCTATCACCTCTCTGGTGATAAACGAGTGTGTTGCACTTGAGTCAACCAAAACAAATACAAAAGAAGAACTAGACAAATCAAATTGAAAAAGTTCCATCTGACATGTCACGACCCATGGATTGACCACTCCCTCCATCTAACTCATAGAATAGAATCGAGATGTCACCTGTTGTCATCCATGTCCTCTTCTAGTTTGTCTAGAGGATCCTACCTAGGATGCCTGACCACGTCCTTTGCCACCGTCACTGCTGATCTATTGCTGTTGTGAACCTTGTTGACTCTGCCTAGGTTGTTGTGTTACCTCCTCATCTCTCATAGGGAAGAACAACTTTGTATGCCCAGGCTGACCACACTTATAACATGTCTTACTCTCGTACCATGGTAGATGGCTCTGTAACTAAAACTTATGTTGCACTGCATGCTCTATCAGGTGGGAAATTACAACCTCTACACTTGCTCGGGGACCACTATGACGACACCACTAATCTTTCCTCAGAGAAAGCTAACCACTACTGTGACTGAGGTGAAGAAAATTTTGGCTTCTTGAAGCCCCCAGATGATTTTCTGTAAAACTAAGTTGGTCTCTTATTAGCATTGGCTTCACGTTTCTCGATAGCAAACCATTCGATCCTCTTCACCAACTCCATAAAGGTAGAAAACCTTTCCCTATTCTCCAAACAAGACTCTGTCGTCATCAACTCTATACTCAACCCCTTCTCAAACTGTCAGATCCTCTCCTTATCTGTTGCTTCCATGTGAGGAAAGATTCTCAACAACTCTGTAAAATTTGCCTCATACTCATTTATGGACATCGAACCTTGCCGGATCTTCTCAAACTACAATATGTTCTCTCATCAAGATACATCTATGAGAAGTATCAACTCCTACTAAAACTCCTCCCAACTTATCACCACTCCAGGTCTCTTCTCCTCCTCTATGACCCATAATGTCCAACATTGCCCTTGAGCATGTACACTGCATGCTTCACCTTGTCCTCTTCTAGAATATTAAGGACATTGAAAGTCTTCTCAAGCTTCATCAACCACATAGTTGCATCCGTTGGGTCTTCCGTACTAGTATACTCGATTGCCCCCACACATCTCAACTGCTTAAAAATCTTCCTAGAACCCTAGGATTCCGCATTGGGGACAATTGCCCTTGCTTGGGGCATGGACATTCTATTCTCGACATGCCTAATCGTGGCCATCAACTGACCAAACATGGATTAAAATGATGAGTTGAACATCATTATCGGATCGAATTGAGGCACCACATGCTACTCCGATCTTGTCTCTGGTACTCTATCTTCATGTGCCCACCTCCCACCACCACATCTTGGCATAACAAAGCTATTACCAAACTATTCTTTGTGCTCTCCAAACATATCTACATAAGTATAAGCTATAGTCAGATATGTTAGATGACACCACAATAGACTCAAACCCTAATCCTATGTCCCTGTACACTCAGGGAACCTAGAGATTTGATACCAACCTTTTGTGGCAACCCAATGCCACAGGAACGAGATAACTCAAAACAAAATATGTGAGCAACAACTAAACAACCACATTATCAGAAAAGTAGGTAAATTACAACTAAAACCAAAGTACCAACATGTGTGAAAACATATTACACAAAAGTCCATCAACCTATATCACTTTACATTCCATAATAGATATTTTCATCTGTTTAGTGGCCGCCTGCCACAATCTGTATGCAAAAGTGATCCTATTTCACATATACATGTCACATATATACAAACCACAACATACTGCCAAAACACATGTTGATATACATCATCTACAAAACACATCCCTTCCTGGACCTAGGAGTAGGTGGAAGATACTAGGACTCTACTACAACAACAACTAGCTTTCCAACGTCTTCCGTCTACTAATCTCCAAGCTGCTCTTCCTCAACAGCATGATCCTAACCATGCCATTGACGACCACCTAAATAGATGTGGTAACCCATGAGGTGGGACTCATGTCCCAGCAACATATATAACTCTCAGCCAACAATAATTGTTACCGAGGTCATATTACTATAAATTAGGATGAGCATATTTAGCTAACTGAATTATTTAAACTGATTGCACAAGTTAAATGGATCGGGTAGCAGTAATAGATAGGCATAGATTCATGATAAGAAGGAATATGAAGAACATGTATAATAATTGATTTCTCTTACCACATTGTATAACAACCAAGTAGTATAAGAAATAAGGAAAGGGTAAACATCTAATGTGAAGCGTGTTTAACCCTACACATATATACTATGCAGCTATATTACACTTTTATTAATTCCTTGAGGATTTGAGTCGTACCACCCAGATCCAACCTACCACTTCTAAGTTGAAATTATTTCCATACAAGATCTAGGAAGAGTCAGAATCCAATATATTCTCCCCACTTGGTCAGTACAAGTGAACACCGTAGTGACATATTAGTCAAGTTGCCACCAATGACATACAGTCAAGTAGAAAACACCTAGCATGCCTTGTTACATGTCACAATTCTAGACATGAGGGTACAAAACCCTATCATCGAGGTACAACCGTAGTTGTACTTAAATCATATCACATATAACCACAAATACATGAATGTAGCCACTCTCACACCGAGGTATGACCGTGGCCATCGTCAAAATAGCTAGGGTCAAGATGACAAGGACACATAATCACTTGCACCTCACATACTTAAAAATATGCGCTATGAGTTTTCCTTAGGAATACTCCTTCCGCCATCCAGCAAGTTCTGATGCCGGAACGGATATATGGAACAAGGTAACTACATGATTAGGGTTTCACTTGATTAATTAGATCTAATTGTGTGTCTTTTAACTGCATCAATCAAGTTAGGTACAAACTGTAGAAACATTCTACAAAGATAAAGGTACGATAAAACTATAGAAGATATAAAATGTATAAAACACAAAGCTTATCACATTACCAAATGGTATTGTATCACTATTATTCATGCGTTCACTATCATCATATCATCTCTGGATTCTAATCCCTTATCACATTACATAAAGGGTATCACCTTAATTATAGCACAAAGACACTGCCAAGGTCATAAGACCCTTCACATTGTTCCATGCAAGAACATCATTATCTCTTCATGCCTCATCAAGGCCTATCATTACCACCATGAAAATTCTACACATAAGTTCAAAATAACCATGCGTTTAAGAACCATAATGCTCATAGGATAACAGATTAGGATTACAATAGTTTACGAGAGAGATAATACTATATCAACATGCTAATTACTCAAGAAATCTAAGAAATATTATCATAGACTTGAAATTAGGGTTGAGTTCAATATAACAAACTGATTTAGGGTTTTAAATCAACAAAAGATGTATACCTTAGTTATCATGCTCTCCAACATTCTAGGAAACAAGCAAGTTAAACATCATCACCATAAGGTCAACCACATAGACAAACATAAGGTCTAGGAATTCTCATTGACCGAAGAGAGTGGGACACACCATCTTCATTGATCGAAGAGATGAGTTACTATTAGTGACCTATTAGATCTACACATCAACAACCAAAGAAAGAACAAGGTCTTGGTGACCGAAGAAACTAAAAGCATTGGTGACCAAAGAGAGCCTCACACCAATCAACCACTACGATGCAAACCTTGGCGACTGAAGGAACATCAACATATTCATTGACCAAAGAAGATAACCACCTCAATGACCACTCAAGAAGGTCCATTCTTAGCAACCTAAAAGGTATCAAATTCTCATCGATTACATCAAACATAGTTTGACAAACATCAAGGGAGGGAAAAACCCATCAAACTCAAGATCAAACATGCCACTTATCACCATGAAAATGAAAACCATCAAGGTACAACCTATAATGAAGAAAAAAACTCCAAGACCCTAAATTTGACCACCAATAAGAGAGAAAGTGATACCAAGAATTAGAGAGAGAAAACCAACATTCAACACATGCATGTAAGGATTACAACCTCCATCGTCAATAAGATTTTTGGGTACAAGATTAAGGTTTCATCAAAGAGGGGTTCATATATTCAAGATAATCAAAGAACATAAATCCTAGAGCATAGATATTATCACCATTCTACTTAGAACCACATTTTAAATCTGGATTATTTGCATGCAAGCTAAGTGCATCAATAATCAAGGAGAAAGTTATATAACTCTCCTTAACAAAGTTGAAGCAACTCCAACAACAAGGAAGCTCCAAGAAAAGAGGGAGAACCTATCTTTATCACCTCCGCATCCAAGCTAGAACCACCTCAAAGAGAGAAGCAAAAACCCTAGGTCAAGGAGTACAAGATGGAAACCAAAACTCTAGGCCAAAATGATAAGAAGGAGTACTTCTTCATGCTCAACTCGAGCACTACCATAGAGGACCATGGATTTGGCCACGAAGAGAGAAGTTCCTCAAGATCAACTTCAAGAACCACAATGGAGAACCATAGGCTCAGACAAGAAGAGAGGGAAGAGAGGTAGGATAGCAAGAAAACAAAGATCAAGAGAGGTAGATCACTTAACAAGATCAAGGAATGCCAAACGATCACCAAAGAAGGGTCGCTCCAAACCCTAGCTCACATGCAAGATGGCTCGACCACTAGAGCTCCACCTCCACCACCCAACACAAGGGCACAATCTCCAAGTAATTAGAGAGAAGGAAAAGGGTGCAATAGATTTAGATGCATGCAAAAAGAGAGGTTTATAAAGCCAAGGGTTAGAGAGAGATGTGTGATGAATCCTCCAGATTCATCCTCACTGTCACCAATTATAGAGATTCTATGCCTCTTATCGACTGATCTACCCTTGTTTTGATTTACTTGAAGTATCTCTTCAGTTTCATGTAAATAGTGCATTACTAGTTCTAATTACCCTAGTTCCCAGTTTATTTGATCTCATCCTCCCCTACTCATGTTCTCTCTCCTCCACAGATCATCCTCAACCATTGCCAACAGTCATGACCCATACAACTTTGAACCCAAATGGTCTCAAGACCATTTGAACCCAAATGGTCTCAAGACCGATTGAGCCCAAACGGTCTCAAGACCGATAGGCCAGCATAGACCGTTTGGAGTCTAACTCAAGCCTGTGCAACAACAGATCAATATCATGAAGTAGAAAAATTGCCAAGACTGTGTTTGCCATGCCATGACCGTGGCACATTGCCAACAGTGCCAAGTCTCCACCCGCCACAACCGTGCTGGTCATGCCACGGCCGTGGCACATCACCAACAGTGCCAAGTCTCCACCTGCCACGACTGTACTGGTCACACCACGGCCATGGTGCATCACCAATAGTGCCAAGTATCCACCCGCCATGACCATGCTGGTCACGCCACGGCCGTGGTGCATTGCCAATAGTGCACATGCCTTCACTTGCCACACCTATGTGAGGCAGCACGGCCGTGGGGTCGTAGCCTCACCATGACCGTGTTGGGTCAACACGGCCGTGGCGCACCACTCGATTCTGATTTCATTCGGTCTTGGCCTCACTCAGTTTTAGCCTCTAGATTTTCCCTTTCGGTTTGTCTTATCAGTTTACACCTTCAACTCATCTCAAGGCCTCAAGACCATGAGAGTCCTCATGGTTTCAAGATCGTGAGAATTCTCACGATCCCAAGACCGCAAGGGACGACACCCACCTACAAATTGAGAAGACCCCACATCCATTTCCGAAACCTACGCCACGTTCTCCCACATCATCATCCGCCATCTCAGCTCCCAGCAGCGCTGCTCCTCACCTCTCGACTCACAGTGAACATGAGTAGTAGGACCGTTTGGGTCATTGAGCGATGATGGTAGACCGTGTGGGCAAGACTGTGAGGCCTCTCACGGTCTCAAGACTGAGAGACCTCTCACGAACTCAAGACTGAGAGGCACAAGACCGAGAGACCCCCAAAATCGAATGGAGGCGATCGTTCTCAAGATCGATTGACGGCAATCGGTTTCGCAAGACCATGTAAAGAGGAATGTTCGGTCTCTCCAAGACCGTATGATGGCCCTACATTCCCAAACTGAAAGGCTGGAAACCGTATGGATGAGCACCCAAAACAGAATGGACCAAGATATTTGGGATATTTGCATAACAAGCCCAACCAATCATAGGCACATGCCTAGCCTATAAATAGAAGGGTAGAGGCATGGCCTTGTGCATCTATCTCACTATGGCCTAAGGCTGCCGGACTGGGACCAGAGTCGGAAATCCAGAAGACTGCTCCACTTCCATCCCACTTCCACCATTGCTCCACCATAGCTCCACCTCATTCTACTCGTGTAATTCTGGAGGTAGACATGAGAATTGATGTGGAGAGATGGACGTCATCGACTACGATAGAGTAGTCCCGGAGACTACGACGATCTACACCGGGCTATCACAAATCTACTCATCTGCTCTGACGATGCTTTCTTTCTCTCTCTTCTCTTTCCTTGTTGCTCCCTCTATGAGGAGCGAGTAGTTTCATCCACTGCGGCGCGGGGACTAGCCCCACTTCCCATGTTTTGTAATCTGTACTAAAAGATGTTATCTTTCTGATTCAATACTAAATTGTATCATACATGCGTGAATGTTGGCTGCGTTCTTGTATGCATCTATTGCCTTTCGTTGCGGTTTGTCTATGACTGCTCTTGGGACTCAAATACCGATTTAGTATTGGTTTCTGGTGTGTGTATCCACCGCGCATCCATTTCAGTATCTAGGAACACTTCCCGAGGGATGGAGTAAACTCACCTCCATCATTGCACTTCCGCACTATGAAATGGAATCAGTTGACGTACGGAAGTGCAACCTTGATGGGTCGAGGAACACATTCTGTAGAGGGAGTGGTGCAAGGTATTTGACCATTCGTCCGGGAATGGCTGACATTGCAACACTCCCACATTTCTCATAGCTATTTCCTCGAAAGAGGGATAGTGTATAAGGATAATAATCGAATTGATCATTATCGCTCACTTGTTAGTTTTTCGATGCACATTTCATGAGGTTGAGTAAGGTTCTCTCTCCGGAGGCTACATCTCTTCATTGACACATAGACATGTACCAGATGAGAGTTACTCAACCTGTGAAGGATGTGTGCATTACTCTTATCCTACAAGACATCTAACATCCATGTATCTTGCTTGCAAGTCTTGCTATGATTGGTAAAGGTACAATACATGTGTAGTGGTGGTGAAAACCCACATCACCCTAGTGATCCATCATCATTTGCTAATCTTAGATTCTAATCTTCAAACTAGTTTTATTCCTGCCTTTGCTTTTGCATGTTTTAGGTTAAATAACTCAAATCAAACTCTTGGTCTTAGATGATTAACTTGGATCGATACAAAATGAGAAAAAACACTCAGATTCTTAACGTTGTCCTTGGGGTTCAATCCTAAATTTGTACTATGATAAGGTTTCCACACTCTTGTGGGGTTGTTGCATTTATCTAGCACCAGTTGTAGGTAAACCTAGAGAGAACATCAACTCCCTAGGGTTTTTGGTGCATATTAGGACTTCCATTGGAAGAATAATCTTTTGGTGTAAGTTTTAGCTCCATCAAAAAATGGTACCGTTGCTGGGGACAACGGTGTAAGAATCATCTTTTTCAAATTCCGAGTCGATTTAGGTTTCTCTAGGGTTTTCCTTTTTCTTTTCAAAAACCTAAAAAGTAAAGGACTTAATTTCACATATCTTCTTGGATTTGAAGTGGTTGGTCAAACCTGATAAACTTTTTCTTTGGTTTTAGGTACCAACTCTCTTCAAAATGAAGCAGTCGACACCACCAGCCATTAGATGTCAACTATGTGGGGACCATTCTCATACATCGATTTATTACTTCAACGTCCCCCCTCTCTACGTGATGGCTCTACGTCAAATAATCATGAATCGTATAGTTGGGAAACTCAAAGTAGCTTCTCCATACAACTACAGATATAACACAAGTTACAATCCATATCACCCTGGAGGCTACTATGAAAAACCTAACTATATCGGATTTCAAGGCATAGACTACAATGTAGGGGGAACCTGGAAAATAATGCAAATCAATACTATGATGAGGAGGGATATTATCAACATCAACCCAACGGGTGCAGCGAAGACCCTTCTTATGGTGATCAACGTACGTTAATGGAAGAACTACATGCGTTACAGACGTCGGTGGCTCAACAACTAGCTGATCAGATAGCCATAACCAAGAAGTTGATAGCCGATCTTGATCAACTTACACAATTTGTCAACGCCTCTGACCAACGTGTAGAACAACCACCAATTTCAACTAAGCACATCCCTAGACCACATATTGATTATGATGATGATTATGAAATCATGTGGGATATGCCTTCCAATGATTTTCAAGTGTCAATGCAGGATGAGGAATCATCCTAAGAGCTAATAAATGAACTCAAAGATGATTTCTCCACAACATCACAAGAGAAAGAATCATTTAATGAGCCAAGGTCTGACTTGAATAATGATTCCTGCACTATGCTCTTAGATGAAAGATTGAGTAGCCAATATGGAGATTCTCTACTGTTAGGAGATTAATTGCAGATAAACTTCAAAACTTACCTACCTTCTGACTTCATAGAACCAGGTCCAACTATTGAGGAGCAATTAGCAATGATCGTCTCCCTAAATGACAAAATCTCCTCAACTTCAGTTGTCTCATCAATGAAGTCCATAGAAGAAGGGTTTATGTCACAAGAACTCTACACTCCTTCACAGTCAGACTCAAAGGAATGTGTGACTGATTCAGATAAGGATATGTCCTTTATGCAAGAGAATCAAATGTCTCCATTTCTGGAACAAGATCTGAATTGTCCTTATGAAGAAATTTCTGATCATTCGGCTGATCTAAGAACAGACTTTGAGGATAGGACTGATCAAGATCTTGATTTAGAAATGGACCATACCACTCTCACTGATGAAACAGAATCAAGGGAGGATGATGAGTCTCAAGGTGACAATCTTATAACTCCTTTTCATGAGATAACATTACCAGAGCTATCACCTCTACAAGAAGTTCTGACGGAACTGGTTCTCAAACAAGAGCATGATCTTTCTATCGATCTCCTTCTAGTCACTTGAAGGAGTTGATAGTGCACTATGAAGAGAAACATAAACCATTTATTGACTTTGGAGTAGATTACGATACTTCCGTAGACTGTCGTGATGACAAAAAGGACCCGTGGGAGGACATCGAGCCACAAACCTGCTCTCTTATAGCAACTTATCCCTGTGAAAAAGCTCCTCCCGAGCCACCACACATTCAGGAGAATGAGATACTTCCATTACCAGCACAAGGTTCCATTTTTCCCATAATAGCTCTTCCCGAGCACTCAATAGAATTGGAGTACTATGAAGAAATGCTAGAACAACAACATGGCTCAAAAATGGAGTATTCTAGTCCCAACTTCGAAGAAACAGAGTCATCAGGAGATTCTAATCTATAAAACATCTTTTCACGGACCAATCCCTCCCTTAAAGAGATATCATTGGAATCTCTACCTCGAAATCCCATGATTTCTTTAACTGAGCAAGAGTTCATCCCACCAGTTGAATCCTCTTCTAGTTACTTGGATGAATTAAGATTGTTCTACGAGGAAAAATTTGAATAAAATTATGAAGAAACGAATGATGCTCTTATCAATTTCAACATTGATAAAGATGAGGATGCTTCTCACAATAACTCCTCTGATGAAGAATCGTCATCCTGGATACCATATCCTATACAAGGAAAGCCAGGTGATGAAATGAAGCCTGAACCGGATCCGCCACCCGATCCAAAACAGGAGGAAGTTGAAGTGGCCGACCCACAATCAACTTCTCTGCATGTTGGAAAAAGCAATTTTATTTTAAATTTCAAGGGCGAGCCACAACAGGAGGACACAAATAAGCAATGCTTCGATTACTCACCTGGCCCCCCAGTCTCAATTGCTTATATTTCACCTCCCCCACTGATGGGGGAAGGTCTCTGGATTCTTCTGGATGGACAAAGAGGAGAAAGAAATATGCATCCAAATCATCCAGAAAACCTATTCGAGTTTCTAAGACCACCCAGTCAACAGGTTGTTAAGTCCACTCCCTCGCTCTCGGCACCGGCTATTGTGAGACAACTTTGTCGGACCTTCTTCCAACTACGAGGACTGCCTGATTAACACTGTGCAACCCTTCCCCTCCATCTCAAACCTAGTATTTGTTCAGAAATGAGAAAACTCATAAGTTCGAGGTGGTGGGCGGGTGGTATGACCCTCACTCCACCCTCTACCTTTACTGCCTTCTGTTTTTCTATTCTAAGTTCTTTTTCACAATTTTTCCACTTTATCATTTTTCTTCTTAAAATAAATCCTTTACCTAGTCAACTTTTGCTTTTCAAATCTTTTGTCATCACCTCTTTTCGTTGCAAATCCACAAGGAACCAATGCTTAAAACTAACCGATAAATGATTTTATCTTGTATAGTCTATGAACCCTACATGTCATATCCTCCATAAGAATGATAAGCCTCAATAAGTATGAGATAGATCAAATGCATCACGCCTCTAACTGAATAATGGATCTGCTGAATAGAATTCTCATTTGAAGTTCTATCTTGTCACTTTTTTAGCAGAGTGTGATGGAGAAAAATAACCCATCATATGGAATATCTAAGCAAATAGTATTATAATCCAAACTCTCTTCTACATTTCTTCCTTCATTTTCATACCCTTCCGCTCATCAATCATGCCAAAGCTTTAAGTTCGGTATGGCACGCCACACTCCTTTCTAGTGAAAACTAGAACATTTCCGAACTCTAAGTTCAGTGTGGTGAACCACACCTTCGTCGAACTCTAAGTTCGGTGTGGTACACCACACCTCTTTTTCCACTACCGCTTCTTCCATACCCCTCAATACATAATAGGGGCGTATCACCTTCTCTTCTTGATTCAAAGAGTATACAATGATGATTGTGCACATACCAAGGTTGACAGAAAATCTACCCTGATTCCAAAAAGAGGCTTGGCAGCCCAAATATACAAAAATCCAAAAATACCCTTTCTCCCAAGCCAAGTGAGAATGAATAAAAGCCAGACTGTGAATAAAAACATGAGAGTTGTGCCCTGAATAAGGATAACTGATAAAGGTCTCGCTTGACTGGTACATTAGGTGCCCTCACAAAGGAAGATGTATCATGACCAGTAGTGAGATCCTAAGGATCCAAAAATGACCCCTCACCTCCTCTCAAAAAGGTAAAATATCCAAAAGCCTTAAAGCCAACCTATACACACTTCTGAGTTACCTTTACAAAAAAAATTGGGTGTAAGGCAAAGCCAACCAAAATTGTGCACAAAACACTCAAAATATCTTGATGAATCCACTAGCAATAAGAGTCTTGAAAAAATTAGAGGAGAGACTCTTATCTCTTGATCACACCCCTACTCTTTCCTTCTCTTAGAATCACCAGCAACAGATCATATACATGTTTGCTTGATTCTGCGGGTCTTTTCAAAGTCTCATAAAACTTTTAAACATGATTGATACAGCAGATAATGAGAAGGAAATACTTCAGTAAAATGAAGTCAGAAATAAGGATATCATAAGATGTATTCCATGATCTAAGGAAGCCTTGAGGATGCATCAATCTGAGCCATGAGTAAAATTACGATATGACATAAGTATGCGACAACCACGAGATGAACAATTTCATTGGCGACTGTTTTAAGTTTTTCGTTCCTCTGGACAAGCAACACCTATGTTCGGTGTGGTGATGAATCCCCCAGATCCATCATCAGTCACCAATTTAAAGGTTTTTCGACATTTTTGCCCTAATTTTGTTTTGCTTTGTTTTTTTAGTTTCATGAACATTTTGACTTTTGCATGAATATGAGGTAATAATGAAAGGAACGAGCTTTTTGGTGACTGTCTTAGGCTTTTCCATTCCTCGGGACAAGAAACACTTAAGTTCGGTGTGGTGATGAATCCTCCAGATTCATCCTCACAGTCGCCAATTATAGAAATTATGTGCCTCGTATCGACTGATCTACCCTTGTTTTGATTACTTTAAGTATCTCTTCAGTTTCATGTAAATAGTGCATTACTAGTTATAATTACCCTAGTTCCCAGTTTATTTTATCTCATCCTCCCCTACTCATGTTCTCTCTCCTATGCAGATCATCCTCAACCATTGCCAACGGTCATGACCTCTACAGCTTTGAACCCAAACAGTCTCAAAACCATTTGAACCCAAACGATCTCAAGACCGATTGAGCCCAAACAGTCTCAAGACCAATAGGCCAGTAGAGACCGTTTGGAGTCTAACTCAAGCCTGTGCAACAATAGATCAAGATCATGAAGCAGACCAATTGCCATGACCGTGTTTGCCATGCCACGGTCGTGGCGCATCGCCAACAGTGCCAAGTCTCCATCCGCCACGACCGTGCTGGTCACGCCACAGTCGTGGCACATCGCCAATAGTGCCACGTCTCCACCCGCCACAACCATGTTGGTCATGCCATGGCCGTGGTGCATCACCAACAGTGCCAAGTCTCCACCCGCCATGACCGTGTTGGTCACGCCACGGCTGTGGTGCATCCCCAACAGTGCCCATGCCTTCACTCGCCACACCCGTGTGAGGCAGCACGACCATGGGGCCGTAGCCTCACCATGATCGTGTTGGGTCAACATGGCCGTGGCACACCACTCGATTATAATTTCATTCGGTCTTGACCTCACTCAGTTTTAGCCTCTCAATTTGACCTTTCGATTTGCCTTATCAGTTTACACCTCTGACTCATCTCACGGTCTCAAGACCATGAGAGTCCTCCCGGTTTCAAGACCATGAAAATTCTCACGATCCCAAGACTGCAAGGGAAGACACCCACCTACAAACCGATAAGACCCCACATCCATCGCCGAGACCTGTGCCATTTTCTCCCACATCGTCATCCGCCATCTTGACTCCCAACAGCGCTGCTCCTCACCTCCCGACTCACAGTGAACATGAGCAGCAGGACCGTTTGGGTCATTGAGCGGTGACGACAGACCGTGTGGGCAAGACTGTGAGGCCTCTCACGATCTCAAGACCGAGAGGCGCAAGACCGAGAGACCCCCAAAACTGAATGGAGGCGATCATTCTCAAGATCGATTGACGGCAATCAGTTTTGCGAGACTGTGTGAAGAGGAGTGTTTGGTCTCTCCAAGACCGTATGACGGCCCTACATTCCCAAATCGAAAGGCTGGAAACTGTATGGATGAGCACCCAAAACCGAATGGACCAAGATATTTGGGATATTTGCATAACAAGCCCAGCCAATCCTAGGCACATGCCTAGACTATAAATAGAAGGGTAGAGGCATGGCCTTGTGCATCTATCTCACTACATCCCAAGGTTGCCGGACTAGGACCAGAGCCGGAAATCCAGAAGACTGCTCCACTTCCAGCCCACTTCCACCATTGCTCTTCCATAGTTCCACCTCATTCTACTCGTGTAATTTCAGAGGTAGACATGAGAATCAGGGTGGAGAGATGGACGTCATCAACCACAATAGAGCAGTCCTGGAGATTGTGATGATCTACACCGGGCTGTCACAAATCTACTCATCTACTCTGACGATGCTTTCTTTCTCTCTCTTCTCTTTCCTTGTTGCTCCCTCTATGAGGAGTGAGTAGTTTCATCCACTGGGGTGTGGGGACTAGCCCCGCTGCCCATGTTTTGTAATCTGTACTAAAAGATGTTATCTTTTCGATTCAATACTAAATCGTTTCATACATGCATGAATGTTGGCCGTGTTCTTGTATGCATCTATTGTCTTTCGTTGCGGTTTGTCTACGACTGCTCTTGGGACTCGAATACCGATTTAGTGTTGGTTTTTGGTGTGCGTATCCACCACACATCCATTTCGGTATCTAGGAATGCTTCCCGAGGGATGGAGTAAACTCACCTCCATCGTTGCACTTCCGCACTATGAAATGGAATCAGTTGACGTACGGAAGTGAAACCTTGATGGGTCGAGGAACACATTCTACGGAGGGAGTGGTGCAAGGTATTTGACCATTCGTCTAGGAATGGCTGACATTGCAACACTCCCACATTTCTCGTAGCTATTTCCTCGAAAGAGGGATAGTCTATAAGGATACTAATCGAATTGATAAGTATCGCTCGCTTGTTAGTTTTTCAATGCACGTTTCACGAGGTTGAGTAAGGTTCTCTCTCCAGAGGCTACATCTATTCATTGACACGTAGACATGTACCAGATGAGATTTACTCAACCCGTGAAGGATGTGTGCATTACTCTTGTCCTACAAGACATCAGTATTATATAACATCCATGTATCTTGCTTGCAAGTCTTGCTATGATCGGTACAGGTACAATACGTGTATAGTGGTGGTGAAAACCCGCATCACCCCAGTGATCCATCATCATTTGCTAATCTTAGATTTTAACCTTCAAACTAGTCTTTATTCCTACCTTTTCTTTTGCATGTTTTAGGTTAAATAACTCAAATCAAACTCTTGGTCTTAGATGATTAACTTCGATCGATATGAAATGAGAAAAAGACACTCAGATTCTTAACGTTGTCCTTTGGGTTTGATCCAAAATATGTACTATGATAAGGCTTCCACACTTTTGTGGGGTTGGAGCATTTATCTAGCACTAGTTGTAGGTAAACCTAGAGAGAACATCAACTCCCTACGGTTTTTGGTGCATATTAGGACTTCCATTGGAAGAGCAATCTTTTGGTGTAAGTTTTAGCTCCATCAAGATGGGAGGTTAGGTTTCATGAAAACATGTGACACTTGTCCACCATATCTCGCCCATGCAAGCACTAAGCCCATGCATGCGTCAAAGGTGATTAAACTCAAGAAACTCAACAATCAATCTGGTATAAGAAAATTCTTAGGTCGAAGGGATACTATATCCAAAATCTCAACGGTCATAGAGATCAAAAGTCATCAGTCACATACAACTCAACCTAGGGTTTCTTGGCTCATCAACCGAAGAGTCCACCATATACACCTCCAACACCAATTATTGAGGGAAACATGACCAAGAGTACATATTGGTGATTTTTGTAGCCAAGGGGATCATTGGTCAACACCCAAGATCAACATCAAACTAGGACATCCATGCAAACCCTAAACATCAACACATGATGTCACCACATCAAACCAAGGTACAACAAGGTGCCATAAGGAAATTATTTATCCAACATGATGTTAAAGCATGTGAGGCACAACAAGCATGTAAGAAAATGCAACAAAACCCTAAGAATGGGTGAAAATGCAACAAAACCCTAAGAATGGGTAAATTGCAACAAGGTCCAAAGCAAGCACACATAAAACATAACTAGCTCAAACAACATCCAAACTGGACCAAACTTGAAACTAAATCTTGTCACATGTTATCAAAGCACATTAGGATATCAAATTAAGGTTTTAAGTATCTAATTATTCTAAGCAAGCAAGATCAACCAAAAAGCTAGGTCAGGGGTCTTACAATGGATCCACTTCTTTTGTCACTGAGAGAGGAGATGTAAATAGCAATATCCTTAAATATATTTTGGTTGTGCCCAGATTTCCTTTAAACTTGACGTCTATCAGTTAAATTACTAAGAATTAAACTGAACTATAATTATAACATCCCAATTGTTTTTCCAAATGAAAAATTTCTGTCTAATGATGTCCAAACTAATTAATACATCTCTTGATACTCAACAACTTTGCTAAATTTGACCTGAGAGCACACTCATACTCTTTACCTTAGATGAGGAAGAATCATAAATGGTTTTGGTTTCCAAAACCACAAAAAGAGTGAAAGCATGGTTGTTATAAAAATAAGAGACCATCGATGATGATCTAAATCTGATCTCAAGTATGTGATAAATGGTGAATAAGGATGAAGGGCTAGTGACAAAACCATACTATATAATTATGTGACTAGAAACTCATCCATATAATTTAGTGGTTAATTTGATGTCATGCTAAATTCATATGTCACAATGACTTTCTAGATAATTACCAATGAATGATATCATACCATATAAGGAAACTATTTTAGTTTGTTTTTCTTTGGGAATCACTGGCTTCCATAATCTGTATTTAATTAAGTGGATCTTATGTCACACCTTATTAGACTTCTAATTTACTCAAGTATATAATCATGATCAGACTCTTTCCCTTTGTCACATTAGGCATAATCTCTAGATCTGAATACACACACACACGAATATCATAAGAATTTAGGGAAATTAGATATAGAGGCCCGAGATTTGTGGGATCATAATAGGATTGGATATCACAAGGATACAAATATAAGTACCATACATGTAATAGAAGACCCTAGGAGAACCATGAGAAAATCCCTCACAAATCAAATTCACAACCATGAAGATTACCAAATGATCATATTGCGATCAACAAAGTTGGAAATCAGGAGGATGTTTCATCCACAGTTGTTGCTAGGCATGGCCATGGCCTTTACAAGTAAAGATCATGAACCGATGGGGAGTCAAACTACTCCATGTAGGACTTGACAAAATCTAGGACCTTGAAATATGAGACTACTGAAGCCCTCAACTGCTACCCGAGTTTTGGACCAAGCCAAGGGTAGTGGACAGGCGTCACCCCCCAGAGCACCTTGCTTCTGCCTCAACTCTAGGTCAAACATCAACATGGCGCATAGGTGACACTCAATGTAATACTTCTTAGGGAGGACTCACAGAAGCTATTTGTGGCCACTTGAGAAAGGAGGGAGGTGCTTTGGAGGAATAGAACCTCTATGGTGGACCAAGGTGGTCATAGATCCCCTAGCCTACTCGCCTGGGCAACAACATGGAAGATCTTTGTAAAATAGAGGAAACACAAGGGGAAACCTCCATCCACGATCCATTAAGGGAGAAGGGGGATGCGGGTCAAGCAGAGTCTGCCCCAGATGGATCCTTCTTGCAACCCATTTAGCATCCTCATAAGGTAATTAATAATTTGATTTATTCAAATAAAGCCTCTATTTTGCATAGATCATAGCAATTAATTGGTATACCCAATTGGGTCAAGTTATATATGTATTGTGGTCTATTTTTCAAGATCTAGACAATGGGATAGGCCACAAGGCATAATTTTAATTGGTTTTCAAAAGTTGTAGAGTTAGCATAATTAGGGTTCAAAAACCTAACTATGATTATTTGGGTTATTATCACATGTTGATTAAGAGAATTGAGATCAAGGATCTAGGAGTGGTATTTTCTACTAACCTAGGTAAGTGGATCATGCCCATGAGTAATCATATTTATTAAACTCAACACATTTACATTTTCTCATAAAAGACATTATGATTCATGTTTCTAATATTCTAATATTCTAAGTAAGATATGCAATTAAACTTTTCAGATATGATTGTACTCTCACATATACCCAATATCTCAAGTTGGGATATGTTATAAAATTCCTTAGAATGGTTAGGATTCATGAACGAGATGTTCATGAGAAAGTTAAAGGTTCATGTTTCATATAAGATTTTTTATTAACCATTCATAATAATGAATAAGACTACCATATAATATATGTGTAACATACTAGATCTCAGACCCTACCCTGGAAGTTGACATTTTGGACTTAGCCAAACAAGGTTGAAGGTTAGACCTAAATAGATGTTTCGTAAGATCCTAATGATCTAATACATGAATTTATCACCCTAATGTAACCTAATGTTCTAACATTAATCTTAGGTTTATAATGGATACATAAAATATGCCACATAACTCATTTTGTTGGAAATATGAAGATAAGGAACTAAATTGGATGAATAATCTAGATAATGGGCTGTTACTGGTCCATATGACAATCTCATAAAAATAATTCTTAAAAGTGGAAACAAACTTCAAATTTGAAATCTACATATCAAAATTAGCATACATGTCAAATTTCATCTAATTTGGACCACGTTGAAATATTAGGATAAGTTTAAGAGAGAGAAAATGAGTAAAAGGCATAACTAATGAATAATGTGATTATATAACTTCAAAATATGGAAATAATATCAAATTCATATTCAACACATCAAATATAACTTGTGGATGAAGTTTGGTCCAATTTGGATGTTGTTTTTGCAAGTTATGCAATTTTAGGTACATTCTGGACTTTTCTGTAATTTACCCAATGGGGAGGTTTTCTTTGCAAATTGTCACATGCATTATAATTATTATATATTTTCTTACCATTCTCAATTTTTTTAACCATAGGGAACCTAGTTGAACATTGGTTTGAAGGTGTTTCTTTCCAAGGGTATTTTAGGGATTACTCTCTTTATAAATGAGC
The DNA here is from genome assembly GCA_963693085.1 of Alisma plantago-aquatica. Classification (NCBI taxonomy): domain Eukaryota; kingdom Viridiplantae; phylum Streptophyta; class Magnoliopsida; order Alismatales; family Alismataceae; genus Alisma; species Alisma plantago-aquatica. The sequence continues at coordinate 947,600,185 of OY856413.1, forward strand.
TTATCTTTAGAAGCTATCAACCAATGGGGTTATTTCTTTGATTGGAGGTCGGTTGGGATGGCCTATAAGTGTCCATAAACCTAATTTTGATATTCAAGAAGCTTCAATGAGTTGTCCTCTTGCATAGCCATGAAATACCTAGGCTAAGGACACATGGAAAGCTCCATGGACACCTCATGCTTGACTTCTTCCTTATCCATAAAGGTTTGCATGTCCATAGGCACCCTTAGCATTGGACACATGGAAAGTAACTTGAAACCTCATTCTTGACTTCTTCCTTATCCATAATGGCTTGCATGTCCATGGACGCCCTTATACATGACACATGGAAAGTCTCATAGACACCTCATACTTGACCTCTTTCTTTATATAGCCATATCTATCCCTTCCCAACTCCCAATTCGATAAATCTTGCTCTCCTTTATTTCCTCTAGCTTAGAGCATCATTCCTAATATATTTTTCCACAAAGGTTCTGTACCAAGGTAAAAGGAGGTGCCTACCTTGGTGAAGTAGGCTCCTAGGGTTTCAAATTTCTCTATTTCATATTTCTTAAGCTCCTCCTTGGTGATTTTGACCAAAACTAGTAATTATCCTCCTTTCCTTCCCTATTTTCATGTTGTTAGTCTTCCTTATACCTTCCTACAGGTCATAACCATGTCCTTCCATGGTGAAACCCCACCTAGAGCCCTTAAAAACCTCATCTCCATGTTCTTTTGTTAGGGTTTTTCACCTTTAAAGTGGAGAAGGTGCTTCTTGCTCGTGATAGGAGCTTTGTTGGAGAAACTAGCCTCTCTAAGCTTGGAAACCTTACTTATTGGACCTGTCCACCTTCCCTAGAGGTTATTTGGAGGCCTAGTCTTATATCTAGGACTAACTTGGACTGTTTAGACTCAGAAGTTCAGGTATGATGTATCCCCTATTCTTCTATGTTGAGCAATTCACATATGCTTATTCATTCTCTTTCTCCTATGGACATTAGCCTATGCGCAATGGATTTTATTTTGAAAATAATGGTTCATGTGAACTACCTTATTTGATATTGATCATGTGATTATAGAAATTCTTTTGAACTCTTATCTTATGCTTTGTTCATGATGGAACTCTAAAAGATGACATGTGATGTCTTTTGCCCACTTATGAGGTGGATGTATATGTTGGTCACTTATGTGGTGACTAGTTTATATATTCTGACTATACTTTCTACTTTCCTCTACATTTAACATGCTATGTGATTCAGTAGTACTAGAGTAGTGTAATTGCATTGGTTTTTTTTGGAAGATGTGTTATTTACTACCGAGCAAATGTGATATATCCTATTCTTTTGGGATGGAAAGGAACCTCACACCCATGGCAAGATGTGTGATTATTGGCCCATGTTTTATATATTTGGGAGATTGGCAGTATTCCTTTCTCTATCAAGTTTCAAGGTTATGAGACTTGGTCTCCTTTGTGTTTATATTGTTCTAGGGCTATGTTTATCTCATATGCATGCATGTTAATGATATGGGGTGTGTGCCCTAATTGTTTACATGTGCTTGTGTGGCACAATCTTTATGTTTTATTAATGTAAAGTATTCTTTTGTTATCATATTATTTCAATTACTTTTCTCTTTATACCCATTTTGGTGGTCCTTATCCTTTCTATGGGAAGCCTTTTATATTTGATGTCCTTTATTCCATATATTTCTCAATTTCCTATATAGTATGCACATACCAGCCTTTGTTGTTGCCATCTATTTTCTCTTCTTGTTGGGGTATGATTCCAACCCTAGGTGAAGGACTTGGATGATAAAACATGAAGTTTTGGACTAGATTAAGGAGTTAAAGCTTGGAGAAAAAATTGTTATGGTTTAGATTTCCCTCTATTTAGATTCTTATGTTGTATCATACATGTAAACCTTATGGGATATGATGATGTACTTTTGTAATCTTTTGTGAAAATTGAATATAGTCATTATTTTTATTTCGTTGATATACTTTGGTTGTTTTAAATACCATTTACTGAAGTTTGAAAATTTTGCACCTATTCTAGCATACCTTTGAGTGTGTTTGAAATGGACATTTTATTCTTCAAAAATTTAGTAAGGGGGTGATCCCACGTCCTTACAGTATGGTATCAAAGCCCATGGTAGTCAAAATCTAACTATTTCAATTTTGTCTCCCTAATTAGAATATTTGCCTTACCTTTAAGTGACATGTTTGTAATAGAGTTGATCAATAGATGATGAAGGGTTGATTTAGGATCATATAGTTTCACATTAGAATAATGATGAATAGATCCTTAATATACTTACAAGTAAAAGATGCATAAGTAGCCATAGTAACTTGAGGTTGTTTAGATTGGACTTTAGGAAGCTACTAGTACATGAAGTTGAAAGAAAATGTGTCTAGAAAGGATTGGGGTTCAGGGGCTGGAAAGATTTTCCTCCGTGCCACTAGCTTGGTTTACGAGGACTCCTGAATCCATATGATACCGGCCTGGCTTGAGATGATATGAATTGTCTGAAATATCATGCTTTTAGGAAATAGTAGCCTTAGACATCTATATGATTTATCTTTAGGGACCCTAATATGTTGAACTAGTCTCCCAGGTGTAAAGACTTGTTTAAGGATGGACAAGAGAAAGTTAACCCATAGTTCATAGGCAATCTTTACAAGTTTTTTTTTTGCATGATGCTTATGAAGTTGGATGTAAGGAAGTGTAGTTGAACCTTTTATACCTAAAGAATGGTTTTGACTTAACAAGATGAATCCTTTAAGGGGTGGTGAACAAGTTGTTTTCTTATATGTGGATGTTTTGATTTTGAGGATGAAATTCCTTTAAGGGATGGTGTGTTGTAACATACTAGATCTCGGACCCTACCCTAGAAGTTGACATTTTGGAATTAGCCTAACAAGGTTGAAGGTTAGACCTAAATAGATGTTTAGTATGATCCTAATGAGATAATACATGAATTTATAACCCTAATGTATCCTAATATTCTAACATTAATCTGAGGTTTATAATGGATACATAAAATATGCCACATAACTCATTTTGGTGGTAATATGAAGATAAGGAACTTAATTGGATGAATAATTTAGATAATGGGTTGTTAATGTGCCATATGTCATATATCATAAAAATAAGTCTCAAAGTTAGAAACAAACTTCAAATTTGAAATCTACATATCAAAATTAGCATACATGTCAAATTTCATCTAATTTGGACAACCTTGAAATATTAGGATAAGTTTAGGAGAGAGAAAATGAGTAAAAGGCATAAGTAATGAATAATGTGATTATATAACTTCAAAATATGTAAATAATGGCAAATTCATATTCAAAACATCAAATATAACTTGTGGATGAAATTTGGTTTAATTTGGATGTTGTTTGTGCAAGTTATGCAATTTTAAGTATATTCTGGACTTTTTTGCAATTTACCTAATTGGGAGGTTTACTTTGTAAATTGTCACATGCATTATAATTCTTACATATTCCCTTACCATTATTGATTTTTTGAACCATATGGCTCCTAGTTTCACCTTCGTTTGAAGGTGTTTCTTTCCAAGGGCATTTTAGGGATTACCCTCTATATAAATGAGCTTATCTTTAGAAGCTATCAACCAATGGGGTTATGTATTTGATTGGAGGTCGGTTGGGATGGCCTATAAGTGTCCATAAACAAAATTTTAATATTCAAGAAGCTTCTATGAGCTGTCCTCTTGCATGGCCATGAAATCCCTAGGCTAAGGACACATGGAAAGCTCCATGGACACCTCATGCTTGACTTCTTCCTTATTCATAAAGGTTTGCATGTCCATAGGAACCTTAGCATTGGACACATGGAAAGTAACTTGACACCATGTGCTTGACTTATTCCTTATCCATAAAGTCTTGCATGTCCATGGACAACCTTATACATGACACATGGAAAGTCTCATGGACACCTCATACTTGACCTCTTTCTTTATATAGCCATATCTACCCCTTCCCAACTCCCAATTCAAAAACTCTTTCTCTACTTTATTTCCTCTAGCTTAGAGCATAATTTCTAATCTATTTTTTCATGAAGGTTATGTCCCAAGGTAAAAGGAGGTGCCTACCTAGGTGAAGAAGGCTCCCAGGGTTCAAAATTTCTCTATTTAGGATTTCTTAGGCTCCTCCTTGGTGATTTTGTCCAAAAATAGTAAGTATACTCCTTTCCTTCCCTATTTTCATGTTTTTAGTCTTCCTTCTACCTTCCTCCAGGTCAGAACCATGACCTTCCATGGCAAAACCCCACCTAGGGCCCTTAAAAACCTCATCTCCATGTTCTTTTGTTAGGAATTTTCACCTCTAAAGTGGAGAAGGTGCTTCTTTCTCGAGATAGGAGCTTTTTTAGAGAAACTCACATCTCTAAGCTTGGGAAACTTACTTATTGTACCTGCCCACCCTTCCCTAGAGGTTCTTTGGAGGGCTAGGCTTGGATCTAGGACTGACTTGGACTGTTTAGATTCAAAAGTTCAGGTATGATGTATCCCCTATATTTCTATGTTGAGCAATTCACCTATGCTTCTTCATTCTCTTTGTCCTATGGACATTAGCCTATACATAATGTCTTTTCTTTTGAAAATCATGGTTCACGTGAACTGCCTTATTTTATATTGATCATGTGATCACGGATATTCTTTTGAACTCTTATCTTATGCTTTGTTCATGATGAAACTCTAAATGATGACATGTGATGTCTTTTTTCCACTTATGAGGTGGATGTAAATGTGGGTCACTTATGTGGTGACTAGTTTATATATTTTGACCATAATTTCTACTTGCCTCTACATTTAACATGCTATGTGATTCAATAGCACTAGAGTAGTGTAATTGCATTGTCTTTTTTTGGCAGATGTATTATTTCCTGCCAAGCATATGTGACATTTCCTACTCTTTTGGGATGGAAAGGAACCTCATACCCAAGGCAAGATGTGTGACTCTTGGCCCATATTTTATATATTTGGGAGATTGGCAGTATTCCTTTCTCTATCAGGTTTCAACTTTATGAGACTTGGCCGCCTTTGTGTTAATATTGTTTTAGGGCTATGTTTATCTCACATGCATGCATGTTAATGATATGGGGTGTGTGCCCTAATTCTTTACATGTGCTTATGTTACACAATCTTTATGTTTTATTAATGGCAAGTACTCTTTTGTTATCATATGATTTCAATTCCTTTTCTCTTGATACCCATTTGGGTGGTTCTTATCCTTTCTATGGGAATCCTTTTATATTTGATGTCCTTTATTTCATATATTTCTCAATTTTCCTATTTAGTATGCACATACTAGCCTTTGTTGATGTCATTTATTTTCTCTTCTTGTTGGGGTATGCTTCCAACCCTAGGTGAAGGACTTGGATGATAAGGCATGAAGTTTTGGACTAGCTTAAGGAGTTAAAGCATGGAGACAAAGTTGTCATGGTTTATATTTCCCTCTATTTAGATCCTTATGTTGTATCATACATGTAAACCTTATGGGATATTATGATGTACTTTTGTAATCTTTTGTGAAAATTGAATATAGTCATTATTTTTATTCTGTTGCTATACTTTGGTTGTTTTGAATACCATTTATTGAAGTTTGAAAATTCTGCACTTATTCTAGCATACCTTTGAGTGTGTTTGGAATGGATGTTTTATTCTTCAAATCTTTAGTAACGGGGTGATCCCGCCTCCTTACAATGTGCAAGTAAGATTGTCATACTTCCATGATTATGTGAAACAACCATATAATTAAGATTTGAAGTAGAAATATTCTATTGGGATTTTGCCAAGAGATTGCTATCTCAGAACAAAGAAGTTATTTAGATTTCCTATAATGATAAAATTTAAGAGCTATGTACGATATATGAAATTAAGTTTTGAACATATTAAGTCATAATCAAGCTTTTCAAGATAAAGATTATACTAAGATCAAAATATATATTGAGAATCTAATCCATGATAATGTTATAAGATTAAGACGTACTAAGTCATGATTAAGTTCCAAGATAAGATTTGATTCAGATTCATGATTTGAGTCATGATAAGAATATGAGCACAAAATGCTTTAAGATTTATGATATAAGTCCATTAAAATGTATGATTTATCTTTCATGATAAGATTATATAAATATTCATGTATTAAGATTCAAGATATTGGTTCATAATAAGACTATAAGATCAAAATGTATTAGGATTCATGTTAAGATTAGATATTATAAAGTGATATCAGATTATGGAATTAGACCCAGGCCCTAGAGCAGGCCAACTCAAGAAAGAAATGACCTAGGCCCTTTATTCAATTCATGTGGCCTAGACAACCTAGTGTAGGCTAATGTAAGAGAGACATGACCCATGCCCTTTGTGCAAGTCATAAGGCCCAGGCCCTTAGTGCAGGATGATTCAGACACATAACCCAAGTCCTATGTACATGTTATGTGACCCAAGAACCTTAGTGTAGGTTATGAGACCCAGGTACCAGAGTACAAGTCTCTAGATAAAGATTAGTAAAAAGATAAGAATTAAGTTAAAGAAAGAAGATATATTTATGTTTAATATTTTATACAAAGTTTAATGTTAGTTTCATGTTTATAATATTTAAGAATGTTTTATGATATCTTATTATTTTAGTTTTTATACTAGAAAACTCATGCTACTTATGCTAACAATCATTTTTCCAATGCATGACTAAGGACGATATGTCCACAGATGAGAAGCAAGAACAGAAGTAGCACCCTGAGTCTTAGAGCATGAAGATAGAGTAGGATAACCTCTGGTGGGGTGCCAACTATAAGATGATCCTCAGGTTATAGACTCAGTTGTATGTTTTAATATTTAGAGCTTCAGATTAGAGACTATGCCTCATGATGATAAGTTAGTTTGATTGGTGATAATCGTTATATTCCTTTTGTAAGAACATGTATTAGAATGTTTAATAATTCAATTTGTGTGATTGATTATATTGTTGTTATGAATGCTAGTTTTATGTAATGACCCCTTAAGTGCACGAGATATGGATAACTATATGTTGGTTTTGCTATGTGTATGTGTGTGCTTAGGGAGTGTGTTACAATATGGTATCAAAGAAACATTATAGTTGACCACTAGATGAATTATCATGTTCTTACTTTAGATTACCCCAGAGAAACCAAGTATTGGAAAAACAACCAATATCCCTAGTAAAGGAGGAGTATTTTTTTAACTACTACTCATAACTACTGTTCAACAGACCATGGATGTCCACCTCCTGGGAGAGCCACAAAGGTTTGAAGGTAAAATCTTCTCCCAAACTAGTGTGCAAGACATGTTTTGCAACACTGTCTGCTACAAGCGTATGTTTCATGGGCACAAATTTTAACCAATAATGGTTCATGATAGCGATGTTCCTCTTAAGTCATCTTTGAGATTGCTAGAATCTTGCAGAATTTGCACAGTCTGCTTGACCAATCTTTATGCTTTGCTTGGAGTCAGTTAAGAAAAGGATACTAGTAACCAGTGTGAAATGCAGACATCTATGACGTACGTAAGGGCTTTTAACTCAGCTTCTAGTGCGTTTGAGACATGGCCTATCATCCCGCAACCCCTCACCGGGGTGCCATCTATGGAGGTTATGTAGAGACTAAAATGCACATGTATTAAATCACTATTATTGGTATTGTGTGATGACCTTGATTTTAGGGTTTTGTATCCAATATAGTAATTGAAGCTCATGACTTTTCTTAATTGGTAAATTCCAAGTGGAGGCGACATTTATGCATAGATGGGTACCTTTGACCCACATATTGGCCACGATTCCATTATAGAATACATGTCGTTGTTAGGGAATTCTATGGACATGTAGATGCTTAGCATGTATTATTAGCCGATGTTGATTAATCATGAAGTGAAGTGTCCAATTAAACTATACATACATAGAAATATTTTAATGATGGACCTCGAGGTTTGATGTGGTCAAATGATGTGAGACAGGCTTAATTGATCCAGTGTTGATAGTTGGTTGATTTATTTTTGAAGTGTGTAAACTTAAATAGGATGTTGTGTGGAGGTACAAATTGAATGTTCAAATAGTTTATTTTATTTCCCAAACTTGGAGAGAAGTTGATTTGAATATCATGAACCTATGTCCGAAAATTTCATCATGATTAGGGGTCCCTATTAGAAGATACAACAGCTGATGTGGTACTTGTCCAATCGTTGATATAAGGGGGCCGGATAGTATCCAGATCATCCCCAACCTCCATAAAGGGAGGAACAGAACACGTTGAGGTGTCCATCTGATCCGACAAAGGTGGCAGCAGGTTGAGGAAATCGCCTTGATAAGCCCAGATCCTACGCAACAATCCAAAACTCATCGGTAGTTCACTTGATGCAGCTAATGAGAGGCTGTGTTCCTTCTTCTCCATTGTACCTCACATGTCCATCATCCATGCGACGGTGTGAGCTTTTTAATGGACCTGAAGCTTGAGGAGACCTCACGGCTCGTCTGGAGGCGGCAAACACCCCATGTCGATGGACGGAGACAGCAGTGGAATCCTCCGTGATCAAACCACAGAGGTTTTGCGCCGTCACGAGGAACCCTAGCCGAACTTTCTTCCTTCTCCGGTGGCCATAGACAGGGAGGTCAACAACCCTGGACCCTCAACCATGTTGTGCATCTCGAGTGGGAAAGGAAGAGCGGGAGCCAGATCCTCATCCACCCAGCCCGACCGAAGACTCCACCTTCGTCCTTCGCAGCGTGCAGGTTGTCGAGGCCACCACCGACGGAGCTCACCACCACCGGCGGAGCTCACCACCACCGACCAGAATTTCCAACCCCAGGGAAAGATCAGTAAGAATCCCTACTACCTCCGAGTCATGGTAGTTGTGTGATCCCTCTGCAAGTGTTGCGAGATAGAGAGGATACCCTGTGTGAGGTCCGTCTTCGTCAGTTCATCGTGTAGGAAGCCAATCTCGCAGAGGAGGCTGCGAGCAGAGGCTTGGAGGGAAAATGAGAAAGCAAAGGAGGAGAAAGAGGAGAGGAAGAGGACCTGACCCTGACTCTTTGCCCACTGGAGATGAAGCCATCGACGACGGCGACTCAATTGCGGGTTCACGCGGATGGATCGCGTGAGGACGAGATCGCGAAGGAAGAAGAAGAAAGAAGAGCCGGAACCGGGACCAACCAAACACATCAACCCAAATTGAACCGGGTTCAATACCCTTAAACCGTCCGGACCCCAGTAATGCAAAGGAGCCGCGCCACCTAGACACGTGGCAAATTTTGATTGGCCTGATCAGGTAAATAATTCAGTAAATATCCTTTTCTCATATAATTTGTAGAAAATAGCACGATGATCATAAAAATGCAAATAAGGTACCTAAATTCTCAGAAAAATGCGTAGAATGTAGTGGAAGCATAATATCTATTATTTTATGCATGAATCTCAGTTATATCATAAAAGTTGTGAAATGCTTGTTTAATGGAAAATAAATATCAAAGGATGATATAAAATCATGGAAAAATATCAGTAAGTCCACAATTATGTATAGAATGCATATGATGTCAGATATCATCATGTTGATGTACAAAATTCTGTAATTTGATTAATATGGCTAATTAGGGCTAATAACCTGAATAAAATACAATAAATACATACATGCTCTATAAATGATGAAATTTACAGAGAAAGCTCATATCAGTATATTGAACCTCAAATTTAATTATGAGATCATCATGATGAACAAAATCTATGTTATATGAAGATGAATCTTAATGCATGTTATAAAACCCTAATCTAGGTTAATGATGTAACATAGGGTTAATATGTGCACAAAAAGGATTTGGAACCTAATGTTCAGACGATGAACTTTGATAATGAGATGTAATCTGGAAAATGACATCAACATGACAAATCTAAGATAAGAAGACAAGTAATAATGTATATAACATAATGAGATAAGCAAACCCTAATGAACACAACTAGGGTTAAGATGATGAGAATCTGATGCTAGTATATGATTTTGTTATTAATCAGGTGCTGACCAGTTTGTCTAGATGATCAAAGATATTTATGAATCTTTGAACTCATGTACGTGGGATTTATTAAGTATAAGACTAGTTTTCTGATTGCATATGATATGTGATATCTCGAATGCTCGTATTTGGATGTGATTGCTTGGTTGAACTAGTATGAGTTATACTTCGCCAAATCTAATGGAATATAAATGAGTATGATGGGTTGTACCTACTAGAGCACATAGCCTGGTGTGGATGTATGTTGCCTAACATGGATGTATGATTCCTTGGCCCATGTTAGATGTATGATGATACTATATTGCCCACACTAGATGTAAGTCAAGTGCAAGTATGAGTAGTACAACCGCATCAAAGTGAAAGCAATAAAAGGAATGTTTACCTGATTATCGCTTTAAATAATGTTTTCTTTTACTCTTTCTTTCTCAAGTTATTTCAATTATGCAAACATATTAGTATGTATCTTTCTACCCACGTACACAACACCTTGTGTGTTGATTTGTTGTTTCACGTATGTTTTAGGTTCAGAGATAGCATGGGAGGAAAAAGATGGGAGTGAGCAGTTGTATAGATTGTTCCTATTGTCTAAGATCCTATTAGCATACATGTTCATAGACTTATGTAAACTTTTCTATTCAATGTGGAAATGTAATCAGTAATAGTCCATGTTATAATTAATATACATGTTATTGTTGAGAAATGTTATTGTTGTATGTTCATGTATGCGTATTATGCTTCCGCATCGCTCTCTGATATAATTGCTAACATTTTTGGATTTTGTCTTCTCATCTCCATGGGGTTTTGAGAAGGTGAAAATATGGGGACGTTACAGTTGGTATCAGAGCATGAACATTAGCTACACCTGACAATTGCTCACCATGAAACATTAAACCTAAATCTCACCTTTCACTTTAAACCTTAGAAACTTAGTAAGTTGTTCTATAGGAATAAGGTTTGACCTAGCCTCTAGGTTAGAACCTAGATGTTTGAGAACTAGGTTTAGACAAGTGTCTGAAACCCTTTCCATATAGAGCTCATATGTATTGGGTAGCTACACTAGTCTACATCTCGTTCTCACCATTTCACTAGGTGACATGACACTAGACTATGTACTGTGTGTGGGACACTCGATTTTGCTGATTTGGTTTTGTTTTCCAATCGGCTCGAGCCTCGAGTGTTTTCTCTGACGTCTTCTTTCTCGGATAAAAACTATATAATATTTTATTACCTATATGTAAATATAAAAATGTGTCCCTCACACTGGAGAGTAGTTAGTGTTCATGCAACCTAAGTGAAAGGTAGTGACATTAGTTTAGAAGAGAGAGTAGTCTAGAATAGATGTCTAGAGCCTTATCAAGATAGGTGATGCATAGAGTAGATGATAGAATGATAGTTGAAATAAGCATGTGCAATCTTATCTAAGTTTGATCTCTGATGGTATAAGTTTCCTTATAAAGATTTAAGTTGCATATGAGATGAGTTCAATTATAGAAAATCTAAGCTACGTCTTGATGAAGAAAAGACATACTCCTTTCTTATTAAGGCAATCTAAGTTTAGGATAAAGTTGAGTGTGCATGATCCTCAAGCTTTTATACAAGGAGGATGTCTAGTGGTAGGATGAGATATGTGGTGAACTCTAGAGAGAGTAAGACCCACAGGGAGAAGGTCATAGGACCTAGTCTCCAATATATGAGATATATGTAAAAAAAATGTCCTACACTAGATTACTCTCGAGTGTTGAGTTGATTCCTTATGCATGATTCAAATCTATATGTGATAAATGGGTAAAATAAAAGTATGGGTAGATGACCCATATGATAAACTCAATCATTTGGATGAGTTAGGTCCTAGCTAGAGTGACATATTTTGTGAATCTCATCATTAGTTGCAAGTGAGGTAATATATGAACTCTAGTTATGAGAGTATGATGCTTTGTGCAAAAGATATTCAAAATACATGTTCTCCCTTCTTCTTCTCTTTCTAAATATTTGATGATAGAAACCTCACTTGATCTATATAGATGATTTATATATAAGGAGTCACTCGTATAAGCTTGACCTATTCTATTTCCCCCTATCATACATGTAGTACCCAAGATTGAAATCATGATAAGTTTGAATTTAAAATATTCTCTTCCCCTTCATATGAAACATAAAAGATATGATGCTGAGATCATGGGATAAACTTAGTATATTTTCTTTTTCCCTTCACGTAATACATGCAAGACACAAAAAAAAATTGAACTCATGAACTTGATATAAAGATATTTTTGGATCATAGGATATATGATCAGAAATATAGTTCGTAACTTTGATCCTTCTCAATGTATGCTTCCAAGTTGAGTATGAATATCACACCATAGGGTGAAACCCTAATGGTCAAGCATGTTATGTAAGCCCTTCTTAAGTAGAAAAATCCTAATATCAAGGATGAAGATAAATCTCCTCTAATGTTGAAATCATTGTAAGATGTTGATCATAAGACATAATAATGATGTTGGATTTGAATGACATGAACATCATGGCTAATAAACGAATCTCCTCCTGAACTTTGAAAGTATGAAAAAAACTCGTATCCTTAGGGGTGATGTAATCCTAAGATATCATAATGTCATGTTATGGCTAAGACATTAAGTGATGCTTCCACATATATAAGGTGGGGTGGACACACCCAAGAATCTCTAGATCCTAAGCTAAGATGTTAGAGTGTATGCAACTATGGTGGTCTTAGAACCTAAGAAACGATGATGTATATGAAGTTGAACTCCTAAATAACCTCTTAAGGATGAGATTAGTTGAATTTCAAGGATGAAATTCCATATAAGGTGGGGTGAATGTGATGACCTTGATTTTAGGGTTTTGTATCCAATATAGTAATTGAAGCTCATGACTTTTCTTAATTGGTAAATTCCAAGTGGAGGTGACATTTATGCATAGATGGGTACCTTTGACCCACATATTGGCCACGATTCCATTATAGAATACATGTCGTTGTTAGGGAATTCTATGGACATTCAGATGCTTAGCATGTATTATTAGCCGATGTTGATTAATCATGAAGTGAAGTGTCCAATTAAAGTATACATACATAGAAATATTTTAATGATGGACCTCGAGGTTTGATGTGGTCAAATGATGTGAGACATGCTTAATTGATCCAGTGTTTATAGTTGGTTGATTTATTTTTGAAGTGTGTACACTTAAATAGGATGTTGTGTGGAGGTACAAATTGAATGTTTGAATAGTTTATTTTATTTCCCAAACTTGGAGAGAAGTTGATTTGAATATCATGAACCTATGTCTAAAAATTTCATCATGATTGGGGGTCCCTATTAGAAGATACAACAGCTGATGTGGTACTTGTCCAATCGTTGATATAAGGGGGCCAGATAGCATCCAGATCATCCCCAACCTCCATAAAGGGAGGAACAGAACACGTTGAGGTGTCCATCTGATCCGACAAAGGTGGCAGCAGGTTGAGGAAATTGTCTTGATAAGCCCAGATCCTACGCAACAATCCAAAACTCATCGGCAGTTCACTTGACGCAGCTAATGAGAGGTTGTGTTCCTTCTTCTCCATCGTACCTCACATGTCCATCATCCATGCGGCGGTGTGAGCTTTTCAATGGACCTGAATCTCGAGGAGACCTCACGGCTCGTCTGGAGGCGGCGAACACCCCATGTCGACGGACGGAGACAGTAATGGAATCCTCCGTGATCAAACCACAGAGGTTCTGCGCCGTCATGAGGAACCCTAGCCGGACTTTCTTCCTTCTCCGGTGGCCATATACAGCGAGGTCAACAACCCTGGACCCTCAACCATGTTGTGCATCTCGAGTGGGCAAGGAAGAGCGGGATCCAGATCCTCATCCACCCAGCCCGACCGACGACTCCACCTTCGTCCTTCGCAGCGTGCAGGTTTTCGAGGCCACCACCGACGGAGCTCACCACCACCGACCAGAATTGCCAACCCCGGGGAAAGATCAGTAAGAATCCCTACTACCTCCGAGTCATGGCAGTCGTGTGATCCCTCTACAAGTGCTGCGAGATAGAGAGGATACCCTGTGTGAGGTCCGTCTTCGTCAGTTCGTCGTGTAGGAAGCCAATCTCGCAGAGGAGGCTGCGAGCAGAGGCTTGGCGGGAAAATGAGAAAGCAAAGGAGGAGAAAGAGGAGAGGAAGAGGACCTAACCCTAACTCTTTGCCCACCGGAGATGAAGCCATCGACGACGGCGACTCAATTGCGGGTTCACGCGGATGGATCGCGTGAGGACGAGATCGCGAAGGAAGAAGAAGAAAGAAGAGCCGGAACCGGGACCAACCAAACACATCAACCCAAATTGAACCGGGTTCAATAACCTTAAACTGGCCGGATCCCAGTAAAGCAAAGGAGCCACGCCACCTAGACACATGGCAAATTTTGATTGGCCCGATCAGGTAAATAATTCAGTAAATATCCTTTTCTCATATAATTTGTAGAAAATAGCACGATGATTAGAAAAATGCAAATAAGGTACCTAAATTCTCAGAAAAATGCGTAGAATGTAGTGGAAGCATAATATCTGTTATTTTATGCACGAATCTCAGTTATATCATATAAGTTGTGAAATGCTTGTTTAATGGAAAATAAATATCAAAGGATGATATAAAATCATGGAAAAATATCAGTAAGTCCACAATTATGTATAGAATGCATATGATGTCAGATATCATCATGATGATGCACAAAATTATGTAATTTTATTAATATGACTATTTAGGGCTAAAAACCCGAATAAAATACAATAAATACATACATGCTCTATAAATGATGAAATTTACAGAGAAAGCTCATATCAGTATATTGAACCTCAAATTTAATTATGAGATCATCATGATGAACATATCTATGTTATATGAAGATGAATCTTAATGCATGTTATAAAACCCTAATCTAGGTTAATGATGTAACATAGGGTTAATATGTGCACAAAAAGGATTTGGAACCTAATGTTCAGACGATGAACTTTGATAATGAGATGTAATCTGGAAAATGACATCAACATGACAAATCTAAGATAAGAAGACAAGTAATAATGTATATAACATAATGAGATAAGCAAACCCTAATGAACACAACTAGGGTTAAGATGATGAGAATCTGATGCTAGTATATGATTTTATTATTAATCAGGTGCTGACCAGTTTGTCTAGATGATCAAAGATATTTATGAATCTCTGAACTCAGGTACGTGGGATTTATTAAGTATAAGACTAGTTTTCTGATTGCATATGATATGTGATATCTTGAATGCTCGTATTTGGATATGATTGCTTGGTTGAACTAGTATGAGTTATACTTCACCAAATCTAATGGAATATAAATGAGTATGATGGGTTGTAGCTACTAGAGCACATAGCGTGGTGTGGATGTATGTTGCCTAACATGGATGTATGATTCCTTGGCCCATGTTAGATGTATGATGATACTATATTGCCCACACTAGATGTAAGTCAAGTGCAAGTATGAGTAGTACAACCGCATCAAAGTGAAAGCAATAAAAGGAATGTTTACATGATTATCGCTTTAAATAATGTTTTCTTTTACTCTTTCTTTCTCAAGTTATTTCAATTATGCAAACATATTAGTATGTATCTTTCTATCCACGTACACAACACCTTGTGTGTTGATTCATTGTTTCACGTATGTTTTAGGTTCAAAGATAGCATGGGAGGAAAAAGATGGGAGTGAGCAGTTGTATAGATTGTACCTATTGTCTAAGATCCTATTAGCATACATGTTCATAGACTTATGTAAACTTTTCTATTCAATGTGGAAATGTAATCTGTAATAGTCCATGTTATAATTAATATACATGTTATTGTTGAGAAAGGTTATTGTTGTATGTTCATGTATGCGTATTATGCTTCCGCATCGCTCTCTGATATAATTGCTAACATTTTCGGATTTTGTCTTCTCATCTCCATGGGGTTTTGAGAAGGTGAAAATCTGGGGACGTTACATATTGTTATGCTCATTGTTTATGTGGATGACACCTTCTTGTCTAATAGTGATGACACACATATTATTGATACAAAGAAATTTCTTATGAAGCATTTTATAACCAAAGACCTTGGATGTCTATTGTATTTTCGGCATTGAGGTAGCACATAATAAGGATGAAGTATCTTTATCTCAAAGAAAGTATCCTCTAAATTTTTTGATGAAAACCAGAATGATGGGTTCTTAGCCTATAGTCTCTCATATGGATCAAACACATGATGTAGTGGAAGAATCTACTCAATCCTTAGAAGATAAATTTACCTATCAACGTTTGGTCGTCAAAATTTTATATCTCACTATTACATGATATATGTATGCTTTGTTGTTGGCGTTCTAAGCCAATTTAAGGATTTCTTTAAGCAATGTCACCGGGAGACTGCATGGCAAGTATTGAGTTATTTGAAGATGACCAAGACAAAGACTATTTTATAAGATAAATGGGAACCTCGATGTTAATGGTTATTCTTATTCTGATTATGTAAGATGTAAATCTGATAGGAGATCTACCTCTGATTACTATACCTTTTTAGGAGGTAGTTTAGTTACTTGGCTAAGTAAAAGATAAAATGTCGTCACCATATCTAGTATATAACCTGAGTATTGTGCAATGACACATACTACCTATCAGTTGTTATGGATCAAATCTATTCTTTTGGATTTTGAATTTTCTATCACTTATGCTATTTCGATATACTGTGACAACACATCTACTATCTTCATTGCTAGTAATCATGTATTTCATGAAAAGATCACACACATTGAGGTGGACTACCATTTTTCCCGTTGGTTGTGCTGCCCAAGAAGATCACTATCCTTTTCCTGCCTACACATGAGCAAACAACAAATATATTTACAAAGCCTCTTTCTAGGAAGAGAATTGAGGAGTTGCGCTGCAAGGTGGACATGATTGACATCTATGCTCGAACTTGAGGGGGAGTATTGAGATATATTTATATATAGTTGTTGTATTATTTTTATTTTTATTTACCTTTTCTCTTTTTACTTAAAATCTCATATAATATGGGTCTAAGATTATAGGCACATTAGACTTTTGTTTACTATCCTGTGTTGCCTCCTCCTATATATAGGAGAGGGTTTTACGTTCTCTAAGATATGGAAAGACGCTACTTTTGACAGACATAATAATATGATAGACACAACAAGTTCGAGATAGGAGAAGCTCAATGACGATAGACCAAAGAAGCTAACATGTGATGCAGCTGTATCATAGAAAGTTGAAGAAGACCAAGGGTTAACACCTGATCGTGCTTGAGAAAAAGAAAGACTTATAGTATATAAGAAGAATTCTTTTTTTTTTGCAATCTTACTGTGTGACCATGAAGGCTGGCATCCAAACTTTCCAGAAAAGTCCATTTACACGTAAAAAAGACTGGAAAGTTATGAAGCAATCATATGGATATAAAATACAAGATATACATTTACTACCCCCGTATTTTAAACTCAGGGCATTCAGGTGTCATTACATTTTATCATCAAGCTTATGCTCATTAAAAGTACATTCAATCTTCCTACTAGCTAAAGACATGATGTATTGCATTATGGTTGTACAGACAATACATAAAACGCAAACGTTATTCTCGTGCATACAAGAAGTTTTACATACCACTGTAGTGTGGTAAATTGGTCTACATTCACGTCTTCATTCGATACGTCTGTTTCAGACTGAATTACGCTGGAAATCTTAATCTTATATGCAGGTCTTGGATATAAATCACATGCCTTAGCAGATATTTCTAGGTAAGTTAGTCATAATCAACTAAACATTATTATCCAGTCACTGTGAAATCATATGTGGATACGTACAGAAGACGTCAGCTGTAGATCCGGATGATATAACAGCTAAACCTCCTCTAGATATTGAGAAATAATTCAATGTTTTCCTATTACAGAATGCTTGACGGTTTGACCCTCCCTCAAAATTAAGGTAACTAAGAATATACAAAACCTTTCATATTCTGGAACTTTAAAAGAAAATGGCTACCACCAAGCACCTCAAAAATCGAGAACAAGTTCGATTCAAGACGTATATATATGTTCTGCGTTTTGATGTAAAGCTAATTCAGATTATGTTGCGCACTCAAAGTAAAGGTTCTTAACCAAGCAAGACCAGAAGAATGTTAATCAAATCTTGGATAGTAGGTTATTAATCCATGGCGGATGGAGCACAGCTACAGCACAAACTTTAGTGCTCAACTACAAGCACAGAAGTACACAACTAGGCATACTGGTAGACGTCCTTCTAATCCTTCATCCTCGGCAACAACAGAGACAGCGCTCACATGTAGTTCACCTCACTGGTGTGGCGGAGCAAGGTTCTGCGCAGAACTGGTTGACGTCGTTGCAGTGGCATTTCGGTGGGAAGGAGCGGGTGCAGAAGCAGGATTTGCAGGAGTTCGAGCAGTAACTGGCGGTGTCCATGCACTTGCACTGCGCCGGGAACGAGCGCGTGCACTTACAGATGTTGCAGCAATCTCCCGTCTCCAATACAGGTGCGGCCTCGGTACCAAAAGCAGTTGAGGAAGCTACGGTCGACGCGGCGGCAGATGAGGCTAAGGCCGCAACCGCGAGGAGGAGGAGCACGGCAAGGGCTCTGGCTTCCATGACTAAGCTAAGTAATGCAGACGCTTGGCACTGCTTAGGCTAGTAAGTTATACGGGATTGAAGCCCTCCGGGATAGCATTTGTAGCTCTTAAATAGACCGCGGTTGTTCAACCAGCACCGAGAGGGATCCCTGTTCCGAGGAGCCTGTTGCAGCGTGTTACAATTGATCTAGGCCGTACAAATACCAAATTAATTTTTTTAAGGGTTTTTTTTTGGGGTAGATGAATGGTCAAGATTGCTTGCAACGGGATGTGGAATAGGAACTCGTCACAGCAGATCTGGACTGGCACCGAGACGGATGGTTCCCTGTAGGGCTCTATAGGTGTGAATGGCGAACTTGATTGCATACGGTTTTAAAATTGTTAGATTTTTTATTACTATACCCAATGTCTCCGCATATGACCGCCCGCAAAGAGCGGCTGCGCACGTGGTCAGTTGAGGGCTGGCGTCTCCCGAAGCACCTGACCGTGCATCACGTGTATGCCTGCATGGTGGATTTGGAACGTCGGATTTGAAATAGGGATTATAACACGCCAAGATCCAGGTGAAACGAAGACCGAAGAGGCATTCAAACATTGCTCGTTTCCACTTGTAGTAAACTATAACTACATATAATTTTACATTTATAGTGTTGAATAGTTTGATACATCGACAAATGCATACGCGACAGTGGTCTGCTAGGTGAGGTGCCGTATAACAAACGTATGGTCTCTCTCTCTCTCTCTGCAGCTCCGGTGCTCCCTAGGGTTAACTCGCCTACCTATACTAGTGGCCTGCGCAACAGGTGGGCTACTTTATTGGGCTTTTTCCTCTACATCTGTAGTTGGGGCAAGAGTGGGGTCTGCTGAGCCCATCTGATATCTTCGTGCTTCCAAGACGTTGGTTCAAGCTGTGAGGTTGCCCCTCTGTAGTATAAACCCTGGTCTTACACCCCAGAGTGATCCATTGTAGATGTATTTAATGATTATCGACCCTCCTTTTTTTATTCCTAGTAACCAAATTTTCACATCAAGGATATTGAGCTTAAAACATGAGGAAAGCGAGTTCCATTTGTGCCTTGACAGTGAAGCTTAGGTGTCCTAGATTGTAACCTACACCTCAAAATGTATAAGACATGCATGCTACAAAGCAGGGAAGCTTGGAGGTAATATCGAGGCATTAGCAGTAAATTGTTGACATAAGCTAACATTGTTATATTCAAGCAACATATTTATACACTTTTGGTCAAAATTAATTTTTCTATGTAGTTGATTCATTCTCAAGTTAGCAGTTTTTAGGTAATTTTTGTTTTTTGTAAAAAGAAATTTAAAATTCAATTTTGATAGTAATTTTGGGTTATAGCATTATTGATATTATTAATGTGGTACGTTTCCACTATGCCTACAATTTTGAATCCAATGATTTCCTATCTTTCATCTAGTTCGTACAAGTGGTAAATCATGTTTCCCATACTAATTTTTTCTATCCATAAAATTTTGATGCAAGGCAAGTACTGATGAACATATGTTTTGATACAAAAAGTATATATATTTCCAATAGCAATTTTTGGCAGATTTTATTAGCTCAACAACTACAACATGTAACTTTTGTATACTTATATAATTTTTATGGGACACAACATGTTTATCTTATTAGTATAATTAGGCTATGCATGTTTTTCTTTTGTGTACACCTTCATCATTTCTAAGGTTTTATAACTTCCAAACGTGAATGACTATACCTTTCTTGATGTGATGAAAATACATCATTTCTTTCCACACAGTTTAACACATTGGTTAATCTCAAATAATTATAAAGCTCTAGATGGGGGAGAATAGAACAAAAATACTTATAATTAATTGTTAAAAGTTGATATCTGTAAACACACAACAAATCAAAGAAACAAAAGCAACAAGAACTCTAGATTTTGATGTTGTTTGGAACCAATTTTCCTAAATACATCTTCCTTTTATACCCAATATCAATTTCATTGCCATTTTTATTAATGATTAAGTACAACCATATCTTGTATGGCTCAAAGGAAGTTTCTCCTTATTTATATTCTTAGGGACAAAAAACTTACAAACCATCATTTTTAATGGCTAAAAGATCAAAATCATTGTGCTACTCATCTAAGGCCATATATATTGTGTGTTTATATATATATATATTGTTCATTCGTTACCCGTGCGGGTAGCCAGAATTTTCGCTACCCGCTGGAGTAACGCGGGTCAAAATAGTAACTATATGGTACACTGCAGTAACTCTTCTGAATCAAAAGAGTAACTATATGGTACGCTAGAGTAACTCTAAGAGAAAAAGAGTAACTGCGCAGAAAATATACAGTCAGTAAATATATGGATGGGTCTTTTGATTTGGGGGGGGGGCAAATGATATTATTTTTGGATCAAAATTTTTGGGGAGCTAGATAAAATGCTCCTCTACAATTGCAAAAAAAAAATCAGGAAGGGTGCGCGGGTAGCTACCTGCGCATGTATTAAAGATAATCCCATATATATATATATACATATATATATATATATATATATATATATATATATATATATATATAGACACACACACATACACACACACACACACACACACACACACACACACACACATATATATATATATATATATATATATATATATATATATATACACACACACACATATATATACATACATATATATATATACATACATATATATATATATACACACACACACACACATACATATATATATATACATACATACATATATATATATATATATATATATATATATATATATATATATATATATATATATATATATAGGCCGTTTCTTTAATAACCGCGCAGATAGCCTAGATTTCACTACCCGTCAGCCAAAAAAATAACTATTCTGGCCAGAAAAGTAACCCTGCTATAAAAAAAAGTAACTATATTGATAAAAAAAGTAACTATGTGACTAAAAAAGTAATCCCGTACAAAATACACAGTAGATATATATGTACCCGTGTTTTGAAATCTGTTGTTGCAAACGTAACTATCTATGAATGAAACTTAGCAGTTTGTAAGGTAAAGTAACCCTCTACATGTCAAAAGTAACCAACTTAAAAAAAAAGTAACCGAAATGGGTGGCGGGTAGTTACCCATGCGGGTATTAAAGATGGGCCCATATATATATATATATATATATATATATATATATATATATATATATATATATATATATATATATATATATATAATGCCCGTGCGGGTATAGAACTATCGCTACCTGCTCAAATGACACAGTGGCATATACTCATAATTACTTGCAACTTTAACCCTGCGGGAGTTTACAAGAAAAAAAACTGAAGTAGCAGATTTCACGTTTCAGCCGCCTTCTCCACGCACACTGCTCCACCGCCGGCCTGCTCGATCGCATTTATCCGCCCATCTACCGCTGGACGGCCTACTACCGTCCATCCGCCGTGGATTTCACATTCCGCGATGATTTTTTATGTGCATTTACAGTTCTTGGTCATCAATCCCTATCTGCATTTCCCTAACCGAACAGTAAGAATGGCTTCCCCAGTTCTCAGTTTTTGTAGAGGAGGGCGATGAAGGTGTATTTGTGTAGATTTGAACCTTCTTTGACGTTCATTAGAGTATCCAGTGAAGATATCGATCTTCACCAGGTCAAATCCACGCTCCAGACCTACCGTTGTGAAGCTCACACCGTTGAGGAGGAGGGAGGGGGTGGGAGAATCCCCTGATCTATCTACATTTTAGGAGTAGCAGTTTGTTCAAGCTACAACCAGGTAGTTTTGTATTATTTTTGTCACTTCAATCAGTTATACTCGTTTTCTCACTTTTTCATCATCACAATGTGTATTCATCTCTCTGTCTTTTGTGTGGGAAAGAAACCCAATTTTGTGTCTGCATTTTTCATTTTTGAAGTAGTAACTATCATACATGTTTTTATATTTCACATAGTTACTCTTTTATTATACATGGTTACTCTTCAGACTGACAGAGTTACTCTTTGGTGTTTCAGGGTTACTCTTCTATCTTGTAGAGTTACTCCCACACGCTGTCATGGATCTCAGCCTTGATACAGATGTTGTTAATGCAAGTGTCGGTCGTGACAATGATAATCCTCATTCTTCTCCTTTTGTTGGTGCTTCCACTATGACCCCAACTACAGTCCCTAGAATTGGTCTCCAGTTTGGAAGTTTAGATTAAGGTATATCCTTCTATTCTAGCTACGCTGGCATGATTGGTTTTAACATCAGGAAAGACGACAAAAGGTATGAACGGGGAACTAAGATTCTGGTTGCCAAAGATCTGGTTTGTGACAAGTAGGGTAAAATCGTTCATTCTAAGAGGTCAAGAGGGCTTCTGAGCCCCATTTGTGATGAAGTGGGTAACTTGCAGGATAATCTGTCCAAGAAGAACAGGCGTTTTGTGAAGAGGTGTGGTTGTGGAGCCATGATCTGGTTCACACTGAATAAGTCCTCATCCATGTGGGTTGTGACTGCCTTTTTTAAGGAACACAACCACGATCTTGTTGACGATGCTCATCTCCGTTACCTGAAGTGTAACTCATCTCTTGATGAAACTCAAAAAGAGATCATTTCTTCCATGATACGAGCTAACATACCTGTATCGAGACAAATTGCATTGATAGCATCCGAGTCTGGCAGCTATGAAAATATGACATTTACCAGCAGACAAGCTCATGGACACATCAGTAGCAAGAGGAAAGAGTCAACCAAATACGACATCGACATGGTTTTGGATCTCTTTTCTAGGTTTAAGGTCCTTGATCCGAAATTCTTCTATACCTACCAAAACGATCCCGATTGCTACCTGACTCATCTATTTTGGGATGATCCTGTCTCCGTTGAAGACTACGAGTTGTTCGGCGATGCGATTGTGTTTGACACCACCTATCACACCAACAAGTATTCGATGGTTTTTGGAATGTTTGGTGGTGTTGATCACCATCGCAAGACAATGTTATTTGCTTCAGCTTTGCTGTTTGATGAGAAGTACGAGTCCTTTGTTTGGGTTTTCAAGCAGTACTTAGTTTGTTTTGGCAAAGAGCCAGTTTCCATCATAACCGATCAGGAACCTGCTATGAATGTTGTTATCATTACTATTTTTCCGAATTGCAAGCATCGCTTCTGTAGCTGGCACATCCTACAGAAGCTTCCCTCTAAGCTTGGTGGTGTTCCTAACAAGGACCAGATCATAAGCTCCTTGAATGATTGTGTGTGGAATGTGGATGATGTTGACATTTTTGAAGAGAGGTGGGATTCTGTAGTTTAAGAGAATGATCTATTTTCCATTACTTGGCTTTTTGATATGTATGCAATGCGTTAGGATTGGGTTCCGTGCTATATGTAGTCTTCTTTCTTTGTGGGCATGAGGACAACTCAAAGGAGCGAAAGCCTGAATGCATTCGTTAGAAGCCATGTGAATAGTAGGAAGACTCTCTTTGAACTTGTATGTTCCTTGGAGATTGATTACTCTCATGTGTGGGAGATTGAAAATTTCAAAGACTCTGACGATGAGTATAGTAACCTCCCTTTGTCATCACTGTGGTCTCTGGAGGAGAAAATGAGAGGTGTATACACCAAGTCCATCTTTAAGATCTGTCAGTCTGAGGTTCATCCAAGCATGGTGAACAATGTAAAGGAAGCTTCAGAAGAAGGTGTCTTTGAGGTGTATCGTGTCGGTGGCCTTGGATCTCCCTGTTTCTTGAAGAAAGAGTCATCTAGTGAAATTGTTTCGTGCAATTGCTTCATGTTGGAATTCAAAGGTATCCCTTGCAGGCACATCTTGTCTTATTTGAAGAGCCGTGACTTTTGCACTCTTCTCGAGCCATACATACTGAAGAGGTGGACCAAAGGGTACATAGAACACCCTTTGATTTTTGGCAAATCATCAGTTAAGCATCCATCCACTGGGAGGACACTTCAGCTTGTTTTTGCCTACAATTCGATTGTCAACATAGCATGTAGGAACAACACTATATATCTTTGCCATGAAAAACTATTAGCTTTGCGAAAGGAGCTCTTAGACTTGGATCTCATTGATACTGGTGCAGGTGCTGGTGTAACCACTTCTAATACAACTTCTTCTTATGTTGTCAAGGTCCATATCCCTTGTATTTGTAAAACTAAGGGGAGACCTAGATCGATCGATGTGAGGTTTAAATCTGGAGTTGAGATTGCCCAGTCTAAAAGAGAGAGGCAGTGCAAGAATTGCTTAGAGTTTGGGGTTAACCATGATAGCAGGAACTGCCCTATGAAGAAGTAGTCCATTATCTAGGGATACTCTTTCTGGACTCTGTGTTGTTGTTGTTTGCTGCTCAACGATTATCTTTGGTGCTGCTCGTGTGGTCTGTTGATGTTGGACGTGTATATTTGTTATCTCATCTTGCTGCTGCTATTTTCTGTTCTTGAGCTGCTGGTGTTGCTAGCTAACCCTTCTTTTCTACTACTTCTATTGATTTTAGGGAGCATCCTGGTACTGCTAAGTGTGTTGTTCTTTTTTCTATTATCATGCGGTTGGGAGCTGCTGCTACTACTGTTATTGATGGATGGCTGTCTTTTTTAGTGGAGTTCGTAGTTGATTAGTGCGTGAGTGAGGCATATTCAAATATGTAATGGGTTGTTCTTTTTGTGTAGTTTTGTGAAAGTGATTTTGTAACCCTCCATGTATTTCACTTGTGTTTGTAATCTATCTGTGTGTTACCTTGAGCTCCAGCAACTGTACATATACTTTGAATATGTTACAAAGAATTTGTTCTGATCAGATGTTACTCTTTTGAAGAATATGTGTTTCTCTTCGTGTGCAATGGATACTCTTTTCTTATGAAAACCTACATTTTTGGATTAGTACAGTTACTTTCATGTTTTTTCAGTTACTTACAAAATGTCAGTTTGCTACTATGTGGTTCACATACACTATTTTCATTTTTTTGACAAACCATCATCCACAAGAGTTACTTTACAAAGTACAACATATACTTTTTGAATGCTAGAGTTACTTTTTATATTGTCACAGTTACTCTTAGTGTTGTCACAGTTACTCTTAGTGATCTTACAGTTACTCTTAGTGCTCTTATAGTTACCTTATGGATTACGAGTTCACCACTCTTCTTTGTCAGTGAGTTCTGATACAATTACTATTTTTTTGGAATAGAACACTTGCTCTCATGCTTGTACAATTACTTTATAAGATGTCCCTGTTACTCTGTCTTTCCACATACATTGTTTTTGTGATATGTGTTTTACCTATCTATTTTTAGAGTTACTCTTACAAAGTATAAGAGCTACTCCTTTGAATCAAAGGGTTTCTTTTCTAGACTATCATAGTTACTCTTAGTGTTCTTATAATTACTCTATGGGTTATGATATCATCATCACTCTTCCTCTTGAGTTAGTTTATTTTTTAGCAGCTTAACTGAAAGTATATATCTTCATACAAAACCACAATAGCTGTACATTCAAGAACACAACATTCAAAGCATAAAACGTTATATATTAAACCCAGAAATACTCATATTTACAATATGATTTAGATCAAATGTATTTTTCAAGCTTTTTGTAGCACACAAGTAAATGTATCTCACAGCGGTTACACATCAAAACTCCAGAAGTAAATTGTTCAAGTTTTACATTACAATTAATATTTCAGTATTTCAGCCAGAATTCAACCATTTATCAAGGCTTGAAACAACTTCTTCCTCCGCACTCTTTTCTTCATGCACTTCTACATCTGCTGTTTCTTTCTACTCTGCTTCTTGCCACTTCTGACCTTCATCTTCTTCTCCCTTGTTCTCCTCAGATGGATCTTCTTTGATGTCTTCATTTGCATCCTTTTCATCTGCTTGTACAGGCTACAACTGCCCCCTTGCCATCATTCTCTGAAAAATATCAGCCCTTATTGTCGGCATGTCCTTGTAGGTGAAGTCCATATGTTTTCCATTGACCAGACATTCTAGGTACTTCATGATGAAGATCCCACAGTGAAGTGAGTCTTCTTCCTGCTGTGGGCACATCAAGTACTCCCATTCCAACTGCGACAATTGGCTTCTTTTTTTCAATGCACCCCTAAAGAATTCGTGCACAATACCCACCTACATTAAAAAAATACAACTTTTATTAATCATCAATCAACAGACTTTAATCCTGTCAATCCACTACTAATAGAGTTACTTTTTATAGATCGCTCCCCCATCTAAGGAATTCCTTTCTTGACTTGCTATCTCCACTCATCAAGTTATAAGACCGGTGTGCTCCATCCCTGAAGCTTGCTTTATACAAGTGCCAGTGGCTGTCATTATTTAGTATGGTGAACACCGAGTCCATTGTGTCCCAATCTTTCAACATAACATTGAAGAGTGGAGATAGCATGTCAATCTGCTCTAGGGTGATGTTCTCAACATCAAATCCAAGTTTCTTCTGTAAATGTAGAATTTAAAAATGCACATATATAAGTTTCAATGTGTGTATCTATTTTTGTTTTTTGATGTAATTTTATATACCAATTTTGCTTTTCTTATCGGAGCATAAGTGCTCATGCAGTGCCACGTCAAACCCTTCTTCCTCTGCTTGCTTGTGCTCACCTTGAGCATCTCCACAAAGCAGTCCAGAAACTGAAAAAAACCACAAGCTTTCTTGTTTAGCAATCCAAATTATCTGTTTCAAAGAGTTACACTACATTCTTGTTTCTTACAGGTGATTGCGTCATCTGATCTTTGTATAGGAGGGCAACGAGGTCCTTCCCCGTGAACCAAGTGTCATCACTGAATCTCCATTCTCATTTTGACCTGCCAATCATTTTTATAGATGTTATACATATGAGTTGGATATTGAATAAGTAATGTTTTATATTTATACACTTGGAAAAATAACCAATTTTCTTACATTTCTTCTATGTTGTCCATGAAGTGATGGACAATTTCCTTGGTTTCTTTTGTTTTAAAATGCTCAAAACCATTGAAATTTGACAGCTTGTGCTGTCAACAGCAAAAGAGCAGTCCATGTTAGAATCAATCTTCATTTTCCACAAGTTACACAATGATGATATGCCACATAGTTACTCTAGACTATCGTATAGTTACTCTTTATGTTCATACAGTTACTCTAGTAATTCACACAGTTACTCTAGACTATCGTATAGTTACTCTTTATATTCCTATAGTTACTGTTCTATATCACATAGTTACTCTAATATATCAAACAGTTACTCAAGTACTGATATACTTGAAAGGAGATGCAAACTTACCTTTTCCTCCCTCCTTTCCTTTACGTTCTCCTCTATGCTCCCTATTATGTGTTGTTCCATCTTCTTCCTCTTTGTCAACCTTTTTCTGGGCTCCTCCTTCTGCCCTTCTTCTTCTTCGATTATTTTATTTGGTTGTTCATTTGTTTCTTCTTGGCTCTTTTCTTCTGCATCTCGTGTAGACTTTCCTTGGTCAGAACTATCAGCTGCTTTTTATTTCTTCTTCTCCTCTTCATTACCAGTTTTCTTATCATCATTCTCATCTTCTGATTCCTTCTCTTTTACATACTTTCTTCTCAGGCTCAGCCTGCCTCATTTCCTCAGTGTATCGTACTTCTCCACACCTTCCTTCTCTACTTTGTTTTCCATATCGACATCCTTCGTGTGAAGCACATCTGACCTGTCTTTGGGTTCATCAACATTCACTGAGGAAAACCCCTCTACAAATTGTTCGAACCCACTGGAAGATGACTGTGCTTTGTCACCTTCATCTCCCCACTTTCTCTCCAGATTTTTATTTTCCTCTTCTAGCTCAACTACCCTTTTTTCTAGCCGTTTCTTCTCCCTCAGTAGGTCAGTGAATGCCTCAACAACTATTTTTGTGCAGATCTCCTTCTACATCTTTAGCTCCTCCTCCAGTATGTGGATTCCTCTCTCCAGGGTGGATTTCTCAACAGTCACTCCTTTTTTGATGATCGGCTTTGCTGGCACCTTATCTGCCGTTGGCTTACTTTTTGCCCTTTTTTCCGCAAGGTAGTAGGGCATGTCCTTCATTGTTCTTGCAACTCGCCAATCATCTCCCTGGTCTAGCTTCATCCTTGGACAAACCTATCCAAAAAAAAATAATGTGTCACAATGCAAACATGTGGGATTATGTTGTATATTAGCTTTTGTAACAAAGAAGAAATATTCTTACATCCTTAGGGTCCACAACCCCTAAATCCATCAGTTTCTCAACCGACACAACCCACTTCTTTATCCTTGGCTTGGCGTCAAGGAAGGTTGGCTTTGCCATCTTCGTCATCTCATATGCTCAAACCTGCATGTAATAGAGAGAAAATATAATGCATATGTATCTTCCCCCTAGTCATTATTGTAACAATGTAGATGAAAATCATTTTGTTCACTTACGCATAGGCACATCACACACCTTGTTGTATAGAGGGTGATTTTCCCTTTCTCCGCTTTCCTCCTCAGCTGGACATTCTCCTTCAGCATCTTCATATTCTTGAAGATACTCCCATGCACCAGCTTTTCCCAATTCATCTGCCCAGTGGTAGTAACATCATCTAGGTAGTGCATTATGTAGATTGGTGTGCAATAGCTGGTGTCTGGGAGTAGGAATGTTTCCAACAGGTGCAAAATCCACGTGCGGCACATGTTCTGATAGTCTGCTGGATTGTCGGTCTTGGCATATTCTTGCCAAAGCTTTGATAAGTTGTCCTTGTGTAGGACATTCTTTTTCCTTAACCTCTTTGAGGTCTCACCTTCATTTCCCTGTTTACCTATCGCCCTGGAAAACTGTTGCCATATTGAGCTCACTATCTCCGATTTTTTCCTAGGTATTATATCCATAGATTTGCTGGGGATACCTAGAATTACCCCCACATCCTCAACGATCATCCTTCTTTCCACCCCTTTGGCCAGCAAAAATCTGTCATCATCCACATGTCTATCTATTAAATCCTCCAACAAGCCTATGTCAACCATAAGATTCGACATCTTTATCATGTTTGCAAAGGTCGTCGACCTCATCATTCTAAGATGAGTACTTGTAAACACCACGTTGTTGCTGGTGGTGATGTAGCTCTTTATGTAACACCTGTGGTACATCCTTTTGATTCCCACTACAAACATATCAAAACTTACTCTTAGGTTTTTTTTAATTATTACTTCTTAGTCCGTCAAGTTACTCTTACATTTTTCACAATTCACTATACATGGTAGGTTGATCACATTTTTAAAGCTAACTATTTATTTTGTAACAACAATTTAATAAACTGCAAGTAAGTGTCCTATGAGAGTAATAGCAAATTAACACAATTATAAATCCATACAAGCTTACCTTCATCTGCCTTTCCTTTCCCCTTTTCTATCCTCTTCATTCTTTCCTCTTTTCCTCCCTCATCAGTAGCCTTTTCTTTTCCCTTCTCTTTCCTCCTCCTTCTTTCCTCTTATCCTCTCTGATCAGCAGCCTTCACTTTCACCTTAGTTGCTTCAACCTTCCCTTTCCCCTTCTTTTTTGTTTTACTTCTTTTCACCTCTCCTTCATCCGCAGTAGCCTTTTCTGTCTCATTCTTTTACTGATTTTCATCTGTACTGTCATCATCCCCTTTCCTTTCTTCTCCTGCATACAAACACATTTACTCGAAAAGTGTAGTCTTTAGCTTAACAATATGGTTTTCCTAGTTTAACTACTATATCTAGTGTGTGAGATACTCTTTGTTCTATAATAGTTACTCTAACATTACTTCATTTACTCTAGACTATCATATAGTTACTCCAATGTTTTGTTATAGTTACTCTAGGCATCGTCTAGTTACTCTACTTCTTATAATAGTTACTCTTTCAACATGCATTGTTACTTTTTAGTCGAAATCTTTTTGTTTATGTTTTTCATTTGTAATGTACATGCAAACACAAATTACCTCGTCGTTATTCATTCTCCGCTTTGTCACATGAAGGTTCTTCAGTCTCGGAGCTCTATTGCCTCCATTACCAGTAGTAGCCATCTTACTGCGTTTTGCTCTTTTCGCTGAAGGTTAACTCATTATTGGATCTACGTCCCCTCTTTTGTTCCCTTTTTGTCTTGTCTGAGGAGTCTCAATAGCACCTCCCTTCT
Source organism: Alisma plantago-aquatica (assembly GCA_963693085.1). NCBI lineage: Eukaryota > Viridiplantae > Streptophyta > Magnoliopsida > Alismatales > Alismataceae > Alisma > Alisma plantago-aquatica. The sequence goes on from OY856413.1 coordinate 947,630,956, forward strand.
CCCCTTCCTCAATCGCTTATTGTCCCACTTCATCCGCTTCTTTGGCCATCACAACCCCTCTTTTGTTCCCTTTCTGTTTCGTCGGAGTAGTCGCCGCAGCACCTTCCTTCTCCCTTTCCGCACTTGCTTCTTTTCCCGCTTCATCCACTTCTTTGGCCATCGTAGCCCCTTCCTTATCCCCTTTTGGAGTACTCGATGGTGTTGTATCCCGTTCTATCTCCCCTTCCGTAGCCACTGCTTTTGCCGCTTCCTCTGGTTCTTTGGCCATCTTCTCATTAGCTTGATAGTGGTGCAATTCGAAGTCATCATCTTCTTCAATCACAGTCGCTAGATTCTTTCTCCATGATGGAATTGTCGAGGTCTTCTGTGATGACTTTTTCATCCTTGTCATCTCTGAAGAGGGTAGCTACTCCGTAATTGAGATGCAGTGAGAGAGAAGAGGTGGAAAAAGATGGAGACGGAATTTGCAGTCGGAGCGACTAGAGACGGAGGAGGTGGGGATGGAGGGGTTGCGGATTGTGGTCGCTGGTGCTTTTGTGTG